>JABCJZ010000091.1:0-546525 GCA_013184445.1 Fusarium sp. NRRL 53497
GTCTTAACACCATAACAGCTATCGATGATGCGTATATTTTATTCTATTAATTATGCTTTAAAAAAATCTAAATTTTCAGGATAGCTTTAAAAGTTATGGATTATAAAATAAGAATTTCTAGAGCAATTTCTGATGCCTCTTCGTTAAGTGTTCATGCTGCAGCTAAGTAGGAGGGCGTGCCGAGGTTAATATTAAGAGATTAGATTGCCGGCGCATAACCAACGCAAATATAATACTAAAAGTTCCTCTTACTAACTACTATATAGGAAAAGGAACTTATTGACCTTATTATATTAAGGGAAAAGTACTTCTAACCTCTTATAAAGAGGGAAATCTATAATTATATATAGTATCTTACTGAATTAAATAGCTGCGGCAATTATCTGGGCAAGAATTAGGTAGACCGCTTCTTCTACCGATATATAAGTATTATTTTGAAGCTATTATGACTTATTTCTGTCGCTAGGAAGAAGGCTATTATAGAAGAAGGACTTAAGGAGTATTACTAAGGACTTAGGAATCTTATTAAAGACCTGTCTATTAGTACAGACTGTATCTTTAACCTCGACGAGACTGGGGTCTAGGAAGGAGAGACTATTGCCGGTATAGTCGGCGGGATGATCTTAATGACTTCGTTAGAGAAGATAGAGTCTGACGCTTCCTCTTAGATCTCGATTTTAGAGTTAATTTCTGCTGATGGTCGAAGACTAACTCCTATAGTTATTTTTACTAGTATAACCCTCTAAGGACAGAGCTTTCTAAAGGAAATACTGACCTGGAAGTTTACCTGTAGTAAGAAAGGCTGGTCTAATATAGAAATACTGCTCTAGTGGTTCTATGATGTATTCCTCCCAGAAACCTAGCTAATAGATAAGTTATTATGGCGATTATTAGTCCTGGATTAATATAAGACTTATATTAGTCTAGTCTTCATGAAGAAGGCATATATAAATAAGGTCTGGCTAAGCTGGCTGCCTTTGCACTTATTATATATTACTTAGCCGCTTGATCTAGGTCTTTTTGGCCCGTTGAAGAGATACTATTGTCAGGAGACTGCTGCAATGGAGACCTACGAAGCGACATCAGCTAGATAGAAATAGGTCTTTGTCAGGGCTTATAAAATAGCTTCTGAGAAAGCCTTTAGTTAGGAGAATGTCCGATAGTTATTCTGGTTATTAGGAATATACCTAGTTAATGTCAATTAGGCGATAAAGAGGCTTAAGCTAAAAGAGCATCGTAGACCGACTTTTCAGCCCCTTATAATACCACTAATCCAGCCTAAAGTAGGTAATAATATCTTCAATATGCCTTCATTAAGTCACAATATAGAAAAACTACTCTAATAGGTTAATTAGTTATTAGAAAATGCTCAAAGGGATATTAGAATAATCCTACGGAAAGCAGGTAAGTCACTAGATAAAAAAACAACATCTATATCATTCCAGAATCAAGAAATTAAAGTCTAAAGGGCCAGAATAGCTGGTCTTCGGCCGACCGGTTAATCGAGAGTTATTTAGGACCTTAATAAGGCTTTTCCTGATATTAATAACTTAAACACAGCACAGGATCGTGCCGAGGTCAACACTTAGAAGTTAAACAATAAACCTGCCGCGGAAAATCACCTGACGACATAGAAAAGAAAGCAGACTAAAGAGCAGGCGTTTTTTAATAAGTACCCAAGAGCTGAGCAAAATTGAAGCTATATTTATTATTTGAGAATTAATTACCGTAATGCAGTAGAACGAAAGTGAAGCTATCATAGGGGTGGCGAAGTGGGGGGGTGGGCGGTGTGGTGGTGAGATACGTTAGTACGGCTATTAATGCGTCATATCCTCCCAGCTCTGCCAACCTCGTCCCTTGACCTCCTTTAGCTCCTCATCAGTGTACTTCTTTCCAGTCGTGAAGTAGCCCGCATTGATCTTGGCATCGATCTCAACTCGGGAATCCGCAGGAATCAGTTCTGACCATGTTAGCATTCTTCCAGTAATAAGATAAGAAACGGAACTTACCATCGGGGATCGGACAGCGCTCGTAGATGGGGATTCCCTGTTCCACGATGGCGTCGTGCTTCATGTTGGACATGGAAAGCATCCTATCGATCTTCTTAATACCTAGCCAGTGAAGGATATCGGGCATCAATGCTTGGAATCGCATCTAAAAAAGGGTCAGTCACAACAACAGACAGAAGTGGGTAGCTTGAGAATTTACATCGCGCACACCGGCAATATTCTCGGTTCGGGCAAAGTACTTGTCAGCTGTGTCACCACCTCGTTTACGAGAGTTGTACACAAGGTACTTGACAACCTCGCCAAGCGCACGACCTTCTTTTCGGAAGTAGATCACTACACCAGAGCCACCATTCTGAGCTTCCTTGATAGCCTCCTCAATTCCGAAAGCAAGGTATGGTCGGCAAGTGCAGATATCGGATTGAAAGACATCAGAACCGTTGCACTCGTCATGAACTCGAAGAGCCAGCTTGACAGAAGGATCAGATACTCGTTCAGGTGGCCCGAAGATGTATACTGTAAGACCTCCAATCGGAGGCAAGAAGACTTTCATGTCGGGACGAGTTACTAATTCAGGATAGCTACCGCCTGTGAACTCGAAAAGCGATCGGCGCAGAGTGCCCTCATCCACTCCGAATCGTGCTGCGACTCCTGGGAGATGCCAGACCGGCTCAACAGCAACCTTGGTAACCTTGACATCACCTAGTTGGTTAACAATAACCTCACCGTCAACCGGAAGTTTTCCAGATTTGATAGAGTCCATAATCTCTGCGACACGCATATGTGCTCGCGTGATAGCAATCGAAGGCCTAATGTCAATTCCCTCGTCCATATGCTTTTTGAACAGAGTAGCGACATCGTGACCAAAAGGGTCCATAGACACGATTTTCTTTGGATCTCCCCATGCTTTCTGCTGGGGAGGAATAAATGTCGGTTGCGTATTGTCAAAGTTAGGTCGGAAGTCAGGTTGAAGGTCGCCCGCAGCGATGGCTAAGGCATTGTAGATAGCGTAACTACCACCGTGGGCACCAATGGCGTTGCGCTTCTTGAGAGTCTCCTTGGATCGCGCGACGAGAACTGGTCCTCGCTTTTGGGGATCCGGATTGCCCCATTCCAAATCCACGGGATCCACGACACTTTGGCCGGGATAAGTAGTAAGCTACACAAGTCAGCGAATTTTGATAGAATGTTAGCAAAGGTCGGCTTTGCTTACAATTATGCGCTCTTTGAATAGCGAGTTCAAAGGGTTCACCTTGGGCTGTGTATCATTTTCAGACGCCATGGGTGCTGGGGCAGATTTTTCTAGTGTCATTGTGACTGATGTATGAACGACGCTCGATGACCCTTGAATGAGATGTGTACGAGATAATAAGCCAAGATATCCACGGTATCATCACATCCTTTTAAGATACAGCGTCGTCTCACAAAGAGAATATACTTGTGATAGTAGAGTTTTGCTCTTGCGCCGTAAAGATCTAAGAGACTATTGACACGCCCAGGGCGTGTCCCACACCAGGGTGTATAGGACACCCCAAGGAAACCGTCACTAGATCGCCGGAGGTTAGGAGATGATACGGACACGCGCTCTCGTTTTATCTGTGAAAGATTGTAGAGATAGTTCGTAGTGTAAGTCTACGATAATTGACAAGGGGAGGGGTACAGATCAGAGCATCACCCTGGGCCCTGCACCCTGGGGTCTGGAGATGTGTGATTGTGCATGAGATGAGTCTCAGTCGGCGGAATTATGTTCTTTCGTATTTATTCATAATATTGTGCGAGAGATGTTATCGGACTAATAAGCCAAAAAACGGCTAAGTGTAGCAGTAACGCGACAGATCATTTGCGGTTCAACTTGTCAAGGGCGAAAAATCACGAGTGCGGTACGCGTGGAGCAAATTCTTTCATTATACATGTCTGCCTCCAATTCCCTCCATAGCCAAAGTCTTGTACATCTGGGGGATACATAGATGGAGTTTAACAGGGGAGCTCACAGACATAAATAATATCCGTTTTATCATACAGTAAAGCTTCGTGGATAATAGAAGAAAGAGCACTGTAATGCGGTGCATTTCTAATGAAGAAGTTGACCATGAACTAAATGAAGTCTCATTCTGACACTAGTAAAGAGTACCATCGCTGATGACCAGGATCGGGCTGCACTTCGTCTCAGGTCTCAGCTTTGCAGCTAACTCTCTTCCGGACTTCCAACTTCCGGCTTCCAGCATCTGTGCAAGACTCAAGGTGACTCCTTGGGGTTTGAACTTGTCCTCCACAATCTTGTGCAGCTCATCTAATAACGCAACAGTCATCGCACGCCATTCAACGACGGTGTCTGATGAGGCATCAAATTGAGGAAGCTCAGTGCTCGATGACTTCTTGCCTTCTTCCAAGTCCTTGGCCTTTAATACCAAGACTCCAAGGTCAACAAATAGCCCGCCATTACGATACTCAGGCAGTCCAGTGCCAAGCTGAATGTTCTTCCAGCTGTATCCGAGTTGCCTCTCTAAAGGAACAGAAAGAGAGTAAGCTAGCCATTGCGTAAGCTTGTGGAACGGCTGTATTTTACTCTTGGCTTGTTGATCCTCTTGATTTTCCGCGATTTCAGCGAGGATGTCGAGAGGCCATGCATCTCCAATAGGCTTGCCATTAAAAACAGTGCGATCTTTCGGCCATGACGGAATAAGAACATCTTGCAGACAGGACCATAGGTGCTCAAAGTTTAGCACTTTAGAGCCAGATGATTTACCCAATAAGTAGTCTAGTAGAAAGAGGTTAATAGGCTTCCAGCAAGTGACAGTCTAGAGTAAACCTACCAACTAGATTGCCCGGACGACCTGATTCTCCAAATATAGCTCGCAGACTGAGTAAAGACGAGCCTACAGTTTGCAAGAGCTGCACCCGGGACGAAACTCCAATCAAGGGGTTTTCTTCAGACAACTGAAAGTGCTTGATGAGATCAGCATCCTGTAACTGAGTGAGACCCTTTCCTGCCAGGTCATGTTAGTCGAGAACCCGCAGAGGCACTGATGTGAAGTTACCATTGACCGTTTCCTTAGGATCACTCCCTGAACTGAAACAGCCGGCGGTAAACATATGTAGTGATGCTACAGCGATACCCTCACTGCGCACAACCACTTGTCCCGTGCCAGACTCTTTATACCGCCAAAAGTCACCGGCACCCGCATCCAGCAAAACTGACACAAAAAACAAGTCGATTAAGCGACGTGTAACCTCGACTTTATCGACATTAGGTTCGCTAGACCATCGCCTGATCAGAGCGTCGACTCGTGGGACACCTCCGACCTCGAAATGCTGCCAGCGGCCGTGAGGGGGGATAGTGTGGTACTTGTCGGGACCAAAGTCGCGCTACAGTGGCACTTTGTTAGCTGTATATCTTGACGAGAAGTTGGATACTTTTTTTCTTCTTTTCTTTTTTCTTTTGCAAGAAGTTGGATATTGAATTACTCACTTCAATGACATTACATACAAAGTCCGCAACGTCAGTCATGCGGCTCTCATTGAAATCGAAGTGTTTCAGGCTTCCTCGCTTCGCTGCATCGAAGACCTTGGAAGCGTGGTCTCGAACCGCTTGGAGAGAAAGTAGGTAGTCTCTATCAACGTCCATTGCTGTTGCAAGTGTGAAGATCCTGGTACTATCTAGGTCTCAATACTGTTGCTGGGAATAAAGAAATTCTGCTACGTCGTATTGTTTGTATGAAGGATGTTCATGGACCAGGCTGACGTTACTATCATGCTGTTATTGAGCGAGCTTAGAAGAAAAAAAGTGCGTTGTAGTTACCTGTCTCTGCTTACAATATGTACCCTGGTGTGGTCATAGGCTTATCTTTGTGGGGCCCCGCACTTGAGCTGCCAGATAGGCTTATCTCTACAGTGCACCTCTAGTGGCGTGTCGGTCTAAACTCCTTTCGCGCACACCTCGTGAGAGATAACTGATGAATTGCTGGGATAGACGTCGTGTAGCTAGTCGACACTGTTCTTTGTCTGTATGTCCCAAGGCCACATCGTCTTATAAAATACGGGCTGGGCCAATTCATGACAATGAGAGACTACGTATCAAGTTCTAACTAAGTTGATTCTCAGTTTTTGCCCGGATTCTCCTAATATTCATGATGGCCGCTTCAATTGCAACTTGCACAAATGATGGCTACCCTGCCCTGCTAGAGCAGCTCCGAGACCAATCCCTCCGACCCAAGCAAGTTCGCCAACTCGTCACAAGGTTGACCACGTTGGTGGCTAAGGAAGCCGTCACTTTACATACTGCGGGTGAGAAGGTAGCTGTTATAGTGATCCTTCGGTCCGGCATGCAAATGACCGAGGCTTTTGTGGACGAGCTCCCCGGAGACGTCGACGTGGTCATCTATCATCTGGGTCTTTTCCGAGACAAGACTTCCCTGCAGCCTGTCGAGTACTACAACAAGTTGCCAGCCAAAGACACGAGCATAAGACATGCCTATGTACTCGACCCTCTTCTAGCCACTGGCGGTACCATCACAGCAGCCATCAACATTCTAAGGTATGTCAATTCATGACTTGTTGATAGTGATGCACGACTAACAGTTTCAGGGACTGGGGAGTAGACAATGTCACACTCGTCACTTTATTAGCTAGCAAAATTGGAATTGAAGCGGCTGCTGGAGTATGGCCTGATGCCACGAAATTCATAACTGGCGCGATTGATCCTGAGGTTGATGCCAAAGGCCACGTCAAGCCAGGACTTGGTGATATTGGTGATCGTCTTTTTGGCACGAAGTAGTGATAGAATGATGAATAAAATGGTATTTAATACTTGACTTGAGATAAAACTAAACGTGGTTACCAGATTTGTCTGATGAATTAAAACCTCCGCTAGGGTGGAGTGATCTTAGGATGATTAAGGGAGATCTAAGAAATCTCCCCCATCCCTGAGAATGAGACTCACAACTCTTAATCCAACATGAGAGCTTTGGATGTTGATGAGAATCAGAAACGGAAAACTTGTCTTTGGTAGATCTGCAGCACTCTCGTCACCAATGGGTGTTCAGTGCTTCTCGACTTGAGAGTCTCAGCTTATCATTCGATTCACCTGTCCACTAGCAAACAGGAACAGTTATTTCAGTGGAAAGATTTTGCACTTGAAGAGAGTCTTATTCGCTCTCAGTCATTCCATATTTCTATCTACATTTACTTATCTGAACATATTTTTTTTTCATGTCGCCGTCGAGCTCCATCTACTTGTTTAGTTATAAGTCATGACCACCTGAGCCTTTCCGACCCCAATGGATCCTGCATGGGCCCATCGACTTGTAACTGTTTGCTGCTGCGTATAGAAACGCACACCTGGTCTCCCATAGAAGGTGCTTGATCCACCCCCCGCTACACTCTTCTTGTTTCCCGTGAACGAGAACATTGGCAAGGGCACAGGAATAGGAACATTGATCCCGACCTGACCAGCGTCGATGTTTCGGCGGAAGTAGTCAGCTGCTGAACCGGACTCGGTAAACACAGCGACACCGTTGCCATACTCGTTGGCATTGATGAGCTGTATGGCTTCGTTGAAGGTATCAACTTGTGGACACACCAATACTGGACCGAATATTTCTTCCTTGTAGCAGCGCATGTGAGATTTGACGTTCGTGATGATGGTAGGCCCGATCCAATTTCCGCCTTCGTATTTAGCTTCCGAAGGCTTGAACCGGCGGCCATCAAGAACGATTGTAGCGCCCTCGTCTTCGGCCGATTGAATGATAGACTCGATTCGAGCTTTACTTTCAGGTGTGATCACAGGCCCCACGTCAACGTCTTTCTCAAACCCTCCGTTAACATTCAGGTTCTTGGCACACTTGACCAGCTCTGCCAGGAGAGTATCGGAATTGGGAAGTAGGACCAAGGTGCTCAAAGCCATGCAACGTTGTCCAGCAGCACCGAAGGCCGCGCCCGCGACAGCTTTAACCGTCTGATCAATGTCACAGTCCGGCAGTGCAACGGCGTGGTTTTTGGCCCCCAAATTGGCTTGCACGCGTTTGCCGTTGGCTGAGCCACGAGTATATACATACTCGCCAGCCTTGTTGCTTCCGACAAAGCTGATAGCCTGAATCCTTGGCTCATCAAGGATAAAGTTAACAGCTCGATGCGTACCATGTACGACGTTGATAACACCAGGAGGGAAGCCGGCCCTTTTGCAAAGCTCTGCCAAGATCATGGCGGCTCCAGGGTCTCGCTCAGAAGGCTTCAGAACAAGGGTATTGCCTGTGACAACAGCGATGGGGAGCGACCATAGCGGAATCATAGCAGGGAAATCTAGAGTTAGTCAGTTAGTGAACGGATTTAAGAGGGTAGCCAATGGGATAGAACCATGTCGTTCCCCAAAACGATAAGATTGGGTCACTTACTGAAAGGGCAGATCGAAGCTACCACACCAAGAGGCTCGATGTAAGTCCTGGTCTCTATGTCCTTTCCAAGAGGTAGAACCTCTCCCTTGAGCAGTTCGGGAGCACCGCAAGCAGCCTCAGCCACTTGGAGTCCACGCAAAACATCGCCTTTCGCGTCGGCTAGAGTTTTGCCTTGTTCCAAGGTAATGACAGCAGCAAGACGATCCCAGTGTTCCCTGATGAGTGCCACGAATCGAAACATAATTTGCTGCCGAGCCAATACTGAAGTTGCCTTCCACGAGGGAAAAGCTTTCTCTGCAGAATCTACTGCTCTCAAGAGCTCTTCATCTGTGTTCTGAGGCACTCGTGTCACAAGCTCATTAGTAGCTGGATCGTGCACATCGATGAAGTCTGTCGTTGACGACTTGACGAATTCGTTGTCAATGAACCATGGTGTGGTCGTGACCTCTCCAACACCATGTGAAGTTGGATAGTTGTCAACGGTAGTAGGTAGGTTTTCACCATCAACCTTTGCAGTTCGCTCGTTGCTGTTGGCTGTCATTGTCGACACTTGCAAGACTTGACGAAATTGAAATGAAGATGTAATCAGGGTCGATGGGTTTTGATTGTATGTTCAAGCTGACTGCAGAAGCTGGCAAACGTTCTTATCCTCGCGATCCCGATACTCAGAGATCTGAAATGCTTGTGTATCGAGGTCATTCCATCAACGCAGTACAATACAATCGACACACCTCGTTTCTCTGCCAAACCCTCACCCCAGGTGTCAAAAATCTTCTAGATGACCTTTGGAAGTATTCCTCGTAACAGGACGGCTAGGGGTGATTTAATAAAGCTAGCTGTTATCTGGAAGCTTATCACGCCCTAAAACCACAACTACACACCCCACTATCGCATGAGTGGATGAACCCTGCTCTCAATGGGGCTGATCGAGACTTGTCTTTAGTTGGATTATTCCAATCGACTTTTGAATTTATGAAAAGCCTGATTTCTTGGTCAAGGGTTCTATTTTCAGCAAATTCAAGCATAATTATTCTGCCGATCTACACAAACTGGAGGTATAGGTCACGTATGAAAGTGAGCAAGTATGACGACTTGAAAAAAGCGGGGACGAACACTTGAGCGGCCAATGCATAGCGATATAAACATGTAATGACGAAAAATAATATCAGTGTCATATCACCATTGACTTTGGTGTCTTTTGCGATTTGTAGGATATTACAGATAAGATTTGGAGCAAAAAACCATAGGGTAATTCGAGACTAATTGAGCCAATCAAAGCCATTATAGGTGTAAAGTTCCGACAATTGTAAAAACATCGAACTAGCCCGTGGTACCATAGAACCGGTCCCCAAAGTCGCCCAAGCCTGGATCAATATGGCTGCAAGTTTGGTCAGTAACGTCTCAGTTGACTCAGAATCATGCTCTTACTTAGCGACAGTTAGTTCCGCATCGATAGCCGCGGTAACAATTTTCATGTCGGGAAATTTCTTGACAACTTTGTCTAGCCCTTTCTTAGAGGCTATGAGGTTTACAAAGATGATGTGTTTCTCAGGTACACCATTTTCTCTCAATATCTCGACAGCTTTAGAAGCAGAGCCGCCAGTTGCCAGCATCGGTTCGAGGATGAGGACATCTGCAAGTTGTGAGATTCAGCTAGAAGGAGAATACGCGTCATCAGACCACTCACTTTGTTGGGAGATATCTCGTGGAAGCTTGGTGTATATCTCCTGTGGTAAGCAAGTCTTCTCGTCCCGTTGTATTAAGATCTTGCCGAAACATAGCGGGCCTCTGTTGATTACGCCAAAAACTTAGTTACGCAGCGAAAGAGTCGCAACCATGATTTTCAGAAACTTACAGACTGCAATTTCTCAAAGCATTCTCCATGCTCGCGCCAGCGCGCAGAATACTCACGCCGCAAACTGGAACAGTTTGCCGAACCCCGCAAAAGGTACTTCCTGTCGGTGTCGGGACTTCAATATTCTCAAATGGTAGCAGGTTTAATGCTGCAATAGAAATTCGATATTAACTCTTGGTTACTTTTATACCATCTTTGTTCCAATATGGAGGCATATTCACCTGCGGGGAGGAGTTGATTGCAAACTTTGTCGAAAGCATCCACGAATGCTGGGCACACAGTTTTCGAGTCGCGAATCATAGTCATAAGGCTCAAAAGGTAGTTCGTCTGAGGCAATATGATGACCTGCTCGTTTAATCGCTCTTGCGTCATCTTATTGGTAGGTGGGACGATTAAAAAATGATTTGGCAAATACGAAAAAAAATTGGAAACAGGCAAAGCTTGAAAGATCTATTTGGTAGGAGAGGCCATGATCTATACGACATCCTTACAAAATGAGTGATAGATCCTAGCTTTGAATGGGGTGTTTGCAAAACAACTAGTTATCGCGGGAAAATTGATCAGACACGCCAGGCGTGCGCGGGGCGTGCGCGGGGCGTGAGCCTATTATCATCCACCCCTGCACCGTTAATTATTGCACCAGATAGGCCACTGCTCTTGTTGATATAGGCTTCTAGTAGAAACAGTGATATATCGAGGAATGAAGTTGAAGAACAAGAGATGTCAAAGTCCATCAATTGCGAAGCTTACAATGGCAGGAACACGATTGCACATGCTAACAGGCATTTCCTCCTTTACTGAAATGTGTATTTAGTAAACGTATGCTAACACCAAGGTTTCTATAGGTACAAGTTACTCTGAGTTCGCTTCAGCCATCAGTAGCAAGTAATGTTCTTTGTTCAAATCTTGATGGGCTTGAGTTCATATCTTAATGATCTACAGGATCGATTGCGACCTTGCACAGAAGATTGACAGTTCACGCTTCTCTAATGGCGAAACTGGCGTATCAATTGCTTCTTCTGTCAGAAATAATGATGTTTACATTGTCCAGACAGCATGCGAGCCCGTCAATGACCTTCTCATGGAACTCCTCATCGCCATCAGTGCATGCAAAATGGCTTCGGCTCGACGGATTACGGCAGTACTTCCTTGCTACCCATATTCTCGGCAGGACAAGAAGGATAGGAGTAGAGCGCCAATCACAGCTAAGCTTGTCGCAAATATGCTGGAGGTGGCAGGTTGTTCACATGTGATTGTGAGTCCATCGCGAAAGTTCGGTGCGTGAAGTGCTGACTGCAGGGTTCCCTAAGACTATGGACTTGCACGCATCTCAGATTCAAGGATTTTTTAATATTCCTGTGGATAAGTAAGTTGAAGGGTCTTGACGAGACGGCCCATGCTGACATTATCTTCATAGTGTACGTTCTGATACCTCATTGAGAGATGAAATCTAGTTATTAATTTGCAGCTTTATGCCGAGAGATCAATGGTAGAGTTTATCAGGAGCAGATACGGTACATCCAACCTTGTTATTGTATCCCCCGATGCTGTGGAGTCAGACGGTAAGCTTCTACATGAGATTGATCGAGCACATTAACTAACCGTAACAGAGCGGCTGCTATAGCTGAGAAACTTCAGGTCGAGCTGGCTATAATCCACAAAGAACGTAAGATAGCCAACCAAGTGAGCAGAATGGTGCTCGTGGGAGACGTTGAGGGTCGGGACGCCGTCATCGTGGACGATATTGCTGACACGTGCGGCACCTTGGCTCTTGCAGCTCAGGTGTTGCTTGAACATGGAGCTATCTCCAGGACCGCGATTGTCACCCACGGGTTTCTAAGTGGTCCATCGGTTGAGGTTGTGGAAAAAAGCTGCCTTGACGCACTGGTGGTCTCCAATACCTTGCCTCTTCCTGCCCATGCCAAACGGTGTCAGAAGATTGAACAGATGGATATCAGTCACATATTTGCTGAAGCTATCCGGCGGACCTATTACGGAGAATCGTAAGAGCCCTCTCCCTATCGTCCACGAATCTGTAATCCGCTGGGTATCTAACTCTCCTACCAGAATCTCGGTCCTCTTCAAGTAGCGAAGGACAGATATTGACTACTCGTATTTTGGAAGCGAGGCCCACTTCTTAATTACTGCAGTTTTTATTCATTCAAGCTGTCTTCGTTAGTTAAAAGAATCTGTCGCGTTTCGTAATCGGAGAATTGGTCCACAATTCAAATATGTCGATTGATTATGTTTACATGTTTCATTGAAGTTCGAGACCTTGAAGTTCTGAAGCGCTGCTTCTCCTTAGCTCCAGACCATCCAAAGAGAACAAATATAACCTGATGCCTTCAGATTCATAGAAACTGACGCTGTTCCATTGCCGATGACTTAATGCTGCATTTCCGCGAAGCTAGGTGAACAGTAGTGCGAGGATACTGAAATCCTTCATCCATACTCGAGCGCTATTGAACCTTCAGCCATTCTACAAGTCTGTAAGCAACAAACAGGAGTTGGTCACTGAGACATAAAATTACAAAATCAAGCATGCGCACCCGAAGTGAGTAGGGTGTGAAGGCGGAATCCACTGTATAAGTGGTGTTGCATCGTATCACCCCAGGTGTACGCTTCACACCCCCGCGTTATCTTATCAGCCCTGTAGTATACACCCTGCACCCTACGCTACCTATCATCCTCACGCCTTCGCTTTCCCGTCCCTTCCATGGTCGATTCGATATGCCAAACTGTATCACGATTGCGGACAGTCTCTGCTCCTCTCCTCTTCGCCACACGTTGAATTCGTGCGACTTTTGAATCACACGCATCTTCTTCCCTCCTCTCATTGCCATCGTACACAATCAATCGCTTATCTCTCCATTCACCGCAGGCAAGCTAAGTGTTTAGGAATTGCTCCAACAGCGTGCTTAGTCATTTCCTCGGTACCCACGAAATATTGAATTCACGGGTACCGTGAACCTATGGGCTCCTGTTGATGCGTGCCATTCATATACAAACACTAAAAGCACAATCATCAACTATGCATGAACGGGAGGCTTTGGACCTGGAAGACTTGGTCAACAGGTTAGGTATGGTTAGGGCAGTGGTATTGTCAACGGAACTCGTTACAAAGAACAATAAACAACATTCTGTATGACGATATACATATCCAAATATCTTAAAACGATGTGCATACGTCCTCAACTTTTGTCCTGATACTTCCCGAGGCGCATAGCGGTAAGCTAGTAAACTCTGAGGTTTTTACCATAGCATCCAACCCAATCAATGTTTACTGAAGCCACCAAATGCGTTAAACGAATTCGATTCTTCGGGTCGCCAAAGAGATGTCACAGTCTTGGTCATCGTATAGAATTGCCATTGGCTCGCACCAGGGCCCCGGATATCTGGTTCCATTAGTGTTAAACGGTCTGTTTTGTGTTGCTTAGGAACATTTATCCAGATACTCACCACCCATGAAAGATTCCTTATTTGTCGTTCTTGGTATTGAGCCAGAAGGAGCTAATTCACTCGTTAGCTCAAGCCTGTTGCGGGAGACAGAGCTGGATGCAACTAACCCATCACTGGAACGTTGATTCCTATCTGACCGATGTTAACCTGGCGTTGGAACGTATTGGCAGTAGCTGGACAAGATGTAAACAGAGAGCAGCCGTTGCCGTCTGAGACGTGTCAATTAGTTATCAGTTACGCAAGGCTCTCTGCAGCCGGAAGACAACAGGAAGAGTAGACTTGCGGCGGAGGGCGGTAACTTACATCGATTCTCATTTATGATATTCACAGCCTCAGACATTGTAGCAACCTGGAGACATAAGAGGACAGGTCCAAATATCTCTTCCTGGTAGGCCTGCATATACGGCTCGACATTGGTTAATATGGTAGGCCCGGCAAAATTGCCGTTCGGAAAGCCTTCGACATGACAATTCCTGCCATCAAGAAGCACGTGAGCGCCATCTTGTTCTGCTTCATTAATCATCCCTATCACTCGCTCCTTGGCGGCGGTTGTGATGAGCGGACCCAATCCTACAGATGGATCTGTACCGCTGCCTACAACCAGCGAGTTCGCGATACTAACAAGCTCTCCAAGCCATTCGATCGATGACCCGACAAAGACAGCTATGCTAGATGCCATGCATCTTTGGCCGGCAGCTCCAAAAGCACTGCCGGCGAGCGCATATAGCGTTGACATTTTCGAAGCGTCCGGCATGATTACTGCATGGTTCTTCCCACCGCATTCCACCTGAACCCGCTTTCTATTAGCTCTGGCATGCTCGTAAACTCGTTCACCCCCAATGTCTGAGCCCACGTAGTGAATAGCCATAACCGACGGTTGCGATAGTAACCCTCCCACGACACTAGGACCTCCATGCACAACACTCAAAACGCCCGATGGGAAGCCCGCCTCTAGAAAACAACCTGCTAGGACCATAGATGTACTAGGAGCTTTTTCTGAAGGCTTTAAAATGACAGAATTGCCTGTAAGAATTGCAACAGGGATGGTCCAAAGAGGAATCAGGAATGGAAAATTGAAAGGCGTGACAGACACACAAACGCCCTATTGATAAGAGCCATCAGCGACAACAATCTTTTCGGTTCAAAGACACGCATACGCACCAACGGATCGTGGGTTGTGTTTGTATGTGTCGTGCGGCCGGACCAGTGACTTCCACCAGCATCATTGCTGGCCCCAATTGCCGACATGAGTGAATCAAGACCTCTCTCAAACTCAGATTCGGCATCTTGCATAGTCTTGCCAACTTCTGTTATCAAACAAGTCACCTAAACTTAGTTAGTAATGAGTCATTATTTGCAGCGATTCTTTTGACCCATGGCTTACAATTCTTGATCGATTGAGCTGGATCATGTTCATCAGATCCAGCATTTTTGCCTTCTTCTGGTATGAGGGGACAAGAGCCCAGCTAGCTTGTGCAGCTGAGGCCGCAGCGACTATTTGTTGTACCTCCAAAGCAGTCGAATCGGGAACCCTGGTCAGAAACTTTTGTGTAGCCTTATGATTGTATTAGATAACAATGCAGCGGTATAAGAAGAGGCTTGGATGAATTCAAACTAACAGGATCGTAGACTCTGGTCCAGATACGTGTTTTGGACTGGACGAGCGCATTGTCGACAAAGTTGTGAGCAGTTGACACTATAGCGTCACCTGATAACAGCTCAATGCCTTGATACCATTGTGCTTTTGTAAGTTGCTCTGAAACTTGGGTGGGCGAGGTCAATGGGTCAGTGGTGGGTGGGGGAGGTTGCCTTGGTGAAGAAATGGAGACGCCAGCGTCGGGGTGGCTAAAGGGGCTCAAAAGCAAATGGTTTGATGGGTCAGGGGACGTCTCGGTAAAAGCATAATCGAGATTGAACTCAGCCATCTGCTGGCTCTGAATACTTGGTGTTGTCATGACTTGGCTAGGTTGTCTCTGACATTTAATTCAATTCTTGATGGTACGGTTAGATGGATGAATTTGTATTTATGGACTCCCCTCTCCCATTAGTGACTTGACCTTAGATAGTGACTAATTGATAAGATGGAGTTTGAACCAATCGATAGGCTAGATAAAACATGGGTCTACGCTCATTGAGCTGGGTTTGCCTGGTTCCATTATACATGCCACTTTTCTTTTGCTTTAAAGTAGTTTTTTTCTTTCTCTGGACTGACCCGTCAATACTAACCTCTATATGCCCATATGATTGTTACATCTAAATTGCTAAGAATCGATTGATCAGAGAGTTAGATTTAAGGTTAAGATATTTTTGATTGGTGCGCTTATCTGATTGGTTATGCTTTCTGGTGATTTCTATTTTCAAGGTTGAGCTACTTCCCACGCAAGTTTATCATCTATGTCATGGATCACCTTCGCCTCGTATTTCCAAGTAGCCATTATTCGATTGGTATTCGGTCATCGTAGCTAGCACAGTAATAAATAAATGTACGAGAGGCCGGCGGGCCGGCGGCGGCATGTACTGCGGCCAATAAGCATTGCACGCTACCTGCGAGATACGAGACAATACGTTGGTCCCTAGCTCGTACCGTATAGCATCGCAGGGTATATCAATACGACACGACAGGGCGAGACACGCTTGTATATATAGTGTCTGAGACTCAGCCAAACGAATATTAATCTGGTAACAATTTATGTCTTGCTCACTTAAACTTGTCCATTGTCGGCGACTTTCCGTATACCAAGACCTCAACCCGTTTAACTGTTTCGTGGTTGTTGTCCCACCTGGCCCCCGTAAGGGTCTCGAATATGCTACTGTATTCTTTGAGCTGACCAGTCGAAGGTTTACCCACTGGAGACTTATTATCGACGCAATCACGATGCTGCGACAGGTTTTAATGTGCCTATTGGCAGGTACAGCCACCAGTCTGCCTCTGAAGCCTTGGGCCGTGTCTCTAGTGGAACGTTGTGCGTTTCCTGGATCCGTGATCAACAATTCTTCTCAAAGCATCAAGATTCGATACGATGATGCCTCGGAGCATGTCAACTACGTGTATGTTCGCCCCGGCAGTAGTAGTACTTCTTTCACCTGCGATGCGGACTTTATATATCCGGAAGGTTATGTCTTGGTTGCGGTCAAAAAAGGTGGAGATTTCCCTGGAACGACGACGGTCAATTCTGGTGGAAGCTACAAACTTGGTGCTTACCGTTTTGAGTGTTCGGACCATCAGAAGGGGGTTCAATGTCTCGGTACTTATACTGGTAATCAGGCTTGATCAAAGTGTGATGTTAGTAAACGACGAAACCTACATGGAGGGTCATCTGTGCAAGGTTGTATTTAATTTAGGAGGGTTGGTTTCATACGAGGATATGGATGTTCTTATCTATAGTTGTGTTTGAATTCTCTAGGGAGTAACTATATCTAATCAAACCTGTGCCTACACACTACCTGACCCTGAATATCACTCCCGGGAAGGGTGCAGTAGATGCTAGACCCTGTTGTGACCGACTGAGTTTAGGTTAAAGTAATTTAATACAACTCATAGTAAGTTTTACCTGAATCAGACTTGGAAACTATTTTCACACATTTGGCGGAGATCTAGTTGGGAGCAGAAGAGACGCTCCTTTCTCGACTCAATAACACACAAAAGAGGAACGGCATGCCATCGAACTATGACATTGTAAGGAAATTGGAACGCACAGAGAGCGGTGTAAAGCAACATTGGGATATTATGCAGCAGAATAACAAGGGAAAACGCTAAGAGGCCTGTTGATGATGCTAGTGACGATGGGGTCTACAGCACTTACGGGTATGAGAACAGAAACGACTCTAACAGCGCTTGCGACGGATAAGAATATGAAACGGGATGTCGAAACAGGAAACTGTCTTTATTCCTGCCCCAAAGGATATGCTAGGTAAGTTTTATCACGATTGCCCCACGAACAGGTCTTATGAGTTTGTCTCCTCCCCGCCACAATCCTCCATCATGTCTATCCTAATCTTGGGATACCATAGAGCCTCAGCCCGAACAAGTCCCAGGCTGGGAGAGCAGTTCAAAGCGCCATCAGCAATACGCCTCTTCTAGTTATAGGCATTCTCTATTGCTCCATAACGTAGTTCATCACTAAGTCGGCTACATCACCTACCTAGCCACTTTTCTCAATTTCGTACACTACAGCTTCAATATGCAATTTCTTTCACCACAATTACGTCAGATTTAAAAATTAAGTCTTATATCTTCTGAAAGTATAACTTCCTGTGTATTTTTATCTATTCCTTCTGGCTAGTATTATGCCTAATTATTAAAGATCAAAACGCCAACGCTTGCTGTTTTCCTTGACAAACCATCTCGTCATAAATGCACCTTCTTCTGCCCATTCTGCAACCTCTCTTCCGTACCTCTCCTCTACTGCCTGTAGAAACGATTTGAAATCCAATGCTTGCACACAGTCATGCTCGTGTGGATCTTTGGTCAGGTCTGCCAATTTCCAATCCACGTTCTCTATTATTGGCACAACAAGATGGCGCTCTGGATACCGACCGTCCCGGATGCTAAGCATAGCACGTCCGGGATTGGTGATAGTGAACTGCCATTGCCCCTCGCCAGTAGCTTTATTGATTTTGTTCAAGGGACGGATGAGCGATTGTCCTTCGTAGTTGCGGATTAGGTCCATGGCAGCCTGGCGGCTTGTCTGGCTCAGTGAGCCTGTTTCGAGGAGGACGTCCAGGATAGTGGGGAGGATTTGAGTTGCGTGCACCGCCTCGTCTACATCGAAGGCTGGCAGTTGGGGATGCGAGAGGACCAACGGCACATGCTCAACACCAATGTTGGGGTTATAGTATGGCGAGGCAATGTCGTTTTCTGGCAGAGATACACCATGATCGCCCTGGAAGATAACTAAGGTCTCGTTGGCAACTCCTTGCTTGTCCAAAACATCAAGAACCTTGCGGATCCATCTATCGTCATAACCAATTGTGTTGATATATCCCGACATCATCTCAAGACCTTTGGCCATAGGTGTGTACTTTTCTCTCTTGGGCAGGTGAAATCGATGGTGGCTAGTAGATGTGATATGGCTCAGAAACACGCGGCTGTTTTCTGTGGCGGCGTCTTTGAAAATGTCGGTAATGTAGTCTTCTAGTGGATCCTCCTCAAAGGCGAAGTCGTTAACGTTTTCCAACGTAACTGCTCCGTGCTTTGCGTTCGGGCTTTTAAGATATTCCTGGCCAATTATGTTCTCATCTGGGAATCCCATTGCAGACATTAGAGTACCATGGCTATCATAGTTGAGTTTAGCTGCTTGGAAAAAGTAAGAGTTCCACTTGTCCTTCTGACTGATTTCCTTGGTACCGGCTTGTTTCTTCTCTGCTTCATTCAGTGCGTTGAAAATATGCGGCAAACAAGGCTGGTAGATATGGTGGCTATAATCCAGATTGAAATCGGCGATGAGAGGAGCCACACCACAGATTGTACCGGTCAAGCTCTTGAGAGTGTATGTTCCTGAGGTATGCGCGTTGGTGAAGTGAATTCCTCCTCGTTTTGGTTTGCTGGCATGCTCAAATCCATCTGAGTAATCGCCTGTAATGAAATTTGCTGTTGGTGTCAAGTTGGCAAACTTCTCCTGGACTTCTTGCGGCAGTTGTTTGTCGGGAAAGGTATCGGCAAATCGGTTCCAGATTAAACCGTTCTTTTTGACAGGAAAGACATCATTTCGGGTGCTTTCCAGGAAGAATACAACTACATGTCGAATGTTGAGGTCTTGTAACTTTCCTCGGAGAGAATCTCGTAAGGGCTCGTCTAGGTTTGAAATTTTCATAGGGTCGGACTTGGCGCTATAGTGTGGTTTCTCGAGATACCAATCTTTGAACCCGTCCAGAGCTGGGATATCTTTTGGAAGCCAGCTAAAAGGCACAGGCTGTGAGAGTGCGGTACGTTCGTCCCAGCTTCGCTGCACTCCCTTTCCGAAAACTGAGGGAATATTGTCGAGGAATGGCGACGAAGCAAAGTCGATAAAAGGCAAAAGTCCGGTGGTCCAAGAAAGAAAGATGAGAGAAGGATCCTTAGGTCGAATGAATGTAAGGATAAAAAGCGCTGTCAACAAAAGGGTAACGATGGGGTAAGGCAGTATGCGTAGAAAACGGCCGAGTCTAGATCTTCGTACAGGTGAACCACCTCTGGAGCTTCGTGGTGAATTTAACGGCGAGAGCGAAGGCGACCTAAACTTTCCCTTGAATTCCTTATCGCGATTTGAGGTGCTCTCAATGTCGAGCCATGACAGATCATCTTGTTGCGATAGCGGATCGTAACCAAATCGACGACCCAATTTGTGACAGATGAAAGTAATGGGCCAGTTAACAAGATCTCCACCCCAACCAAAGAGTGAGTAGCAAGCGACCTGAAGCACTGCGCTCAAGCAAGCACAGATAACCAAGACACCGATGAAAGCTGTCAGACCAGATAGAATAATTGCTTGAGCAGTTGGGTCGGCCATGAAGCCAATATTGCGCCAGTGGATTTCAGATCCTGAGACTAGATAAAAAGAAACCGAAACAGTGCAAAGAACGGCATTGTAAGATATTAAGGAGAATGCAAGTGTGTTGACGAGTGTCCGTAGCTTGCCAGGTACACTGGGCACCCAATGGCTGAGGAGAAGTCTGATTAGAAGGAGTAGGAGAATATCTTGAGTGAAGAAGGAGAAAAAGAAGAGAAGCATGCGCTTGGGCGCTACTGAAGATCTGTGATTATGCAGATGCACTCCTTTAGCAGCACATACAGCCAATGTAGTGAGAGTAAAGGCAAGGCGTCGGTTAGCTAGTTTTGAGGCACATAGCAAACCCATCCTCCTGAAGGAGACCATCTTGAATGACTTGCTGACTAAAAAGCGAGAAAAGGAAGGAAAAAGGGAAAAAAGGAGCCAAGACTCTTCTTCTTAAATAAACAATACACAATGCATAATGCACGCACAATGCGCAGTGCAGGCAACAGGACATGACAGGACAGGCAATAATGAGCTCGATTAATATCACCCCATAATACCTAGCTTCATTAACTGACCGAACATGGTTTGAGCATTGCTGTTGGTCACGCGAGCCGGAAGGAGCAATCTGGACCATTAATAGCGCTTACTTAGACCGCGCCGCAATATGCACTGAAGATTCATTTTGGTTTGTCGTGTCGTATATCGCTCGTATAGGATTTTCAAATCTAGTCTAGACTGGGCTAGGCTCGATGCTAAGAAGTGGGCCTAGGGGTCTGGGTCCGGCTAAGTGGCAGCTTCCCCTGACTTAATGAAAGGGAGGCTGTGTATGCACATGTCGTGCCGTCTTACCGAGCGGCAACTTGCTGCCGTGGTGGGCGATCATCAGAACATGACACTTCACAGAGATTGAGTTTGTATGTATGCCCCTTTTCTCAAGTACATTAGATGTCACACCATGTTAGCTTCTCAAGACAATAAGAAAGAAAAAGTAATTATTTCGCCGACATCCGGTTAGTTGGGCTGACCTCGACATGAATCCGTCAATACCTTTACATTGCTTTTATGTAATGAAGTCGTTTCACCAACAGGTAGCCTCAGGAGGGTTGCGGCAATAAGGGTGCATAACCAATGCATGTCTTTCTGAAAAGGGGCTTCGAAACAGAGCATGATGTCTGGAGGATTGTGTTGGCAGGATTGTAATTTGTAGGGCAGTGCTGAGTCAAGCGAAATGTCATGTGTTTCAATGGACAAGCTAACGAGTAAGACGGGTGAACTTGTTCCAAAGAGATTCTAGACCCTGGGCGGCACAGACATTTGTGGCTGCTGTGGCTTGTCACTGTGCACAAAAGGAGCTTCGGCACCTTCCGTTTCTGGTCTTGGCTTTGAGCTTAGCCTTGGCCTAGTCTCGGCTTCCGCGCCCTGCGAGGCAGGCGAAGGAGCCAAGGCTGATTTTGGCAGACCAGGATTATCGTTCAGCTCCTAAAATTTTCTTCCCCATCCGAAAATACCCATATTATCCTTGAGCCAGACTCTGCCAAGGCACCAACCGTTTATCAATATCCTCGCTGCAAATTGTGCCGCAGGAAAATCTTGCTTTGTCTTATTGTGATTATTCGCGATGTCTTGGAGCTAAGTTTAAGCATGTTTGCGTGATTTATCATTTAAGCAGTCGGGCATTTGGCAGGGTTGTTGGTAACAACCTGCCTAATATTAGTGTTCTTAGGCCTAAATTGTGCAAAACTCCGTAATAATACTCAAGTGGTTCTTCAGGCAGCAGTTGGTTTGGGCGACTCTCTGCCAATGCCCTCCTTTTAATTGCCACTGCAGCCACATGCTCATGCAGCTTTACTACTTCTTTCATCTTGCCTTCGACTTCATATGCTCTTGCGAGCTCGTGCATTAATGCCAGTCGTGGTGGGTTAACTCTACAGATTTCGTCTCTCGAACTACAACTATATTCTCAAGCAGTTTTATTTCTTTTGTTGTCTGTCCATTTCTAGTTCAGAGCAGGGCAGGGCAGTCCAGTTATCCTCGAAATGTCTGAAGATTTTAATTACCTAAGGCAGTAAGATTCAGGGAAAGCGTTATTCCGATTCCGTGAACACCACACCAGCATGTAGGGTAATACCAATAGTCGTATTCTGCTCTTTTAGCCTCTCAACCAATTAAGCAAAATACCTTTCAATAAGTATTACCGCTGAATATCTTATGTTTTCTACCTGTTTGTCGGAAATACCTCTTCTGAACATGCCATCACTCCTTTTCTCTACTCTTGCTCTGACTGGTTCTCCGCAGTCCCGGGACGTTATTACCAATTGAACCAAACTATATGCATATTGAAGATTTTACTACAGCTTTATCTTTCCATAAATTGATACCGACATGGCATGCCGATTACTTGGCCTAATTGTTATCGTGCTTCTTCCTTGGGCAGCATCGAGCGAGGCACCGCCATTGCTTCAATGTAAGCTAAGAATATGAGGATGCGCGGTGCCAGTTCACCACTTATGCGGATATGGTTAAATCATATGAACCAGGTAGTCACCGCATGGACTTGTAGGTGCTCATGTCGTGTGTTGCCCAAGAACTCGGCGCTCACTAGTTCTGTATTCGGTATTCCAAGAGCTGCAGATATTCCATAGTCGATATTTGATTTTCAAATAGACGGCAATGACGGCAGCTTGCGTAAATACCAGTGGAAGGCATACTGGTAGTGCCAGGAGGTATTTCATGGCCTGGTCGTTGTCTAGAAAGACTTCCTGGATCAATGCTCCCTTAAACTAGCTTTTCGCTTCTCTGCAATCCATACCGCCAGTTTACAGTATCTTGTCGTCTAACAATCATACTTCAGTAGATTTGTGTTTCAATAAACTCTTGAATTTTAAATATTTAAATTAATACGCCAGCAAGTTAATTAATATTATTTGCAGTAATAATCTTCTGCCCTGGCGCTGATATTGTCTTGTATGTATGTTCAGCGAAGATTGAAATTAGCTGTCCCTTTTTCATGCCAAGACGCGGGGAAGTTGGGGGTTGGGGGTTAGTTATGAGATCATATTAACGGGGGTGGAGACAGGACGCTTTTTCAATTGGCTCATCACCAAGATTGCTGTACTACGGACGGACTTCTGTAAAAGTGGATAGGGTTTAAACTTTAGCCATAATATCCGATATAGTTATTCCACGAATAGCAGTTACAAGTAACCATGCCGTATATCCATGTTATCGAGTTATATAAGAACTACAATCCTTTGTTGATAGATCCGGCCTGTGTGAAGTGTCGCGTGGTATCTATTGCTAGTCAACATGTTGATCAACAACCTCTTCTCGGCCGCAGCTCTATGTGCGCTTGTTTCTTCAGTCGTTAGCACGTCCTCTCATCATCTACCTAGGCGACCTCACGTTGAAGCTGCACCATATGGCACAGGCAAGGCATTCCCTGCTTCTCCTGCGCGATCTCGAAAGGACATTTGCTTTGTCAAACCTGGCAAGGGAAAGGACAATGATGATGCCCCTCGCATCCTCAAGGCTTTCAAGAAATGCAACAAAGGAGGAACTATCGTCCTTGACCAGCAGTACACCATCGGCTCACCTCTGGATCTAACATGGCTCGCTCATGTAGATGTGGTCATTACTGGAGAGCTCACCTTCAAATCCGATCCTTACTACTGGGCGGAGCACAGTTTCAAGTTTGCCTACCAGAACATGTCGTCCTTCTGGAAGATTGGAGGCAAAGATATTCACATTTATGGCGATTTAAACAAAGGACAATCTTTGCTCAATGGCCAGGGACAAGCTTACTGGGAGGCGATGGCCGTGAACAGTACTGTGAGTGATGTCAACGCATTATATCATTTTGCCTCGAGCTGATTTATTTGACTTCAAGTTGCTGCGCCCAATTCTCTTCACGATTGAAGGCGCACACGGATTGACCATGTCAAACTTGCGGATGCGAAACCCACCCAATGTAAGTCTCTTTGAAGCAATGGGAGGCATCACACTTACCTTATCAGTGGTTCAACATCATTATCAACAGTACCGACGTATTGATTAGCGACCTTGATCTCCAAGCCAAGAGTCTTAACGGAGTAAAGATCGCGAACTCCGACGGTTGGGATACATATCGCTCAGACAGAGTCGTTATCCAGAATTCCGTAATTGACAACACCGACGGTATGTCTTAAGGCAAGAAGCTTACAGATATATTCTAACAACTATAGATTGCGTTTCTTTCAAGCCAAACAGTACCAATGTGGTTATTCAGAATCTTGTCTGCAATGGTTCCCATGGCATCAGCGTTGGCTCTCTGGGCCAATACAAGGGAGAGACAGATATTGTGGAGAACTTGTACATTTACAACATTTCCATGTCGAATGCCAGCGATGGTGCTCGTATCAAGGTATGGCCTGGTATTGAGACTGCCTTCCAGAGTCTGTTGAATGGAGGCGGTGGTCTGGGCCACGTGAGAAACGTGACCTACGACCGTTTCTTCCACGAGAACAACGACAACGCCATCACCATTACTCAATGTTATGGTCAGAAGAATCAGACTCTATGTAACGAGTTTCCCGTGAGTTCCGCTACTATACACGAACCGCACAGTACTAACAATACCAGGCGAACCTAACTATCGAAGACGTTACAATGAAGAACTTCTGGGGAACTACTTCGAAGAAATATGATCCCCGCGCTGGCTCCCTGGTTTGCAGTGCACCAGACGTAAGAACCTTGATCCCATTTATGCCTCAAGTTAGCTAACATCTATTTAGCGTTGCAGTAATATTGTCGT
The DNA here is from genome assembly GCA_013184445.1 of Fusarium sp. NRRL 53497. NCBI lineage: Eukaryota > Fungi > Ascomycota > Sordariomycetes > Hypocreales > Nectriaceae > Fusarium > Fusarium sp. NRRL 53497. The sequence continues at coordinate 24,975 of JABCJZ010000091.1, forward strand.
CCAGGACATCAAGGTAGATGTACCAAGCAAGAAGTCGCCAGTTTACGACTGTCAGAACATGGACACGAACCTTTTGGATATAACATGCCGTGACCCAACGAGTGGCAGGGACACGACCAATGGTTGATTTTTCATCGTCCACTATAGTTGAGAGAGTCAATGAATTAAAACAGCTTGATATATTAGATACAAGTGACTAATAAATCAGACTACACTGTTATGTAATATACATTATATTACTTGACTGGGACGCTTCGTCCCCTGACTTAGCTACTAAATTATCGTTATCTTTTGAGTTTCGAATAACTTGTTATCATAGTTTCTTTTAAATGTGAAACCTAATATACTTCTGACTAACTGCTATCCTAATTCGATAATATGTTCTATCAACATTGAGTTCAAGTATTATACCACTTCTAGAGCCATTTACATGATCGTTAGCCTCTTCCAAAGCCACGGACATGAAAGTTCATTAGATATCCATATCTACAGTCTCATCAGCTAGAGAATGCGGAGAACCCTAGACACACTTGATTTACCACTATAGATTGGTAGCCTTGAAATTGAATTAAGTTAAAGTTCTAATTTTGCTGTTGTTCTGTATCCAACCCCCCACTTGTGTTATATTATCCTAACTGTGTTCTTGTTAAAAGATATGTTGTTATTGCCCTGTTTACTGACAAAGCCTATTTTCGCTCGCCATATTACAATTCGATGGAAGTTGCCATCGACATCGCTTTGCAGTATTATATCAAGACTGGATGCTCCAACGGAGTGGTTGCGTTCTTCCACAATCGCAAAGAGGAATACGCCATCTTGTGAGATTAGCTCCATATCCTCGTCATAAGATCCTGGCAGTTTGAGGGCTGAGGTAGGGAGTTCAAACTACAAGCCCAGTAGCTCGTCGTTGTCTGGAGGGATTGATTTCGATGCTACCAAAGGCCCAGTTAGAAGGGAAGCCGACTTGACCTGCCCGAAAGCATTATTTGGATCAACAAGCTCTATGGAAACGTCTTGAACTTCTGCTAAAGTAACGCCTTTTCCATCAAACAATCTGAAGTCAATTCGACCGTCCAAGCTAACCCAACTCCATGAGGGGGCACGATAGACATTTGGCCGTCTCACAGGCTCGGTTGATAGTGCTTGCCAGAGGAGAGCGATTGGCATTATACTTCGAAATATGCCAGCGCAGTCATCAACGCCAGACGAAGATGTACAAGATCGAGCGATAGCTGCAAATGCAACTAGTTTGTCCTCGTTAGGATGACTGAGTTGTCGTTCTGAATATGGCATAACGAGATTAAAGTAGCATGGCTCTGGCATAGTAATACCACTGAGGGTATATGCCTCCTGGTATAGACAGTCAAAATTGCCCGTTATAGCGCCGCTTATACCCGCAGGGAGATACTCTGTCATATTTGTCGTTCGCCCATACTCCCAGGTAATGCGATCCTGAGCGAAATGCAAAGTCCTTGGTGATAGTAGCCGCTCTTGGAAAACCCATGCTCTTCGATTTATAGGCAGCTCGAGTCTTGAAAAGGAGAAATCGTCTGGTGCGAAAACGGCACGTAGATTTTGTGGAGCTGCTAGATCATTCGGGTTATCGACTTCCCCAGCATCAGTCTCACTGAAAAAGAAGCCATCTCTCGATCTCGCTAAAGGAGAAAGCGAGATCTCCGGTTTAGGGAATAGAGGGAAATGAGTCCATAGATAGCAGTCTTGTAAGTCTAATGGATTTCTTGAACGAAAGGCACCTCCATTCGGGCTTGAAGAAACATCGATCGAGATGTTCAATTGGCAGTGTTGATAAACTCGATGCATTTCTTCCGAGTGAAAAATCCAGTCTTCGTGTGAGCCAGGCTCGCTCTGCAGTATACACAATGAGTCAATCCAGAGATAGGGTATTTGCATCTGACGACAAGCTATAATGGCTTCTCTAAAGCTGGCAGGTAACTTTTGAAGTTTGATCTCAGTTTGAAATTGGCTCAGTTCATCGGATGTCAACATTAAAAAGTCTGGATTGTCTCTCCAGCAATGACTTAAAGCAGCGTAACTGCCAACCAGACTATTTTCGTTTGATATTGCCAGGCGCAGTGATTGGGTTTCATTTCCAACATGAATGAGCCGTTTTGGGTACCAGGCTGCAGTGCGTGGACCAGAAGCTGATTGACAATTATGATGATTCTTGCAATCCTCAAGCCATTTCTTGCCTAGTTGCAACACGCCGTTGTGATCTGTATTGTCTGGGATATCGTGCAACTGAGGGAAGCCCAGTCGCACTCTGGACGGATCCAAAATGAGGTCGCCTTGTACCAATCTGAGGAAGTCATCGTAGCCTGGAGGGATGTTGGTTGACTTTGCAACCTGGAGGTAAATTCGCCATTCTTGGTGTCTGATATTTGTTTGTGGATCCTTGTCGTCAATACCATCTCGATAGAACTGTATCTCCCCGTGCAGCTCCCTATGGTTAGGATATGAAAATTCGTAATCCAATGGGCTCTAGTTCTGGATAATAAGTCCTTTGCACAAGTAGCGATAGATCCGACATCCATTTATTGAAGTAGTGCTAATGTTGTCGCTCGTTTGAAGATGTGCTCCGCGCGTGGCGTTGCATTGAAACATTGACATGCAAATAGCGCATAACATGGCGGCTCGACCTCAGGGTCTGTCAGGGTGCAGAACATCAAACGGTGCGCGATTCCGAGAACTCTGTGGGAGCCATTAGCATACTGAAGAACTCTTCATCAGTCTGGCCTTCACTTACCACTACTGCATTCGACGGCGGGCTATCACAGGCGTCATCCGGGAGACGCGAAACGTTCGCAGTCGAGAATAAAATCCGTGCGGAGCACCTACTGAACACATCAATACCTGTCTTCTAGCCCGGGTTAGTGGGATTCAAGCGTATTAACGATCCTCAGTTCAGCGCCCGGGCCTCCCGCGATAACAAGAGTGCGTATCGCGTTGCCTGCAAAACATGATCCGGAAGTGTGTAGGCAGAGTATTCATTCGAAATCGGTATCCAGAGCCTGATCAGCTGGAAAATCCGGAATTGGCTCGTGGCGCCACGCAATAAATATGACGCTCCTCGCTGCACGCGCTGTCACAGCGTAAGCAGACCCCCAAAACACGGTCCCAGACGCGTTGCGGCTAAAAGACCAGTAGGAGAATAGCATGACAACGGAACGCCGAAACAGCAAGAATAGATGTGATTGATAATTCAGGTACCTGCTAACTGAAGGAATATATTGACAATGCTATTGTGCAACACCCTTGGAGACCATGTAATCGTGTCCTCCCGCGCATTGCCTTACTCCAACTTTTTTTGGCTGGCAATATGGATGTAAGAGAACATCGTTGGTAGTCAACCAACGACATTATTTTAAACCTCCATTTGTCGGCCGGAAAGTGTTTGCTCGTACTCATGCAAAGTCCATAATATAGGTAGTTATGCAAAAATCTGATAAGAGATGGCTGAAAATGTATACATTTGGCGTGATCATAAGCCGCATTTGTGACGGCTACTTTCCCCTCCTCTTCAAAGTCTACGCTCAATACGCTTAATGCGAAAGTTTCTCCGCCATAAGCCAAGCCCGTAAATCCAAATGCCACAACCGGAAGCTAATTTTTACATGAGAAGCAAGGGCACATAACACCCGATATTTGGAACGTTGGAAGTTATCGTGCCTTGGCGCTCTCAATTGGGCCTCCGGGCTTTGTGGCCGAGATAGCGACGTAGCGCCAACGCCCATGGCCCCGGTATGACTCGACACCAGCCACTGTATTTATGAAATGCTTCTCCAAGCCAAGGAAAGTGACAATTAACCACGGGATGTAGGCGACTAAATAGAAGAGGCGTGTCATAGGCTTGATCTTCTCCGAGTAGTCATTTACAATAACATCGGTGAAGCCGGCCTCCTCAAGCATATCTTTAAACACGCCAGGATGCGATAGATCATTAGTTGGCATGGCAGCAAGGTCGTTGATCTTGCGCATCGAATTGGCCATATCGTCGGGAGAACTGTTTATAAACTCGTGGTCATACTCGAAGAGTGCGAGACGACCACCGGGGCGGAGCTTTTGGAAGAAGCCTGCTAGGACAGCTTTGGGGTCCGTGGCATGCACGAATGTCTCCATGGTGTAGATGCCGTCAAACGATTGATTGTCCAAAGACTCAAGGTGGTGGTAGTCCATCAGGCGTACACTGACCTGGCCCTTGGGCAATCTGGCACGGGCAAAGTTGCGCTTAGCTTTGGCAACATGGTGACTGACAACGTCGATGCCTTGTATATTGTACTTGAACTTGGTGGCCAGATGCAGTGCGACATGGCCAACACCACACCCAGCATCGAGGACGGCAGCGCCGGGAGGGAGGTTTAGCAATTCAGCAAGCTTATCCTCCATACGCCGAAGCGCGCGGCCAATTGGGAAGGGCCAATGTGTATCATGTTCATAGTAGCCAAAATGGCGCGTGCCGCCGAGGAATAGCTTGTATCCGACTCTGGACTCGAGGGTAGAATAGTAGGTCTGGAGCTTGGGATTTGGATTGATCAAAGGCTCAGACTCGGACGCCATCGTGAGCGGCGACGTGGGTTGCATAACCAGGTTAGGTCGGGGTCGGGTCGTTCGTGGGTAGGCGGGTGGGAGGACGAAAGCTGTCGTAGGCTGGAAGGGGAGAAGACACAGCGGCCGGTCTGGGCGAGGGTTCTGAGAAGACAAGCTGAGGAAATTGCTGCAGATATGGAGACAGGAAATGTCAGACGACGACAGACGACACGTGTGTGTCTCATGTTTTACGACAAATTGCTAGTCTGATTGGCTTGTGACAGGAGCGAGGCTGGTTTTGCCAAGAGCTCTTCAACGGCATATCCCGCTCGGGGCGGGGTCCCTAACATTCGATTGGTCAAGTCCCAGTCAATTAACGCCAAAGACGCTGCGGATCTGCCTCGTTGAACCCTACCGTCCACTCAGCGCCATACGTTTAGCGCTCAGCCCCCCGCTCGTGCAGCTAAGCACATGCATACGGATACGCAGCCGCCCTGCCTTCCCGAAGCTCATCGTTGCATATAATTGCGTTGCAGGAGCCTGATAAATCCATGTCAGGTATTCCAGAGAGCCAATTATCATCTACAAATATTGAGACGAGGGACAAACATGCATCAGGCAGACGAATGTGGTAATTGAAAGACTCCTGGACTGACAATTGTCACCAAACATCTTGTTTCACAGATGTGACTGTTGGTTGCGAATATGCATGTTGGTTCTGCTGAAGCTGTTGCCCAGTGGGGGCCAAGAAAGGGATGTGAAGGTCAATTGTACTGGCAGCAGATCGGACGGAATGGCTGGGTTATAGATATCTACTTGAATGCCTGCTTATATCAGTGCAAGATGTCGTATTACAGCGATTTCCCCACTGTTTCTGTGCTGCCTCTGGCCGGTCACCATGAGCTCTAACATATCTGACCATCAGCAAATGGTTGGGTGGAAAGACAGCAGCGATGACAGAGGGTCTTTAGATATCTTATGGTCCTGCCTTGTTACTTTGCTACTGTGCGCTTGGGTTACTACGTATCCCAACGCTGGCTCTCCTCACGACAGATGGTATCACCCCTTTCTGGATAAGTTCAACCTCGCCATCATCACCTTTCTTGGTCCAGATTTTCTGTTCGGCATCGCGCTAGGACAATTTGCCAGTGCTCGCTCAAGTGTCAAGGTAATGGGGTTACTCTGGGCCGTGCAGTATTTAGTGACTGACCCTCTTGCAACAGGCTTTTAGGAAAGACAAGCACTTAACTAAAGGATTCAAATGGAAGCTCATACACGCGTTTTTCGTCGACATGGGCTGTCTTCACCTCACAGCCCCCGATTACTCCGACTCCGATGGCAAGAGTTTCCCAATCAACGCTGAACAATTCCACTACCTCATTAAACACGGTTTCGTCGAATTCCCCGATATAGATAAATTTGAGATCAGTGAACGGAACTCAGTTGATACTCTATCACGGTCTGTGAGATGCGGGACTTGTCCTCAGTATTTCATCAAGCTGATACCTTGGCAGCATCATCACGGTTTTTCAAGCAGCATGGTTCACCATTAAGGAGATTGCGCGTATCCACAAAGGATATCCAATATCAACCTTGGAGTTAACAACACTATCATTCTGCTTCATTACATTTATGATATCGGTTCTATGGTATCACAAGCCTTCTATTACGAAACCCAAGTTCCTTGAGACCAAAGACAGTGTTACGATCGAACAAATTCGTGAGTACGCGAGATGTAATGTGTGTTATACTCGAGCCGATTAGCGTATTTAAATGAAGAGAAAGACTGATGAATCGCTGGATAGACGCACCCTGGGCTTCCGGTCGACTATTATCGAACCCCACTGGACTTCATCAGTCGTAAGCGATTCGGAATCGACGCGCATTGGAATTATTATGTCTCATTGGCACATAAACTACGTATAAACTTTGTGTCTCGACCTATAACCAGGAAGCCTTGGGATCGAGTACCTTCAGACATGTGGTTATGCCCCGGGCCGTGGTATGCTCCAGGAGCAGCACTAGTCTTGGCCGGCTTCAGCATCATGTTTGTCCTCGCATGGAATTTTCACTTCCCGACTGATGCCGAGAAGCTACTATGGAGGATTTGCAGTGCTTATCATGCCGCTTTTAGTGTCTATGGAGGGGTCTACTATGGGTTTGAGATGTTCAGACCCAACCGAAATAAAGAAACAGCAGCAGCACCTAGTAGTACACATGGCAGCCAACTCAGAACCAACAGTATGGACTCTGTTGATATAGAGTCACAGCATGCCGCACAACGGCGAATAACCTCCGGATGGCGTAGGTTATTGCGATTTATCAAACAAGCCAGGGCCTGGAGAAACCTGTCAGAAGACCAAGATCCGAAGATGGAAGTTCCAATTCGGATAGTTATCCCCATTACTATCACGTGCTTCCTGTACTGCCTTTGTCGTTTCTACATATACTTCGAAGACTTGATCTCACTACGATTGCAGCCTGCTGAGGTGTATCTGACAGTGAATAGGTATCTACCATTCCTGCCTGGAGGAGTATAGGTCAGTTCAGCGTTAGCAGTCTGTCTCCACCCCCTTTGATCTCATAACCATCCTATCCCCCTGAATCGGCTGTGAGACGATGGTGAAGGTAGAGGCTTTGTTGTTGGGGAAAAGCTTTTCCACTCGACATTTATTTATTCATATATGTGGGGTAGGATTCAAAGGAAGCGGGGGTTGCTGAAGCTCCTTTGCCTTACTTAGTCAGTGTCACAGTAACATTGATGACTGATGTAGCTTGGGGAGTCAAAGCGAGTCAAATAAAGAAATAGAGTGATTAAAACGGTGTCTGTCCGCATTATGGATACAGTACAGCAAAGACCATCTTGAGTCAGATTCGAATTACGACGTGTTGTTGCAGGCTTTCTTGAGAGCTGCTCAATTTCGCTTGACTGCAGCTATCCTTAGGGCAATACTAGCGTAAGCAAAGGATCATAATCCCTACAAGGCAGAATCAACATTGCGGGCCACTTCGATAAGCGATTCGATAAGAGGTCCCTGCCCGAGCAAAGCTTATCGCGTGGCCGTGCCACTATGTAGTAGATGGCTGTGCTTATTGTTCTCAGCCCTATTGAGATGACGACCATGAAATAAAGTGGACAGGATCGACAGGTTACCTCCTCCCAGTCCCGTATAATTATAGCCCATTGACTACGGCAATTACACATCATACAACAATTCGTCTATTCTCAAGTACCGATGGAAAACCAACAAGCTCTCCCGTATCGTGGAGCCCCCTTCCCAACTAAATGGCGTCGAAACCATCCAAGATCAAAAAATGGTTGTCTGACTTGTCGCTCAAAGCGTAAGAAGTGTGACGAGATTAAACCAGCTTGCACGGCATGCACAAGAGCAAAACAAGATTGTGTCTGGCCCACTTCAGACAAGAACCAGCTTCTAGATATGCAGCTTGCTTCAAGTGCTGATGTTGTGGATGAATTTTTCGACAGCAACCTCGCAACCTCCAGTGTCTCCGCTGTTTCAGTAGCCTCACAAGCCACAACCACACCTTCGTCCCCTCGGGCTCCTCCTACTTATGGAAATCTAGCCTATCTAAGCGACAACTCACGGCCACTCTATCGACAGTACCTGGATATCACGGCCGAGATGTTAACCAGAGGACAAAGCGCGGATGGAAACCCCTTCATTAAATATCTGCTTCCATTGGCTGCAGATGACACACTAGTCCTTGACTGTGTTCTAGCTATTGGGGGAGCTCATCTCACAGCCAATAATACGTCGTTCGATATTCAAAAAGCTCGTGGCTTGGAGGTGGCTACTCGTGGTCATTACGCAGCCGTACTCACAGGGCTGCAGAAGCTCCTGTCTTACGAGACTGGCCAGATGGTCCCAAAGGCGGATGCAGAGACGAGACCACCCACACCAATCCGTGTCCTGCTTCTGCTACTGCTTCTCTGTGTTTATGATGTATGGCTCTTTTGATCGAAAGCACTATATGCACATACACTTACTGACGGCTGCCAGCATGCCCAGGGAAATCCCCAGAGTGCAATCAACCACCATCTCAAAGCGAGTCGAGAGTACATTGCTGTGCTTACCCCTGAGTCCAAGTCACCTGATGATTTGAAGCATTTGAGGGGATTTCTTTTGGAGCTGTACGCCTATCATGCGATCAAGCTCGCGATTTCCCCACGCAGTTTGCTATCTGAAGAGATCGTGGAAATCGATCCTTGTGTACATTCATTGGATGTCCTTGATGGGTACAAGTCAAGAGGATATCTGCTCGGCTTTGGACAACGTCTGTTTGAGATGGTCCCGGAAATTTCTCAGCTTGTTGAAGCCCGCCGAGGAGAAGAGAAACGAGACAGCACAGCACAAACGACACTCGGAGAGCAATATGATTCTCTTTTGGCCCGGCTACAAGCTTTCAATGCATCTGAAGAAAACATTGATAGACTGCGTCCTCGTCAGGAGAGTGATGCTGCGACGATGATATATCAGAACGCTCTCATTGTCTATCTCCAATCAGCCTTTCACCCCAACATGCTTGCAGAGCCAGACCTGTCAGCCGAAATCGAGACTCGGATCAAGCAGATGATCCCCACGTTCTACACCTTATTTGTTGGCGACTCGCCATATCGACGTATGCTTCTCTGGCCGGGTGTTATAATGGCATCTTGCTCGAGACGAAAAGAGCATATCCATGTGTTCCGCACAGGATTGTTTGCGAGGGCCTCGCGCACACCTGGTGCGGTCAAGATGGGTGCACATATAGTTGAGCTGCTGTGGAATGACCCAGACCCTCGAGCTTTCGGCCCTAGAGGGCTGTCTTATATTATGACGAAGCATAATATTAGCATTAGTTTGTGCTAATCTGAGAGGCGTTCTCTTACTTATACGAATAATGATACTGGCACGTACTATCAGATAAAATGCGACAATATGCAGAAATTCAATGTACTCTTATTATTTACACTCACTAAATATTTCTTTACTTAGCATGTCTATAAACCTGCTTGTTTTTATTTTGTTATTTCTTTTGATGTTCCTGAATCTCATAATTGAGTCAAACGTATAAGTAATGATTGCACAGCATATGCCCAGTTGCTCTTAATATATATAATAAACAAATATAATAGTTTCTCATATTTTAACCAACAATCTCGTCATCAGACCCTTCGTCGCTTAATGGGCCACTATTTGCATCTTTATCAACTTTGTTCAACTCCTTATCTCCTGTTTCTGGTTTCTCATTCCCTGCCTTTTCTGCATCGTCCTACTCACCTTCCTCGTCGCGGAATGAATGATGGGGATGGAATAGCGACCTTGATCTTGATCATTTGAAGCAAACAGAGAAATTGTAGCACTCATCACATACAAAGTAACTGCCCGAGATCTTGAGAAGACAGCACCATCCTGGTGCCTCTTTGCCTCTTTGTTTAATCTTGGGAGGCTCTTGGCCTTACTTGGACACCAACAGATCGCCGATACTATATACCATAAGACGTCAGCCGTAATGCGGAAATAAGGAGAGGTTATTTACTTACTTGCTCGATGATAGTATGCGACCTGGGAAGCTGAGTAGGATGCTGAAACCCCCATTCCCAAGCTGTTCGGGTTGGTGCCTTTTTCTAGGAGTAATAAGATCATGTTAGTTGTCAAGATTGTTTTCTCGTGTCGCGAACCCCATGCGGTGGAGTTACGTGCGGACCAGAGGAGGGGTGTCCATCCGTCGTTATCCTTAACATTGGTATCAACACCAACGCGCGAGGACCGTACTATGACCTCTTCGACGAGGTTCATCTCGTCAGTACACACGGCGTAATGAAGTGGCACTCTATCAACGATGTCTCTGGCAACAAATTCTGAGCCTGGAAGCTTGAGAATATTTCAAGACATTGAGAGAATTGTAGCAGGCCATGTGTACCGGCTTCCGACTCCATGGATTCGTCAGTAGACACTCTTCGCTCAAGCATGAACTGGGAAATCTCAATGAATTTGACAGGTACGGGGCGTTAATAGGGAATCCAAAGAAGCCCTCGCCTCGAGCAATAGGCGAAGGACATTCTTTATCTCACCGTACCACGCCATGTGAAGCGCTGTGCCAACCTGGCCCCTTGCGGTAATGTGAAGCACAAATCGGGCAGTCTCTTTGCTCAGGATGAACTTCAAAACAGCCTCATTCTCACCTTCGGCTGCAATTGATAAGGGAGTCTCTCGATTTTCGTTTAAAGCATCGAGTCTTCCACCAGCATTAACAAAAAGTCGCACAGAGGACACGGGTGTTGTTCTTGAGATGTAATGAAGCGCCGTGTTTTGTTTCTCGCTGACCTGGTTCAAATCCGCTCTGGACTCCATCGATTTCCGTAACATGGCATCATCTTACATTCGCATTGTAGTTCCTATTAGTGGCTCATTCCTGTTATCCCCAAATTCAGGATCGCCAATATTTACGTCTGCGCCAGCCTCGAGGATTGCTCCGACGGCTGCTGTAAAGCCATCTTCTATAGCACCAACTAGCGTTTTTTGAGCAGCTGAAAGGCTCAGATCGAATTTTATCTTTGATCTGTCGAGAATGACCCCAACTCTCTCATGATGGCCGGTGATGAGGGCAATATCTAGAGGTGTGTAGTTACTGGCCGTGGTAATCGATAGATCGGCGCCGAGTTCAATCAGGAGAGCGACGGTCAGAGGATGCTTGTATGCCCCATGTACTGGCGTCCAATTCTCTGACCGAGAAAGAACATTGAGTTCAGCCTTGGCTTCTACGAGCTTTCGGACCAGATTGTTCATGTCTCGCCGTGATGCCACATCAAGAGGCGCTCTTGCATCAAAATCTTGTACGTTGGATTTGCTCCGTTGCCAATCAGGAACTCGATCTTTGGCTCCCTTTTCCAGTCAATAGCTGCTTGTACTAAAGAGTATTAGTAACTTCTTTCTCAAACATGACAGTATGGCAAACATCACGTTCGAGACCGGGCCAGCCCAGGGGGCTCCCTTATATTAATATCCGCTTGTGGTCCAGAAGCAACTGGATAATATCTAATCTTTCTTTAGCGACTGCTTGGTGGATGGGCGGTAAAGATCTGTCAGGGGTAAATCTGGGTTTGCCCCATTGCCGAGCCGACTGCGGCACATATCAATGCGATTTGCTTGAATCGAAAACCAAAGAGCCCTCCTTTTCTTCTTACTGGCGACATTTGGGTTGAAGCCGTGGCGCAGCAGGATATTAAGGCATTTAGATCTGCCGAAATGGGCTGCCAAGATTACAGGATGTGCGTCTGGGCCTTCTTTGTAGTACTGATGGGCATCTTGATAACTCAGTATTGCCTCAAGAGCCACAAATGCGTCCTGCGCAGCCATCAACTGCAGAGGCAAAACTTTCAATTTACCTATTCTGGCAGAGACTGTGGCTCCATTTTCCAATAGAACATTGATGATAGCGGCGGAATTACCCAGAACCAGCGGCGTTTAGTGAAAGGAATCAGTCGCGTCAACATGGGCGCCAGCATCAAGAAGCAGCCTCACGGTGTCAAAATGAAAGTATGAGACGGCTCGATGAAGGGGGGTCTTGTCAAGCCGATTGGTTCCTTTTGGCGGACTATGGTCCGCTCCTCTGGGAATGAGTCTGGCGACAATGTCGTCCAGTCCTCACGTACATGCCTCCAGGAGTGGACAAACAAGCCAGGGGAAGGGGCCATTTAGGTTTTTCGTCTCGCTCGCCATGTCTGAGAAGTTCAAATAGACTACAGGAGTCTCATCAACTTCCGGGTCTCTATTGTTAGCATCTGCCCTCACTCCCGTGAGCTCGATACCGTGATCGTCAAGGTTTGTGCTGGTGGCGTCGGCTTTTCGTCTTTCCTTGCGTTCCAGTTCTGGTATTGGGTATGGCGGCACAGGTATGTAATCAACAAATAGCTGAAATACCCCACCCTTGTGGAAAGGCTGGCTGCACCCACAGCTTCATGTAATACCTCATCGTCAAAGCTAAAGTCCTGCATTTGGAATTGTAGGAGAATGCGAACAGTATATATAAAGTCCTCTGTAAACTTATAACAATATCATTATAAGGTCTGTAGGATCTTATGGTATATTGCTCTAATATTTAGGATTTTGCTATTTTATTACTTATAACTAACTTCTCTCTATTCTATGAGACTTATCTAAAGGGATTTCCCGTTTCTTTTTTTACCTCGAGGCCTGGCCAACAGGTCGTTGTCAATGGGAACGATGACGTATATGAAAGTGACTTACAGAAGTTTGAAGCCCATTCAGGCAGCGTATTTACAACTGTTCTCGCGTAAGACCTAGCTGCGCTCATCACCGAGTGCGTTACAATGAGTCTCTAACCGATCAACTCAAGCGGGTTGCCAATCTGGCAAAACATTTCCTTCGGGATAAGCTGGCCTAAGACGAATGATTGAGTTGTATATATTATAAATAAAAGAATTAACATACTGGTATATACTTGCAGAATGAGGCGAGTCACAGATAAGCATGCGCTGGGTAGGGCTCGCCGCCCATAGCAAGGCTCATGTCAAGACCCATCATATCTATCCAGCCGTCTATTTCCCTCAAGCGTCATCCTCATTTTAGTCTACCTATGAATTACCACTTCGTAACTGCCTAGATGTCTACGACATCTTCCAGGTTGATAACCTTAGAAGCCCAGTTCATAATTATTTTGAAAATGAGTTCGCCATCATGAGCCGTATCAATGGGAGCAAGCCCTTCCTTGAGTCCAGCATGAGGCGAAGCGGACTGGGTATCTGTGGCAACAAATAACTGGGAAAGCACTGCGTCCAACTCTGGGTGGCCCTGGAATGTCAGAACCTGGCTATCCTTGGATATAAGGATCTCGTTGTTTGGAGCCAAACAAGAAAGGTGAGTGCCAATAGCCGTCACAACGATTTCATGGTTCTTATGTATTTTCTGCTCAGGTCAGTCTCATGTAAATGATATCAGGAATCATGTGCCTCTTACTAGTGCTTCAGAAGCAAAAAGTGCTGCACCCTGAGAGTTCAATGCGATGTTTTCCACACCAACCTCGAACATTTATTAGCTTTAATGGCTTAGTTTGCGAAAGGCAACTCTTACACAATGACCTCTCTCCGATTTCTCCAAGGCACCCCCAAGAGCCAAGGCAATCGCTTGCTGGCCCCAACAAATACCTAGAATCTTGGGCTTTGGCCGATGTGCGGTGGCAAGCTTGATGTAATCCAAAGTGTCTGTCACCCACGCAGGTTTGTCGCCTTGCAAGAGATTGAAAGGTCCCCCGGTGAGAATGATTAAGTCATGCGTCGTCAGGTCAGGGAAAGCATCTCCCTGGATGGGAGCGTGAACCTTAATTTCGGCATTGGGTTTTGACTGAAGAACAAGTTTGGAGATTCTATCGATCATGGGTTTGCCGCCAGTTTCCTCGATGAGAAAGTTCTGGAGAATTGCGACGCGAAAGCTTGAGCTGGTCATTATGGTAGAGTGATGAAACGGCACATAAAATGATGGGGATTTGGGGATACGCAGTTTATTTAAGAGAATTAGTACTGTACCACAGATATGCACTACCATGGCAAAAACAAGGGAGTGAGTATCCACATCTCTTTGTTGGCTCACACCCCAACTCATGGCCACTTCAAGTTGGCTTAGGCTACGGACCCGTATAGAAATATCGAATGGGGTATGGTGTAACGGGTAGGGGGCCGTATGGGAGACTATGACTGTTTCGATCTGTTCTACTCACTGATTCGTTACTTCGCAAGGTTCCAACTCGGGCACTCGTGGTATTCTCCATTGGCCGAGTGCGTCTACTGCCCATGGACTAACTATCTAAGATATTTACAGTCATCTTCTTTGCTCGCCAAAGCTTTAATAACATCACTAAAGTATCCAACCACGTAATCCGCTGCTCCTTCATCCAACACTTGACTGGAAATTGTCATGGTGATAGCCAATGTGGACGCATGAGGGACAACAAGCACATTGGCCGTAGTAGATGGCCGATTCGGGAGACTGTACAAGCCTGTTTCGCACGTTCGTCCATCAAAAGAACAGGTTGGGTCATCATTGTTGGTGAAGTTCTGAAACCTGACAAAGCTGCCAAATTTAGTTCCATGCTCCCAAGGTGTGCAATTGCGAGCAATCTCGCCGAGACTGAGGTTCTCAACAGGCATGGTTTGAACGTGTTGTCGTTGAAGCTGTGAAAGCAGCTTGTGTTTGTCGGTGGATGGAGGGAAATGTACTCGGACCGGGATGATGTTGAGGCATGGACCGACAATGCGGTCTTCGTGGGGGATGCCGAGTCCTCGCCCATGTACGACTTGACCAAAAACAACATCGCTCAAGCCATTAGCTTGAGCGGGTGTAAATAATCGAGAGAGTGTGACTGCCCACGCCAGTTTCACCAAGGTAGCCATCGTTGTGTTTGGCGGAGGAGAGACAGGTGCAGTTTCTGCTCTTGCCGTCACACATCTCGGCTCTTTTAAGTCTCTGCATGCTGGAGAACTCTTTGTTTCCAGATTGAAGAACTTTCTGTTCATGCTTGTCATTGGGGTATCTCCCAGAGCATCCCTCCACACCTTGTATGTCTCCGGGGTTCTCTTCTCCTCCACATTACGTATGTGGTCTGAGAACTGAGCGCATGGCGGAATAGCATTCCTGCTGTACGCGGAACTGAGATCATCGCAAATTGTGCTTAGCGACATCCCATCGAATAGAGCATGAGGCAGCCGTAGAACCAGGAACATCCTCGAATCTCTCAAGGTCAAGATCTGCACCTCAAACCCTGGTTTACCATCAATAGGCACTTCCATTGCAAGAGAGTCATCTGCGAGATGTCTATTCATATCTTCGACATCTGAATAGCGGACCAAGTTGAAGGGCGCCTTGCGCAGAGTCAGTTGTATGATGGACTTGTCGTCATTCGTGTAAAAGACTGTGCGCAAAATGGAGTGTTTTTGTACCAGCTCATGACACGCAACTAGTAGCTTCTCTTCGTCAACTCCGCCAGGAAGGGCAATCCATAGATATCGACTGTAGAAGTTGAAGAGGGTCATGACTTGAAACTCCGTAGCAGAGCTTGCTTCCACAACGTTCTCAATAATCTCCTGTGGAATATGACTCGGGAGTTTGTCATGAGTCATCACGCCACCATTGTCAACTGGCGTAGTCAATTCCGTGCCATTAGAACAACTGTCTGAGGGGGTTGCGGAATCTCCACTGTCTGGAGTACATGCTGATGCAATCTTGGAAAGGACTTGATGCGTAAAGATGTTGGCGACAGTTAAGTGAATGCCTTTTCGTCTGGCAAGCGTGGAAACGACCATAGCCGAGATTGAGTCTCCTCCAAGACCAAAGAAGTTGCTGTTCATGAAGATTGATGCTGGGTCTAGATTTAGAGCCTGGCTAACAATCTGTTGGAGTTCCCGATCGTGGGCCGTGGTAGGAAGATCGTCTGATCCGGCGGTTCTATGTCTCAATTGATACAGGTCTAGTTTGTCCAGCAACTGACTTGCGGATTGCTCCCGTAGCAGGCGCCGATTGACTTTGCCCGACAAACTGAGAGGGACGTGGCTTAGCGGTATGAAGTATGACGGAAGCATGTATGTTGGGAGCAGTTCTTTGAGAGAAGTATCCAACGATTCGATAGTCGAGTAAAAGCAATCGTTTGGCGATTTGATCAAGCCCAGATCAACAACTTCGCGTTCACCATTTGAGGACTGTTCCCAGTCTCGTTCATTATGCGGAGCAATGAAAGCAATCAAGACGGCTCGGTTATTCTGGTCGGGAATCTTGATACACTCAACAGCAACAGTCTTGATGGCCGCGCACACCGAGGTTATACAGTGCTCGACTTCGCCCACCTCAAGTCTCTGACCGTGCAGTTTCACCTGATCATCTTTTCTTCCAAGAAATTGGAGGGACCCATCTGGCATCTGTCTGACGAGGTCGCCCGTTTTGTACATTCTTCCATAGTGAGGACGCACTTCGGAGAGCCAAGAGGGATCCTTGATAAAGACTTGGTCGGTCTTCTCTCGATCATGAAGATAGCCAGACGAAACCACAGGGCCTTCGACGATCAGCTCACCGACAGTGCCAATTGGGACCAGTCGGTTGTGGTTTGTAGCATCAGCTACCCAGGAGACGGCCCCAGAGCTGCAGCCAATGTTGGAGTGGTGAGTACCAGGGAAGATCCGTCCAATATGGGAGATAACAGTGCACTCTGCCGGTGCATACATAGCAAACAACTTCAACCTGTGCGCCCAAATGTCCACGATCTGTGTGGTAAGGGCCTCGCCACATGATCCCAGGATCTCCAAAGTGGGCACATCTGCTGGGTCAAACAGATTGATGACAGACGGAGTCAAGAGTGCCCAAGTCACCTTGAGATCACCTGCGGCTTTTGCTGGGTTACCCCTTCGATCTTCCTCCTGGGGTACACAGACACAAGCTCCAGCTGCAAGAGTAAACAAGATCTCGCCAATGCTAATGTCAAATGCAAATGAGGCAAAGTGAAACACGCGACTATTGGGAGTAAGCATGCCGTGTTCACGCATGACCGCCGCACTTGTGGCAATAGCACCATGTGGAAGCACAATGCCTTTGGGGAGTCCCGTTGACCCTGAGCTGAAGACAACGCAAGCAGGAGCATCTAGACTGGGAGATGCAGTAGGCAACCTGGGCTCAGATCTTGTGGTGTCTCCGTTGAAATTTTGTGCATGAGCCTCAGGATCAAAAATGGTGACAGGGACTGGGAGCCTGTCACTGGTGCTGGTATGTTCCTTGAACGAAACGAGTATCTTGGCGTTGATCATGGAGCACATGGTCCGTAGCCGCTGGATGGGGAGTGAGATGTCCAGGAGAACAAACGCAGCACCAGTCTTTAGAACTGCGAGCATGATGACTGGAGCCCAAGGTGACCTCTCCAATAGAAGCGGAACAAGGTCACCCTGTCCGACGCTTTTGCTTATTAAATGCTGGGAAAATTGGTTGGAATGGTGCTCGAGCTCTGCATATGTCAAATCCAGATCATTGGAGTGAATAGCCAAAGCCTTGGGCTGGGTAACGCATAGCTGGCTAATGCGATGGTGAATGCAAGTCTCGACAGATTTTGGGAGGAACTGATTCCATTCCTTTATCCTAGCCATGTCTTGTGGAGGCACCAGGCTGATATCTGAGATTCGCATTGAGTCGGAAGTCGCAAGCTGCTGGATAACATGTGACAACTGTCTGAGAAGTCCACTCCCGGCATTGGGTGTCATAACGGTCGAGTCAAATGCTGCCTTTAGTGTAATTCGTCCCTTTTCTGGACGACAGGTTAACACCACTGGGTAGCTTGCAAAGGCTTTGGTGTTATCAGAAGATGATGCTGAGCCGGCTGATGTCTGAAACATGGAGGACTCGAACGTCTGCTCATGAGGTTGCACGACAAGTAGATTCTGAAAGGTACATGCCTCCGCAGCCTCTCTCCCAAATTTTTGGATACGAATCAGTCCTGTTTGTTCATGTGTAATCATGTTGATGAACTGCTCATGGATCTGTGCTAGTGCCTCACGAACGGGTTCCTCTGTTGGCAGAGTGATACGCACAGGTAGAGTCGCCAAGGTCGGCCCGCTGAGCTGATCGATCCCATCAACCTCAGCATTACGGCCACTGACAGTGGCTCCAAAAACGACGTCGGTGCTACCAGTCTTGTCCCATAGGATAATAGCCCACGCAAGGCGCATAATGGACGAGAGGGTGTACTTTGTGGAAATGTATTCATCGAGTTGCAAATTGGTCTCAACCATGACCTTTTCGACTGTATCTCCTGGCCTAGACGGGCTGCCTGGGAAATGCTGCACCTCAAGGCCAGAGAACTCTTGACGCCAAAATTGCTCCGTGGTAGAATCGCTTCTGTGAAGAACATGTTGAACGAACGGGCTGAATGGCCGTGGATGAAGCTCCCCCCCCTCATAGGCGCGCTCGACTTGCGCTAATATTAGGTCGAGGGACCATTCGTCATATAGAGAGTGATGAATATCGAGCCTAAAAGCCTCTTTACTCAGATAAAACCGTACAAGAGGACCCTGGTTGACATCAATCTCTGTCAAACAAGCAGTGACATCAGTAACAGTCTTCCATGGCATATCGGTCTTCATGGCAACCTGGAAGATTCCGTCTGTCGTTTGCACAACCCTAGTGCGAAGGACGGGGTTATTTAACCAGGCCATCTTCCAAGCATTCAAAAATCTCTGGGAATTGAGTGTGTCGGTCAACTGCCATGTATAGCTGCCGATATACGCATGCGGGTCTTGAGCAGTCAATGCTATCAACCCTTGTTGCATGTGCGTACACGGATAGACGTCTTCAATCTCGTCAATAAACAAGCCCGTTTCTTCTTCAATTCCGTCAAGAGTTGTCTGAGGGTTGTCCAGCAATGAAAACGGAGCAGGCGTAGAGGATGATGGTTGCCTGTCGTTCTTGACCAGCACCGACGCCATGTCTGACAAGATTGTGAACTTGAAGATATCAGACACAGGAATGATAAAGCCCTCTTGACGAAGAGCAGCTGCCATCCTGATTGCCGCCATTGAGTCTCCGCCACGTCGGAAAAAGCAATCTTCGCGGGCGATACTTGCAATTTTGATGCCCAAGATCTTGGCCCAAATCTGAGCAAGGAGCTTCTCTCTGCCCGTGGTTGCCTCATGGCCACTGCTCGAGCCAGATCCATTGAACGCATCTCTCTCATCCTCTACCAGCAGCCGTGTAGCTGTGTTCTGCAGAAGAAGTCGATTGAGTTTGCCTGATGTTGTGAGTGGCATGTGTTGCAGAAAGATAAACTGAGACGGGATCATGTATGTTGGTAAGCCATCTAAAAGATGCCGCTTAAGGTCATCTCTCAGGTCTTCCATGTTTTCCAAGTGCTCTGGTACCATTTGGGACGGAATGTGAGACTCTCGGGATGTCTCACGCCCCAGGAAAGCAACGAGCTTGGTAGATCCATTTGTATCTGCCTTCACAGCAACCACCGAGGTATGAGAAAATCCGGCCTCGGCCACTTGATCACACGCTGCGATGTTGTACTCAACTGCCGTCAACTCAAGTCGCTGTCCGTTAACCTTGACTTGATGGTCTCTTCTTCTTGCAAGTTGCAGTGATCCATCGAGGTTGTACCGCACCAAGTCACCCGTACGAAAGGCCCGCTTCCCTGGGTGATGATCGCTGAACTGCTCATGTATTCTCCTTTTCCAAGGCGACTCTGACGTGAAATGCTTCAGAGTTCGCTCTTCGTCGCCTAGGTAGCCACGGGAAACAGAGGGTCCTTCAATGACCAATTCTCCAAGTGCGCCAATTGGTGCTAACTTGTCGGGCTGATCAATCGCAACAACCCATAAGTTTGATCCGCACCCATAACCTATGTTGCTTGGTGAGCAGCCTGATCTGATGTCTGACGATAGCGCTGCTATGCCTGTGCTCTCGCTGACGCCATAGGCATTGTAGAGTCGCAAGTGTTTGGCCCACGCAGAGATGTGGCTCTCGGTCATGGGCTCACCTCCAAGAACCAGCCCTCGGAGAGTCGGGCATGAAGCAGGAGTTAGTGTACTTGCCATGGATGGTGTCAGGCTTGCCAAGGTTACAGAGTAACGATTCAGAAAGCCAGTAAGATCATTAAGACGCTCTTCTTCAGAAGGAATGCAAACGCAGCCGCGGAACATAAGTGTTACAAGCGTGTCCCGATTGCTCACATCAAAAGTGTACGATGCAAACTGCAGCATCCTTGTTGTGTGGTCGACCTGGAGAGCTTTACCATTGGCCATGGCCATGTTGTAAAAGGCAGAGTGTTCCGTGATGATGCCCTTCGGGACACCCGTTGTTCCGGATGTGAAGGTGACGTACATGGCATTTGACGAGGTTGTGTCCAAGGTCGGTGATGGGGGCTCATCGTCCACTGGTATCGACTCCAACAGTTCGCGGACCGTGTCGCCGACTGCAACAACCTCACAAGTAAGCTCTTCCGCGAGCGAGCTGTATTTTGGCGAGCATACCGCAACAGTAGAACGCAATGATGATCCTAGGCTGCGGCTATATTGTATGGGATGGGACGGGTTGACAAAGAAATAAGCACCACCCGCCTTTAAAACACCCAGCTGTGCGACAACCGCCCATTTGGACTTATCGAAAACGAGGGAGACAAAAGTCTCTGGGCCAACGCCGAGTTGTCGAAGCCATATTGCCAGACCTGAAGAAATCCGGTCCAACTCATGGTAAGTAAACTCTCCGTCCCAGGCTGAAACTGCCATTGCGTCTGGTTGTGTGTTACTATTCTGGGTAATGACATGGTGTATGGGACAGGTTGAGAGATCCTCGTTAACTGATGAGTGATTCCATTGAGCGAGACGGTTGATGTCTGCATCACTGCATATCTCAAGGACGTCAATATTGGAGTCGACATGGAAAACTATTTCCTCCATAGTCTTGATAACAGTTGATGCGATCATCTCAGCTAGGTCGGATGAAATGACCGAAGGCTTGTAGTGAATACCAATGCCGGGGGAGTGCATCTCTGAACTTTGCAAGAAGTAGGCGGCGAGGTCGAACTATATCAAACTGTCAGCAAAACGTTCTCTTTCTCTGGGTGTTTGGAAATGTATAGTACCCCTTCCAAATCAGCGATGAGCGTTTCTTCATCCTCATCTTTATGGTCTTCGTTGACATATAGAACAGTGTTGGCTCCCCAAAACGTTGTGCTATTTGCCTCGACTGATTCAACTGTATGCAAGTCGAAGAGGCTTCGCACTGGTTGAAGAGGTGAGACATGGCAGTAGTAACTCCTTTACACCAGATGTCAGCACTGAGAAAGAAGAGTGGTTACCCTGAATGACAAACCTAATAGGGCTCAGACAACTAAACCACACATCCTCAGAGCCAGTATAACTCCGAAGAGAGAGGGACCATGCGGCTTGGAGAAGGTTCAGCCGGCTTTTGCGTTCCTTGTCAAGCCAGTTGGCAAGTGCCTTGTTGGTCAGGCTTGTGAATGAGACATGTACCGTAGCGAATTGTGCCTTTGCCTGTTTGAAATCCAAGGGTAGGTCACTTTGTGGAACAAGAAGCGGTGATACTGCTGCAGGAGGAGCCATGACGAGCAATCTTTGATGAACAAAATTTCAATAATATCATAGAGGAGTAGAATTGTAAAATGTGGAACACGATTGTATTTTGATCTGTATTCATAATCTCTGTAATTATCTACCAACTCACCAAACCCTTTCAAAAGATGCTCTATGCACAGTGATCGATCACCCAGGCTTCATCGATGACCAAATCGTTCGCGAGTAAGTCAATATGCCGCAGCTTTTGTCGTAATGGCGTGCATCTATCTGATATTACCCCGGGGTAAGCCGCCAAAGATGCAAAGCACATTTTACACTCTAATATTTGGTAACAGAAACACTGTTTCTGAACTTCCACCAATTGATTGAAATTTTTTCTGTTAACCGCCCTGGGGGTTTGAAGCATTCGGCTTCGTACTGCAACTTGACCCATACTCCAGAGGTGTGAAGAGACGTGACGAGTGGACTAAATGCCACGTCGTCAAGTTTCGGACGTCTTGAAACTTCTGGCGGTCCGGAGACCTCGGCGATCCCGAAATCAGAATAACTTGGAAGAGATTGAGTAGATCCAAGGCGTATCGATCAACTGAGTTTGCAGGGTATCTGGAAGAGGAATGTCGCGAGCTTCCTGTGCAGAAACTAATGAGTGATTTTGCTTGTAGGAATACCACCAGGTATTACACTAAGCACTAGTCAAGGAAGCCATTCCTTCCGTCTGTTCGACAGTCAATACGATATCGTAAGAGATCCACCCAAATGTTGTGTTGTTAAGGAGATATTGCGTGTACAGTTGACAGGCTGAGAGTAAACATGGTGGTCAACTTAGTGGAGGACCACATTTACGGTAACATGTAGCAATCCGAGCTAGTGGAATTATAGATCAGAGGTTAATATGAGACGCCATTTACGTAACAGCAGCATTGCATTATTGAGATATGAGATCCTGCTGCGATGGTTTCTGTGCACAGTGTACAACGAGTCATTGTCAACGAGGGCGACTGCAGAACCCTGGGGGTGTGTTATGTAACCTTGCATTGTTAGAATCCTTTTGGTTGCAGTGGCTGCGGAGCGGCCCGCATCGGCCCGTTTCAGGGGTAGCAACAAGCTTTCTCAAGCACAACTTGGGCCACTCAGTGTTGAAATAGCGCAGGTATGTCAGATTTTAGACTTCTGGTCAGAGAGTCCCCTGTTAGTATTCACTTGGCCAGATCTAGTCGGACGGATCTGTCGGTACTCCAGATCCGGTAATAACAAGCATTTTTAGCGGCAGTTAGGACCTCTGGATGGGGTTGCTGTGGACTTTTGAGTTTTTTTCTGCCTTGGAGAGCTTCTGCCTTCCAGATCTAGATAAGGTTATGGATATAGATAGATGATGTGAGATTCCTCCGTAAGTTGAGAGCGGCTCTATCAGCCCCATAGTCCATTTTACAGCCAAGGGCGGCCCGATATCGGGATCGTGAAGCAGCTTGCCTTGGCTGGCGATGTCAAGATCAGGTCGATTTGCTCTCTGCATTGCATCTCTCGTGCTGTGTGTCTCTTGCCTAAACTTTGCAATCATGTGTGGAATCAGTGCCTTTCTCAGCCACCCCGGAGACTCCGGATCGCCTGTGGTGAATGGCGAAGCCAAGCACGTCGCAGCTGAACTCGAGAGTAGCCTGGAGCTCATTGCCCATCGTGGACCAGATGCTCGTGGCTGTTGGTTCAGTGACGATTATCATGTTGGTAAGTCTTTGCTTCCAATATGACCATTGATGTCTTATAGACGGATGATTAAACGTTGATTACAGGTCTTGGTCATGTTCGATTGTCGATCATTGATCTTTCGCCCAGTGGAAACCAGCCCTTCCACGATGAGCAAGGTGGCATTCATGCCGTCGTGAACGGCGAGTTGTATGACTATGAGCGCTACAAAGCTCAGTTATCCTCTGAGTTCAAGTTTGTTGGCAACAGTGATTGCGAGATCGTCATTGCCCTATACAAACATTATGGCCTCTCGTTTATCTCCCATTTGAGAGGAGAGTTTGCCTTTGTTCTCTGGGATGCTAACCGCCAGCAGCTTATTGCAGCCAGAGATCGATATGGAATCAAATCTCTCTACTACACGGTTCATCAGAACAAGCTGTTGGTGGCAACCGAGATCAAGTCCTTCCTGGCATTTGGGCTGCAGCCCGAATGGTGTGTGCGGACATTGCGGGACCAGAGCTGGAGAGTTAATTCCGAGACCTTCTTCAAAGGTGTACACAGGGTATGGTGATCTTCAAAGTATATAAAAAGCTGTCTAACGTGTCGCAGGTTCTTCCTGGACATTACCTAACGTGTCGCCCCAACGAGAAAGAAGAACAAAAGCCCTACTGGGATCTTGAGTATCCCGACAAGGTAATGAATCCGAATCCTAGTCCCCGATTATTTGTTAATAGTCAGTATCATAGTTCGCCAAAGATGTGCGATCTGAAGAGGAAATTACTCAAGGTGTCCGGGACCGTCTCCTAGAGGCTATTAAACTTCGCCTCAAAGCAGATGTTCCTGTTGCTGTCTACCTTAGTGGTGGGATCGACTCATCATCAGTTGCTGGAATGGTAGCCCATCTCATGAAACAGGGCACAAAGTTGGGCAACGAGAGCAACTCAGTTCCATCCAACATGAAATGTTACACTGTCCAGTTTGATGAGGATAGCGGTGCGGACGAGTCTGGTACGTTCCCTGTAATAGTAATCATGCTTTCATTATTGACAGGTCCCAGCAATTGCTCGACGCACAGCGGATTGGCTGGGTGTCGACATCCATCTCATAAAGATGGATGAAGAGGCCCTCGCAGCACGCTTTGAGGATGCAACTTGGCACAGTGAAGTTCCTCTTCCCGACCTGAACGGAGTGGGTCGGCTGGCACTAGCAGAAGCAGTTCACTCTCAGGGTATCAAAGTCGTTATCACTGGTAGGTGATCCCTCCTGGAAAGTCAACGTGTCGTGACATATCTAACATGACTGCAGGTGAGGGGTCCGATGAGCATTTTGGAGGATATGATGCTTTCCGCGCCGATTCACTCAGTGAAACTGACCATTCGTGGCCCGCTATCATGACAGATGATGAACGGGAGGAAGCATACGTTCTAGCCAGCAAACAAGCCAAACATGGCATTTTTGGCGATTTCACCGCAAATGTCCCGATCTCGACAAGACGCATGCTCAACCATAGCCACGTCACTAGTTCCATTGCTAGAGTTGGTAGTCTGCCATTCTCAGAATGGACCAAGGTCTTTGGAGATAGCACGCCTGAGACAAGTCTAATTGAGGGCTTTGATGGACATGTCCGAGACAACATACTCAAGCGATGGCATCCCGTTCACATAGCCCAATACATGTTTGTCAAGACATTTATGCCTCACTTCATCTTGAGATACAACGGAGACAATATCGACATGGTTCATCAAGTTGAGAGCCGCTGTCCATTCCTGGACCATCGTCTTACAGAATATGTCAACAATATACCACCCAGTCTCAAGATGAGGTACAACGCAAAGGACAAGACGTTCCGGGAGAAGCATATTCTTCGAGAAGCTGTCAAGCCATACGTCACTGATGAGGTTTACAACATGAGCAAGAAGGCCTATATGGGTCCGAGAAAGTTCTGGCCTGGTGGACCGCTGCATCGAAAGATTGAGAAGTTGATCACAAAGGAAAATGTTGAGCAACTGGGATTTGTTGACTGGGAGGCTACTCAAGACGCAGTGGATAGGGCGTTTTATAAGCGGGAAGCCTTGGCACTTCGTCGTACTATCACTGTGGCACAGTTTATTGTCCTAGGGCAGCGCTTCGGGGTCAAGCGAGCTGGTCGAAGGTAGCAGGAGGAATATGACATGTGAGCTACACTTCAATAGATTGGCAATTAGAAGCACAATATGTCATGAATTCTGAAAGTGTTTACTCTTATTACGAACAAGTACATAGGAAAGTAGCAGGCAGTAGAGTATATATGCTTGATTGGGTTTTATTGAACATTTTCAGACCAGATGATCGTACTAACTGACTACATGGTAAACAGAGTGCATCTCGACTTAGAGCTGAGGACTTCTACCCTTCACCAGAAGCATGCCACCCTTACTTCAATACTCTCCCGTGCTTCAGCATCTTCAGTCTGGTCAGCCAGTTCAAAGGCACTATGAATAGCTCCTCCAACACCCAGATTAGACACCCCCTTGCCTCCTTCCAATGGTGCTCTCGCATGTGCTTCCATCTCGTTGTCAAACAACTGAATGACAAGAACATCAGAGGGTTGCTGTTCCGAGATGAAGTGCCAGTCATGAGACTTCTGCTCCTTGTCGCGCGGTGCATAGGCCAGATAACTCTGCGTCTGGTATGTTGCGTCATCTCCAACCTGCTCGTTGGCTTCATCCGACTTGGGGGTGTTGGGATTAATAATGCGCGACAGGTGAGCAGGAATTTGGTGGTCCGTAGGCTCACGCTGATCAGCAGGCACATAATCAGATTCTGGAAAAGAAGCCGCGGATGATAGAGCAAGAGGATCCCGATGGACTGTCTTCAAGGGTCGCCAGATAGAAAAGAGGGCGAAGCGAGGAATGCCTTCATGGCTGTCTTTCTTGGCTTGATAATGGTCTTTGAGATCGTTCCACTGGACACCATATTCAAGCAACTTATTCTCGACTTCGATCACTTTCTCAGCTGCTGAAGCCACTTCGCGATGATATTGTCGGATGTGGTGCCTCGCGCCTTTGGGGGTGCAGTCCAAATGCACTTTGGGAGCTGGGCATACCCCATCTTTGTCCGAGTTTCCAAAGATAGGAGGAAACAGTTGAGATGTCTCATCCGTGCTCGACGGTTGTTCATCTTCAGTTTGTGTTGTACAAGATTCGTCCCCCTCGCTGTACAGTCGGTTCCGCACCACTGCAGCAGATACCACAGCATTATTGCACCCTGTCAAGTTTTGAACAAAAGACTGTACTTCAGGAAAGTAGATTTCACGAAGAAGTTTCTCATTGTTCCAACTTGCACGATCGTATGGAGCTGCATGTAGGGCTGAGTGATGCCTGCGAGCAGTGAAACCATGGACTGAAAGCTTGTATGGGGAGTCATTCCCAAGATCTAGAGACGACTTCAAATCGGTGAGAGGTAACGTAACAACATCTCCAAACTCAGAGAGTGATGGAAGCAGATATGCCTCTTTGCTTGGAGTTGGCTTAGTTCCTCGGGAAAGGTAGCGAAATTTGCCCAAGTGAGGTGTGGTCGTAGTCATCGTAAATGAGAATTAATCACGACAATATGTTAATTGTGACAGTTGTATCAACCAAGATTATCTCGAGATTATAGCATAACAAAGGTGGGCTCGCAGTCGTTGTCTACATGGGGCTTTTCGTAATTTGCATTTGAGTAATAGAACCTCCCCGACATCGCATTTGTCTGCCTGGCTTGTAGTGCAGTTACTGACCCAGGATGATACAATGAGATATTTTCAGATACAGAGATCCATCGGATTGTACGTAATTATCCTTGTCTCCTGTTGTGACTTTGGTCAGTCACATCCAAACCCAGTAAGCCCCGAAGTAGTCGGGCATACGGAGAGTGACGATACCCTCATCTCCAAGGCGTCAATAAACCATGCTCACTGTTCGGTGTTACTTGACAATGGCAGGGCGTTCTAATCCCCGCCCCCCACGACGTCGTTGTTCCATGGGTGCCTGCATTTACAATAGCAGATTAGGTGGATAGGTAGCATGCATATGCACTACACCTAGATCCACCTCGACCACGGACCTTTGACGGAGCCCGCATTAGAAGGTTGGTTCTACGCACCACAGTTTTAACTTTCTTAGTGTTGAGTACCGGTTTCGCTGGGGTATCATTCCGTGTGGACCGGCCCGCAGTCTTCAGACTCCAGCCGACTGTCGGGGCCGAGTACTGTACTGTACGGGCTGGCAAGAAGCCAAGCTGGGGGTTCATATCTTCCCCAGCCTGGTGTTGACAAGATTTCACCTGCATTTAGTCGAGACGGATTTCCCTTCGCCCGTAATTCTAACAACATTCCTTCAGGAAAATCCTGCTCTCGTTTCCCTCCCCTGCTTAATCACCTCTGCCTATACCACCAACTCCCTATTGAACATTTTGACATGGCTCGTATCCTCATTACAGGGTCTACCGACGGCTTCGGCCTCGAATCAGCTCGCCAGCTGATTGAGCGCAAGCACGAGGTCTATCTCCATGCCCGAAGTCAAGAGCGTGCCGAGGAAGTCAAAGCAAAATGCCCTGGAGCTGCCGGCGTCCTGATTGCCGACTTGACAACCATCGCAGAGACACGCAAGCTGGCTGAGGAAGCAAACGCTATCGGCACCTTTGACGCCGTGTTTTTTAATGCTGGACTCTTTCACGGGCCCTTCCGAAAGTCAGACCTTGACTTGCCAGCGGCCGTCTTCGTCAATGTTGTCGCACCTTACATCCTCACCTGTCTCCTCAAGCAGCCCAAGCGCCTTATCTTTATCGCGTCCATCCTCCACCACGAGGCCAAGACTGATCTCAACGATATCTTCTGGCTAGAGCGTGGAGAGAAGGGATGGGATGAGTTTGCAGCATACTGCGACGCCAAATTCCACGTTGTTCTTCTTTCAAACGCCGTGGCGAGGCGGTTCAAGAACACCTCAGTCATTTCTGTTCATCCTGGATATGTCCCTACAAAGTTGGCGGGCCCAGATGCTCCCGGCAAGCTTGAGGATGGTGTCGAGACATATGTTATGTTGGCTGAGGGTGACTACGATACAACTCTTACTGGTGTCTACTTTGATCCTAAGAAGGAGAGAGGCCAGCCCCATGCGTTGACAGCGGACCAAGATTTGCAGGAGAAGGTAGTCAAGGCTCTTGAGGGCCTCACAGGTCTGAAGTTGGACGCCTCCAAAGCTTAGTAGGCCAATACTCAAAATACATGACTTCTCATTCGCGAACTATGTTTTTATGACAATTCCTATCCATAAAGCCTTCATGTCAATATGTCGGATCTTTGTTTCGAGGCCCAGAGTTCTCTGTCTTAAACTTCGTAACAGGAGGCGAGATTGAAATGCGTTACCAAGCGAAACAGTATACACGTCAATATTTGACAGGATCATCAAATGTGCAAGGATTTCATGGAGCCCCGAGGCGCATCAAGTTGAATAATATCATTAGGGGTAATCCTACACCAATTGTCCTTCACTTTTCTAGAGCCCCCAAACTATCCACGTCTAAATAGTACCCTCAACCTAGAACCTCCAGGAAAGAATGATACAGATACAATTCCCCCTCCATCTAAGCAATTGGTGCATAGAAACTAAACAAGTCTTGAGGATCATACTCCTTCTTGAGGCTCTGCAGTCGGCTTTGTCTCCAGCTCTCACTTCCATACCACTGCTCAGGGCCTTCGTCGCCATAGGCATAGTTGACATATGTAGGGATATGCTCACGACCAGTTCCCTCGTGGATAATCTGTCGAATCTTGTTACCAAGCTTCGCGGCCTTGTCGTCTAGATCAGCGCCGCCAGGCATATAGCTGATCAATGGTCCGACCAGAATATTCTGGTCACGGTACGCGAATGCGGTCGTCTTGGAGTCAACAACCTTGACAGCTTGTGTGGAGTATCCATCAAAAGTGACCAAGGAGTTGTTAAAGGCCGAGTTACCACGAATATTCTTGGCGAAGAAGTCAAAGGCCTTCTTCTGAGCCTTCGCGTTGAATGTCTCAAGGTAGATGGGGAATCGCGGGTTCATGGCCCCGTTCTTCTGACAGGGTCCATCCGTCGTGGTGATACCCACCCACTTGGCAAGGTCAGTGTAGACACCCTTGTGCGTGTCGACAGAGATGGGGCCCAGCTTTTGGAAAGGGGAAGTGTAGATAGGGTCTACGGCGTCGACGCCTTCTTGCATCAGCAGAATTTGAACGATCGGCTACAGATAGTTAATTGGGTGTCTAGAAGGCAAGTCAAGAAACGCAAATTTGGACTCACCCCTGTAGGATCCACGTTGGGCAAGTTAAACCAGTACGACCAGTTGATAAGATCAGTGGGCTGAGTGCCGTTCTTGAGGATGTGCTTGTTGGTGGTGTCGTAGAGTTGCTCAACCTTGTCGCCTTTGAAGGTCATAACCTCAAAAGCCCAGTTCTTATGCTTGATATCATAGATCTTGGAGGTAACAGAGGTGACAATGCCGAAGTTATGACCAGCTCCCTTGAGTGCCCACCAGAGCTCAGACTTGGAGTCGATGGTAGCAAGAGTACCATTGGAGAGCACAATGTTCATCGACTCAAACTGATCAGCGATAAGTCCGTAGCGGCCTTGAAGCCAGCCATGGCCACCGCCCAGGGCAGGACCAAGATAGCTGACGCATTCACAGCAGCCAGTAACTGTTGGGTTAAATTAGTATCCTCCGACTCTGATGCTGTTACGGAGGGGCATGCGACTTACCAGTCTGTTTGCCAGACTCCCAGAGCGAGTGAGACACCAGCTTCGACTTGGTTCCACCAGCAATCGTAACAGTCTTTCCGTCCTTGGCGATCTTGACACCACTGAGCTGGTCCAGATAGATCTCAATACCCTTGGTCATCTTTCCCAGAGTGGTGATAGCTCCATGAGCACTGTTGTAAGCCAAGAAAGGCAGGTTCTTCTTATTGGCGAATTTCACCTATTGGGGTATGTCAGCTGAATGCTGCTGGTTCATCCGCTCGCTCGGGTACATCTAGATGATATATGATACGTGGTAGAAACTTGGAGTGCATGTACAGAATGACAGAAAGTTCAGAAGGGGTAATAATCGACAAATCAACAAATACAGAAGAGGAGAGCTTACTATCTCGACAACATCATTCTCTGTCCCAGGCACGACAACAATGTTAACAGTCGGCACGTCGAGGTTGGACCAACGAGTGGAAGCCGCCTTGAAGTCATCCGAACCCGGGAAGTAGACCTTTGCAGAGCTAGAGAGCTCCTTGCTAAGCGCCTTGTAATCGTTATCACGAGACCAAAGGGTCTGGCAGGCTGAGGTAGCAGCCAACGTGGCTACAGCGGTGACTACTTGCAGACGCATGTTTGCTTGGAGAGAACTGACTGATCACTACAAGTATGCAGCTGCATCTGGGAGTCAAGATATATTTATTGAGTCAGCGTTCAGCATTGGTGTAACCCTTCGGAGCTTGCGTAGCTTTCCATAGCCTTTACCGCTATTCACGACTCTAGTGTAAGCTTCCTCTCTACGGGCCGTGCCGACAGTCCGTCTGGTAGCCCAAAAGAACTCGGCACGGAGCGAACTTAGCGCCCAAGGGATTATAATCCCTACTAGAGGATGGGGATGCTGGAAGGCAAAGCAAATAATGAGGCCGAAAGTTCGGCGGCGTGTTTCCTAGACTGATGACAAAAGTCACTCGTGGCTGGCCAACAAGGTTTCTTTTAGGATATTCTTTAGCTAAATTATTATGTCAGAAGGTTTTTGCTATCGATGGGAGAAGCATCTATCGACAAGCTTTTGCATCCCTGTGACTTATACATCCACTCGCTACGATATGCATGTAAGATCTAAGCCAAGTGATGAACGACGTAGCCACACAGTGTGAAGTAGTGAGGGTATGCATTATATACTACACCCAATCGCCAAGTCTTAAATCCATCGACCAGGGTTCAAGTTTGATGCTTTGCCGTAGTGGATTCTGTCCACGTAAACCAGGAGTTCCCTGTTAGCCGCCTTGCTAATCTTGCTCTGACTACGTATTCTCCAACGGTGGAAACGCACACCCCATCGCCTTCAACGCCCTCACTGCAAGGCTTGGTTGGGTATTTCCTTTTCATCTCAATGAAGTGAAATTTGGGGGCAGATGCGAAGTGTCTCCATGTCAGTGAATCCAACAGGTGGCGGGTAGACAGATGAGCTTATCATGCTCGGAGAACTATTAACCTCCACAACGGCAACTATAACAAGTATATCATCCGTTAAGTCACAATATGCCATATTGGATAGCGCGGGTCTCACTAACTACACGCTTTCAGAGTTCCGTGATCTACTTCTGTAACCTTGTCTTCCCATTATGCCACTGTTTTGTGAGAGAGCCCCATTCCTCCACTCTCCATTGCCAGGCTTTTACTCCTAGATTATCGAACAATTACCCACGATTCCAAAGCGGTCAGTATGATTGGCTTGGGAGGTTGATGAAACTGGTTGCCATGCTCCTGTAGAGAAAAGTCATCGTCAACTTGAAGGAACCTTTCCTAATACAAGACCATGGGCATGCATGGCGTTGTGCTCTTATTCTCGACCGTTGGCCTGACTCGTGCATTGCTTCCACTGTAACTTTGACGGTAGAACTTGGAGAAATAGCTGCTGGCAAGGTCCACGCTTCGGGGTGACCGGACTCCATCCAACTGCCTCACGAGCTTTGCCGCGTATGGAAGGATGAATTGATATCAATGCCAGGGCACGTTGCTTAAACGAAGTGATCCGCCTCTGTCGTGTGTATTTTTACAATTCTGTAGATCGAATTGCCGAAAATAACGCAATTACAGCTTATCCGCCGTCTTCTAAGTTGATGATGTCTTCCTGAGCCCATACCCTCTTGCAGAGTAAATGACAAAATTCGTAATAGCAACATTTGTAATCAATAAAAACTCATAGAAACATTCCATTGGCCTCGTCCGTAACATGTTTTAAAATGGTTTGCTGTTAATCCTTGTCTGATGTGTTAATATACTACGATGAATGCTCTGTCACCCGACTGAAATTATTACTCAGTATGGATCTATATCCATTTTGCGATATCACGACTACATGCGTCCTCAAATTATTCCATGGCCAGTTAAATAGACACAGCTTGACTTCAGGGGAATGAGGCGAGTTCAAACTCGTTAGCACCGACAAAGAAAAGGAATTGTGCAGGCATATGAACCAATATGTGAAGCTCTTAGATCTGCCGATATGACATATACATATACGAGCAACCGTACTAGTTTCAGGATCAGAGCAGCCAGATCAATGGGCAACATGGCTGAGACAGTTGAAATAATTATGAGCTAGATTTCATAGGGATCGAACTACTGGCGAGAACGGCTGATTACTGAAGTATTATGTTTCCAATTTTGAAGCTTTTCCAGGCAAACACAGACTTGGAACTCGGCCACAATGTTGGGACTCTAAGTCCTAGACAATTCGCAAATGCATCAAACTGTTGCATTATCCTTTCTTGCCATCCAATCTTATCCCCATTGTCTTTTGGCCATCAACTTGTGCACCTTGCCCTTTCCTATCGCGTATTAAACACTCGCCATTTAAGGCCAGAGGATGCCTTACAAGCCCAAATCTTCGCAACTCCATAGACCAATACAGTAAGTGCGATCGTCTCGATTGAAGCTGTGGTCCCTTCCGTACCATTGGACCGTTTCTAAGGGCTCGATTTGTGATACTGCTCGTTGTTAAGTTTGGCGCGATTAGTCCTAATATCGCTACTGCGCCAGATGCGAGTATTCTGCGCATTGTATGTTCAAAATATGTTGACACCTTGGCTTATAGTCGTAAAAGTCCTGGTCTTCTCTTCCCGATCGTGAGGCGAGTTGGGCTCGCCAGTTCGCAACATCGTCTTTGAGTTCGTCAGTCAGCGTTCCAAAGGAGGCGAGTCACTTCGACGACGGCGAAGGCCTCCGCATTCTTAAGAGTTATCAATACGAATTAGGTTAATAAATTCTAATGTAAGAAAGAATCATTAGTTTCAATTCAGTTGATCTGTGCTTATAAGTGTTCAAATAGGTACGTTAATGGTGATGATATGACATGACAGTCAAAACGCAACATCATGCAAGATCTCTAGAATTCTTGTAGTAAGCATCCCCATCGTGACTTGTTTTATTCTTCAATAAATTCACTGGTTAATGTCATATTTTATACTCCAGATGCACCAGTCTAGCCATGCTGGAACGGCTCACAGCTGCCAGCACTGCGTTGCCAGTTACACACAACAACGCCGAAGAGCTTGGTGACGTAACGCTCTTCTCATACCCGACTCAAAGTTGCATTTGGAATCTTAAGCATATAGAAATCTTTTTAGATTATCTCCTCCTCTCTTTCCATCTCACCAGTCGCGGGACCTTTGAACCTCACCAACGTTGGCAGCGCAACAGTCACCTTTGTTCTGCGTCGTATTGGACGGCGCGGCGAAAGTACATTCTCTATTCTGTTTGTATTCTCTATATTATTTTGTTTGTATTCTTGCCCTACTCGTGCTTTCTCGCTGCTGACTTTCGCGCAGGTGAAACTCCTCGGCCTCACCCAAACTCCCTTCCGCATCGCCATAAAGCGCATCTTCAAGGCAAGACTATCTTTCCCTTTATTTTGTACCAAGTTGCAAACTGACCCTCATAGGATTTACTACCTCTGGTTGCAGGTAAATAGCAGACATGGATTGCGAGTGTTCTCCGCCAATCTCGCCTGGCCTTCGCAAGGCCTTCCAGGCCGTCATGAGGC
The DNA here is from genome assembly GCA_013184445.1 of Fusarium sp. NRRL 53497. Taxonomy (NCBI): domain Eukaryota; kingdom Fungi; phylum Ascomycota; class Sordariomycetes; order Hypocreales; family Nectriaceae; genus Fusarium; species Fusarium sp. NRRL 53497. Next base: position 59,074 of record JABCJZ010000091.1, read on the forward strand.
TCACTGAAAACAACACCCGAATCCAACAGTCACAGGTCGACCAGGCCAAGGCCATCAAGCAAGTCATCGACCCTTTCAACCAGAGCATCGACGATTTCGAGATGTTGACCATACATCTTGGCGATTTGAGCGCCACCAGGTCATACTTCCACCAGGTTCATCAGCACGTCGACTCGATCCGTGGCCTGTCTAAGGAACTCGTCAACACTCTCGCGTCAATCAGTAACGCCGACATCAGTTTCGGTCGGGAGATTAGGACCTACTATGCCCAGTTCATTAAAGATATTTCCGGCTACACCGGCGACGACACTCCGGCTTTAGCGTCACTCAACATCATTGCCCAGAAGTTCCACAGACTCAACATGGAGCAACATCAGAGACTCGTAACCGTGCACGGTCAAGCTGATCGCTACATGCTTGCTGTTTCCAAAATCGCGGCCATAAAGCATTCTTTGGAGGAGCAGAGTCTGATCTGAATGGACGAAGATGAAAGTCGTTGTAACAGGAAACAAACATGGCATGAGTGGCTGGGTCGGCTAAGACAAACTTGTATGCCTATAGGAGCAAATATGGAGTCTCGATACATCAATACAACACAACGATATCACGCTATCAATCCCCACGTTTGCCTATTCAAATGATACCAACTATGAACATGACTGGGTGGGTTTCCAGGACATCGATTTTGTCACGGTGCTAGGCCACACGCAATGTGATAACTATATATTCAAACTTTATTAATTGCGAGATATGTACTCGGACTCAGTCAAGAGTTATTAAAAATATTACAGGTAGAAATGCGTCATCAGTATCGCCTCACACGAATAGGAGTCGATGCTCTGGACATAGTTGATGTGCTCGTCTTCTTCGCCTTGGTAGCCTTCTTACTTGTTTTAGTCGTAGATGTTGTCGTTTTTTCAGACTTCGGCGTTGATGATGTTGTGCTGTTACCGCCGCTTCCTTTTCTTCCTTTAGAAAGGACCTTAGTAGTTGGCTTGACGATCTTTGTCGTCGTCGAAGGCTTTGTCGTCTTTGGCAGAGACGGCGTTGTAGTAGCAGGTACCTTGACCTTAGCTTTGATGATAACCGATGTTGGTGTTGTCTTCTTGGCCGATGTGGTGGACGTCTTCATAGTTTTGCGGGCCGAAGAAGTCGTAACAGAGGGAGATTTCGTTTTCGCGCCAACTGCTTGCAACTTAACCTGAGCAGGCTTTGAAGTCGTCATCGGTTTAGACTTCGATGTCGTCTTGGCCTTGCCCATTGATTGAGCTTTCGGAGTCGTTGTGGCCTTAATCTTTGGAGACTGTTGAGGTTTGGTTGTTGGGGTTTCTTTGATCTTAGCATTGGCGGATGACACAGTCGGAGTTTTAGCTTTTGAAGGAGCCTTGGTTGTAGCAGTAGAAAGAGTTGTTCTCGACTGGCTTGTGGTATGCTTCGATGTGGTTTTATAGCCTTGCAGCTTGACTGCACCAGATGTCGACGTCTTCTTGGCAGATAAGCTGCTTTTCGACACAGTAGCAAGCCTGTAGACATTCAGTCTGTTGGCCGCGCCACACTTCTGCGACGTATTCCCTTGGCAAGGGACACTGCATTGCGAGGCGGGAGCCTCAACGCTGCCACTAGACGGTCCTTTCTTGCTGCAGTAGCAATCCTGCCCATTCTCAAGTCCCAGGAAGGGATATCCTTTGCCAGAGCAGAAATCCGAGCAGACCTGAAGAGACATTTTCTTATCTGTTGTCTTCGCGCCTTCCAGAGCACGAGCTCCCTTGCCTTCGGTATAACAACCGAGATACTTCGGGGGGCTGTCAATCGCCTCGAGGCTGAATGTTGGAGTGTAGAGTGTGTTGTTCCAGATAGATATCCGATTGCCAGCGCCGCATTTCTGAGTAAAGTTCCCAACACAGGGCATTCTGCAGTCGCCATCAGGCGCAATTGTGGCCTGGGTCTTGGGTGAGTAGCCACAGTAACATTCCTGCCCATACTCCATACCGAAGAGAGGATAGTTAAGTTTGTTGCAGAATGAGAAGCACGTGTCAAGTGAGACGGAAGAGCCTGTGAAAACGGCACTCGGAAGCGTTCGTCCTCCTGGTCCTCCGTCTGTGTAACAACCTGCCCAAAGAGCAGCGCCATTGAGAGCCGTGACTGGCCCTGTAGGTTGATCAGACTGCGTGATCTTCCATACACTCAATTTGTTTCCCGCACCACAGTAACTGAAGATGTTGCCTTTGCATTGCATTGAACATTGGGTGATATCAGTTATGTTGGATCCACCATTGCCTATGTCATTGCCACAGTAGCATTCTTGGGAGTACTCAGTGCCGGCAAATGTATAACCACCTGCCTGACAATATGCGACGCACTCCTCGTTTGTCATCCCCACGGTATCAGCCGTGCGGTCCGACGAGAGGGCCCTCCCAGTGTTGCCCTCAGCCCAGCAACCGTAGTACGTAGCCATACCCTTGGAGATCTGAGTCTGATTAACAACGAGTTGTGTTGGGGGTGTATAAGAGGTGTCGTTCCAGATAGTAAGAAAGTTGGGACCTCCACAATACTGTGTCATATTGCCATCGCATGTCATCTTTCTTGTCGATGAACAAGTTGAGGCCTTGGTGTATGATGCACCTGGTGTGAGTGCACCAGCACAGTAGCACTCACGGCCGTTCTCCATGCCAGCAAGTGGATAGCCTTGGGCTTTGCAAGATGCTGTGCAATACTCGATAGACATATTGTTGGAAGTCACAGCATATTTGTTCAGGGTCCGTTGGGCGCCTTCGAGAGCACAGCCTGTAAAAGCCCAGGAGCCAATCTTGTCTCCTACAGCTGGATCAAACATGGATCCGATACCGGTATCGCCGAGATCGTTGATGGCTGGACTCGAGTTGCAAACTGGTGGAGACGCCCTCCCAGGTCCACTGAAAGGTTGGATACAGCCCGGGAGGGCATCAAGCATACCTCGAATGGGTTCGTCTATGAGAGGCGCCATCTCTGGGCAGTTATCGCTGAAGAATGGTGTTTGCGAAGCAGCAAGAACGGGACATTTGGAAATGGCACCTCCGATGGTGTCATTGTTGATACAATTTTTGATAGCAGTCGAGAGGACAGCCGGGTTCCAGCCGTTGAGAAAGTCGCCATGAAATGCATAGCCAGTTGTGTCGCCGTTTGCAAACACGAATCGTCCGCCCCCGCTTTTGTCAATATTGTTGACCCCATATATGACCTCGAAGAAAAGATGAGCGAGCTGACGAGGATGTGTTGGGGGACAGATGCCGTTATCTATCTGGGACATGTAGGCGACATGGCTTTGATCACGTTGGTAATCCTGCCCATTCCAACACGACTGGAAGTGGATCTGGGCTCTCATGCCGTTATCACAGTTGGTCTTCCACATATAGTTGCGCTCTTTTGAAGGCCCTGAGCTATCCAGGCAGGCAAAGCTGACTCTGTCTGCGATTGGGCGACCTTTGAATCTGGAATTGCCGTATGTCTTTGTCTTGGAATCATAAGATCGAACAAAGTTGTCTCCAGATAGCATCTTGAACCCTGGGGGGAATGGCTCGATGTTCGACCTATTCTCCCCACGTCCGAGGTAATATACGACAGTCCCACCGTTTGGGACCATCTCGAAGCTACCATTCGCATGTTGGTAGAAGAGCTGTGGTGTCCAATAAGCCGATTTGTCATCCTGCACCTCGCAAGAGGTACATCTTGAAGCCTGGAGGCTGTCAAATGTGGAGTCAATGTTGATGTTGCTGGCACCAGAGAGCTTGTGAACATGTGCCGAGAAGGTGCCAGGTGCGATGATAGGATCAACTCGTCCAGTCTGTACAATACTGCACGACATTCGCCAGTATGCTTCAACCCAGGCAACAAGAGCCAAAAGGCCGAGGAAGTTCTTTGCATGGTTGACCATATTGAATATATAGTGGGTGAGGTGGAACAAGGAAAGGTAATTGGCAAGTCCTTGTTCAACACCCGTTGGAAAATGATGCTGAAACTGTGAGCGAAGACAGAAATTCAACTGATCGGGACATGATCGTCTCAAATATAACGTTCTTGTGCACAGCGTTAGCCAGGAACAACTGGCTTGGCGAGCGGGAAGCGTCCAGATGATACCCATTTTGGATGCTCACAAGCCCCAATCAGGGAAATGAGGAAACTATAATGTGTACTGTGGAAACAACTGTCATTGATAGAGTCAACGGTGGATAAAGCTTGAGAATTTCCCTGGTTTGTAGAGTCCGCATTCCAGGGGTATCGTCTAATGAGTCGTGGGCACGAGAGACTAGACTTGATTCAAGCTATCTCGATAGCTTCAAGAAACCTTAATCCCGAGTTATCGGCGCTACTGGCGCAGGCACCCGTGGTTGCAGGATTGATTGAGCCAATATCGGGCGCCTCAAAGAACCTTATCGTGACAGCACGCTTGTGGCCATTGGTAGTTGGTTTTGGCTATAAACCAGTTTTGTTCAACTTCTGCATGCCAGTCGATGCTTTGAGTTCCCTAGACTCGCTCGCCAAAGCAATATTCTCTCCAGATCGGAACCATAACAGCCAACAGAGTAGTCGCTCCGATATTATGTGGGCATTACGAATATGTTCGAAGAGGTCATCTGACAAATTGTGAGTATAGTCATCTCTCTTCAGGATAAGCTTGCGCAAGGTATCCGATGAAGCACCCATGAAGCGGGATCCTGCGGGATGAGGAGACCCAAGTCTCAGATAAACCAGAGATTGTCTTGTACTTTAGAGGAGTACTCAGGTGCAGCATGCATCTTTTTGTAACGCGCACATTGAACAGATCTCGTTATCTATGCCACTGAGCCGAGAATTGGAGTCATGAAGTCGTGCGTCGTCAGGTGGTCCATGATTCAGAAATGACAGTGACGTTGGTAAGATGTCTCTGACAGATTTGAGCCAACCCAACCTTACTACGCGAGGACTAGTAGATCGCCTGTCTAGCTCCTTCCGTCGGGGGAATTATAGCGATACCCGGGTCTCGGCCAAGTTGATGCTAGAGTTAGCATCGGGTTGATTGTTGGCGACGCGAATATTGAGTTCGATGAGCCGCAAGTGAAGCGCCACTGTCATTCACATGGCATGTAAGACGCCTGGTTCCTGAAAAACAGAAACTACGTGGTGGGGATTTATGTGTAAAATCTGGCGGTTTTGGTTTGAGAAAATAAAGTAGAAGAGAAGCTGTGAATCTTGCAAGACATGTGTAAGTTAGAACGGTTGAAGAGGAAGCTTTTTACCGGTAACGGATGCGTTGAACCCGTAGGGGTAAGGGATGTTGCTGTCCATCAGGTAACGTACAAGGATGGCAAGGCTCGATGGGCCTCGGGTTACGCTGAGCGACTCACGATAATAACAGTACCAGGAAATTTGGATTATAAATAGACATGGAGTCCATGGCGCACCGGCAATAAGGTAAACTCGTCCTCGTTCAGATGTCACATTGAGAAGTTTGTTTGAAGCTGATAGTGATGCTTGGTGAACAATGTTTGGATGAATACCTCTTTGCACGGACTACATTCTGCTTTCAAGGTTATAAAATACCCTATACCTACGTAGATATGACGATGCCCCTGCATGTTTTGATTAAAGGGCCTCCAATCCCATCATCAGACGAATCGATATCCCCTGTTCATGCTTATCCCCTTGTCCAAGTCATGACTATGTGCACAGCCGCTTATCGTTGAAGAAAGGGTATTTTAGACTTGTTGTACAACAAAACAAGAATTCTGGGGTTTGACGATGCACGGTAATTAATTGGAAGTCGTAGATAAATGCACGTCGCTTTGGAGGGTTTTATCGCTTTCAACAAGGTATCTTGCTTCCATCAAGCCAATTTGGAGGAGACAGCTCCTGCTGACTGGGTACTTCTCGGACCGGTGAACTGACATTGGCGTCACAGGTACCCCTGCTCCAACCAACATCCAATCTCCAGCTCCCAAAATATTTCCCCAAACCTTAACTTGCTCCGTACAACAAACAGTTGTCACCTCACCTCACCTCACCTTCAGGAATCCCTTCTCCCCCCTTCTTTCCGCGTGTTATTATTATTTTCTGTGTCATTCCCTCGACTGTACCCCGGAGCCTCTCTCGATTACCGCCGTGCATTGCTTGACGACTTGTGAACCGCTTTCTTACTCTTGGCAGCCCCCGAGTCTGACCGCAAACAAATGATCGAGCAGCGAACGAAACGAAACGAAACATTTATCACGACCTCATTGAACGCAGCGAGCTCGATAATACGCGATACTTGATGACGACCCTCTGAACCCAATCTTTAATACTCTGTTACAAGTCTGTCCTTACCATATTTAATTCGCTTCCTGGGTCATCCTGCATGTGCCTCTGCAATTCTGAATTAATACGCCACTGCCACCGGGAAACGCTCCCACCGCCGTCGCTCGACCTGAATCAATCGCCGCGTCTTCGTTGCCGAACGTACACGACCCATATATCGACTCCCTCCCCGCGGCGTGGCCAGGCGGCATCCAGCGCGGAGGGATGCAGGCGTTAAAGGGACAAGCCGAGCTTGTGCGCAAGGCAAAGGTATGCTCTGGCGGATTTTATCACAAATTCTTGACCGACGATGTGACTCTGACATGCAATAGCTTGCCCGCTCGTATCAGGAGCTTCTCGAGTACGACGCGTTCCTCGCTTGACTGTCCATTCGCTAACATGTGCACCCAGTGAGTTCGCGAGCCATGACCTCAAATCTGTCGGCAACTACGCCCTTGGGCGATTGATCGGAAAGGGATCTTTTGGCAAAGTCTACCTGGCGTCACACAAACTCACCAATGGCTCCAAGGTTCGTAACATACCGTACAATACCGACTTGTCATCGTCGATAGCTAACATGGAGCAGGTCGTTCTCAAGTCCGCCAACAAGGGCGACTCGAACCTCGCTCGGGAAATTCACCACCACCGACAATTCATACATCCACATATTGCCAGGTTATACGAGGTTATCGTGACGGAAAACATGGTCTGGATGGTGCTCGAGTACTGTTCTGGTAGCTATTCCACCCCGTCTTTTCGAATGGCCTGAACTGACATTCTCAGGCGATGAACTTTACAACCATTTGCTCGAACACGGTCCACTCCCTGTCGCGAAAGTACAAAAGATCTTCACGCAGCTTGTCGGCGCGGTTAGCTATGTTCACATCCAATCCTGTGTTCATCGCGATCTCAAGCTTGAAAACATTCTCTTCGACAAACATGAAAACGTCAAACTTGTTGACTTTGGGTTCACGAGAGAGTACGAGGGGAGGACCAACCACCTACAGACCTTTTGCGGCACAATTTGCTATTCAGCACCCGAGATGCTGAAGGGCGAAAAGTATGCTGGCGAGAAAGTTGATGTCTGGAGTTTAGGCATTATTCTTTACGCCCTCCTGTGCGGCGAACTTCCCTTCGATGACGACGACGATAACGTTACCCGGACCAAGATTTTGAGCGAGGAGCCCAAGTTCCCCGACAATATGCCCCCTGAATCGATTCCCTTGATCAAGGCGTTGTTGTCGAAAAGGCCTCTTTTACGCCCGTCACTGCCCGAGATTCTCTCCAATTCATTCCTGGCCGAACATGCCCCAACACAAAGGGCCATCCTGGATGTTCAGCAAGCACCCCCTTTCTCTACACATTTGGAGAAGGACTGCTTGCAGAGAATGCGAAGTGCCGGTGTCAATATCGATGGAGTGATTGAAAGCGTCCTCGCACAGAAATGCGATGCGTTAGCTGGTTGGTGGGCCCTGCTATTGGAAAAGGAACAACGCAAGATGCAGCGCAGGGAAAAGAAAAGGAGAGAGAGAGAAATCGACAACCGCAGCATAAGACGACTCTCCGCGGCATCAAGTCGACTGGAGAGGATGGCTCCAATCTTGCATGAAGTAGATGAGGGAACCGGGATGGGAAGACACTTGAGGCTTGAGCAGTCGAACTCCCGGAACAGAGGAAGAAGCGAGCGAAGAAGCGCGCATTACGTCGACTACGTTGTGACGGATCTTCCACAGCTTCCCGAAATTGGCAAGGCTCTGGGCACAACCAGTGAGGATGGTGATCTTCCTCCACCACCCATTGACAAGGACTCGATAAGATCTGTCTCAACATCTCGCCAGCGCAGACCTATACCGCCACCTAAGGAGGGCTTGATACGCAGTGCTCGGTCTCGAGGCTCTACCCTTCATCTCGTCACAACCTCGGACGCACTGGCTTCGAACGCTAGCGACGAGCACCACCAACAGAACGGTAACGAGAGACCACGAAGAAGGCCCAGCCAGCCACTCATATCCCACTGGAAGAACATGACACATTGGCTCGTCGAGAGCGCAACAAGGAGAAGACGCGGCCACGCCAGACGAACAAGCCAGAGCACGCCTGACCTCCATAAGAAGGAGGGAAGCACGGCCAGTAGCAAGGATTCACGACCGCAAACAAGCAAATACCCTGCTTCCACCTCGCCGGGAACACAGCCCACTGCCTCGTTGCCGAAGGGAGTTGTGGCTAACGGCCAGAAAGCATATCAAGCTGGAGGCAGTGCCCAACGCACACCGTCGGGAAGTCTACCATCACCGACGATCCAACCACCTCGGATCGCTACATCGTACAAGCGACAGTCGTTGTCTCCTTCTCCTCTTACGCCAAGATCGACTGTTCGGCGGTCGTCAGCTGGACTGCGAGGCCGAAAGTCGACATCGTCCTCAGTGTCGTCAGTACGGTCGATTCATCACCATCATCACTCCCATTCCAAAGCGTCGTCCACAAGCTCAGCTGCTTCGTTCTCTACGTCAATGTCGAAGACCCCTCGGCAGCGAGGTCCTTCACCTCACCATTCAGTCAAGGTCCTTCCAGCGACGCCAACCTCACACGCTTTTCCATCCAACATTCGCCTTGTGCGAGCCACGCCACCGACTCTGAACATGTTCAACGAAGGCATGCCATCCGATGGTCCCCCACAAGCTCCAGGATCGCCTAACCCTTTTGTCTCAGGCATCATGTTCGCCAAACGAAAACGGAATTTGTTCAAGGGTCCGACGCTCAACAATTTTGGTGGGCCTTCTCAAGGCCAACGCAACAGTGGATCGGGCTCGCATTCCCGCAGCGCTAGTGCCTCTGGTCTGGGTCGTCGGTCCGGTGAAATCACCATCCAAGAAGAGGACGAAGGCTCAGAGGAAGACGAGGATGTTGAAGAGGTCGATGTTTTCAGACCTGTAATAGGCGGTCCGGGTGAGAAGATCGAAGAACAGATTTTCGAAGAGAATGAGCCTCAGCCGAGCTTGGAACCAGCACCCACCATCATCCCAAATAATCCAGAAAACCTGGCGTCCACAACCGCTGCAGACAAGACGCCTGCGACTTCATAAAAGTTCTGCAATCCTATACTAATAAAGAGGTTCAACGACTTGACGAAGTATACTAGTATAATTACCCAGACGATGGAAGTGGGCATGCTTTATCATTAGGTTCAAAAGCTGTTTGATGCACGGCGCTGTTTGTGTTTTTGTGTTTGTGTTCTTTTCTACGATTCTCAAGCCTTGATACCATTCATCAAACGGTGGAATGGGATACAACCCCTTATGGATACCTCTTTTTGTTTATATACGATCATGGAACGATAGAGTTTAACAGACTATTATTTATGTGTTTGCAAATTACCTTTCATTGCTTATATTGGTAGCAATTCATCGGTGAAAGCTTATAATCTTGAGAGCTATGCTCCTAATCCTCTTGGTATTTCCAGAAGATCTCTTAATTTGAAACCTTCAATGTGGCTGGCAGAGCTCAAGCTTGGCTTATACTAACCAAGCCCTTACTGCCTGGTACTTTCGACTCGTTGTTCGAGGTTCGTCCCAAGAAGACGCCGGACTCTAAATGTTCTCATCTCCCTGAAATGCTCGGTTTCTATAGAGAATGCGAGTGGCTTCGTCTTCGGGACTTCTTGTTCAAGATCGCATCACGCTCCTCTCGCAAGGTAACCCAAATCCAGAACCAAGTCATGGTCTCGAAAAACATAAAGGTAAAGAACAGGCGGTTCTTGAGCATGTCGCCGCCCCAGCCAGCAGGACGGTAAGATGGGTTATGCGAGCTCGGGTGGGAGAGATGGCTGCGAGAGGAGTTATCGTACATGGGAGACGATGGGCCAAACAAGAAGATGTAGGCGACGAAACCGAGTGAGAGGAACGATCGCAGAGGTGCTGTTGGTGATGCGATTAGCTCTTGTTGTTATCAAACATAGTGGAGGAAATTCTAACCTTGTGTGCCCCAGTGGAAGATCAGGCAGACTTCGTCAGGCATGGAAAGGGATACCAGGTCACTGAAGCCGACGAAGATGAGGATAGCGGCGAGAAATGCGAGAGGGGAGCTTTGTACGTCGAAGCCTCGTGCTAAGGGCTACAAGATGCTGTGTTAGTCTGATCAAATTTCACAAGCCGCGCGACCAGTGTTGGCGCTGTCGTGGATACTTACCATGCCCATGCTCTCGCCCAGCATGTACACCAGCGCTTGCTCATTGATGGAGCTTGGGTTGGTGAGGAAGAAGTAGGCGAGTGTGAGGTGGAAAAGGGAGACGGAGGTAATGATGGTTCTTGCGGATATGAGTGGCATGATCGCGATTCGGTTTCCCGGTCGAGATCTCGATGTCGTTTGTTTCGCAAAGTGTCGTGCGTGTCGAGTCGCAAGATGAAGCTGTAGCCAGCTGCCAACCGAGAGCAGGGGGGGTTCCAGGAGAAGGAGGGACAAGAAGAGCTCAAGCCCGCAAAAAGCACAACTTGTTGAGATAAAAGGAATGTAAAAGACAAAAGCTCTAGCCAGAAAGTGTACTATATCGAAGCACTTGATCAAATTCTGGTCACGCTGAACCTCGTTGTGAAAATCAACAGCAAGCCAGGGGTCATGCTAACTTTAGACTACCTTACACGTTGCGTCACACGCAAGCGCAGTGGGGATTTACAGTGCTTATCGAGGCTGGCGAATCAGCTTGCCGGCGTACCTCGTGGCGTTGGAGAGATAGCTGTGGCAGTGCATGTGGCTGATTTTACCAAGCTTCAAGAGCTCCACCTTCTTGAAGCTGTGAGCTTGGTAGGACTGGTGTGCATCTCATCCTCAATCTTACTTGAAGTCATCCATATTTATTTGTGAAACACTATATAAATTCTGGGCTCACAATTCCCGTTATTCGCAATGTCCGAGTCCGGTAATGCTTTGTTAGACAAGCAACAGCATATTAAGTACTGGCAGCGTTGTCATAAAACGTATCTTCCGTCTCCCTACACGGCATACGACTCGACCCGCCTTACTTTCGCTGGCTTCATCATTTCGGCACTCGATCTTCTTTCCGTACCTCTCACTCCTTCTGAACGTGCTGCTATTCGTCGGTGGGTTCTCAGTCTACAGCATCCAGAAGGTGGCTTTTGCGGGAGTTCAACGCACTCATTACCAGGCCAGGAGGCATTCAAAGGCACGGCCAATATTGCAGCTACCTTTTTCGCACTCATTCTGTTAGGTCTTGCAGCTGAGAATGAAGATGAGGCAAGGTCGGCTTTTAAAGGTGTCGACAGAACGCGGTTATTGAAGTGGCTCAAGGGACTTCAGAGAAAAGATGGGAGCTTTGGCCAGAATTTCTGGAATGGAGAGATCGTGGGCGGTAGGGATATGAGACACAGCTATCTGGCGAGCTGTATTCGGTGGATGTTGAGAGGAGACGTGAAAGAGGGCGATGAGGGGTGGGTGGAGGATCTGGACGTTGATGAGATGATTGCTCACATCAAGAGAGGCCAAGTAAGTCGCATTTTCATGATGAGTCTGCCTCACTAACATGGTCAGACCTATGATGGCGGGGTGGCAGAATCATCATCACAGCAGGAATCCCACGGTATGGCTCCTCAATACGTCGCACCCTCTGTTCATAGCTCACCTCCCTAGCTGGATACGCATACTGCGCGATAGGCGCGCTGTCGCTCCTGGACAGACCACTGGACTCTACGTCGCCGCATCCTCCTGAGGAAGCTCTGAAAGAGGGCATCCCGAACCGTGAGGGACTTGTTCAGTTCCTTGCCAGTCGCTCTTTCGCCTACCTCGTTCAGGAAGAGGAAGACGATGAAGTTGAGGAAAACTTTCTTGAGTCGAAAACTGGTGAAAACGATTACGGCCATATTGGCTTTAATGGCCGATGGAACAAGAAGGCTGATACGTGCTACTGTTGGTGGGTTGGCGGCACGCTTGCGGTAAGTCTCGCGTCTCATGAGATATAGCAAACTCTGACCTGTTTTGCAGATGCTCGGAAACTCCTCAATCATCAGTGTCATTCCTTCAAGGCGGTATCTTCTGGATGTCACGCAACATCGCATCGGTGGATTTTCCAAGGCTGTAGGAGGACCGCCGGATATGTACCACTCGTACCTCGGTTTGGCTGCCTTGGCTACCATGGGAGACGAGGATTTGAAGGAGTTTGATGTCGGTCTGTGTTGCAGCCAAGAAACGACGAGGAAAATACAAAAAGCAAGAGATGGACTATTGGAGAGCACGAAAGGTGAAGGGAAAGCCTGGAGTAGCGATGGTTTCTGGTAAACCTCGCGTTGAGTAGCATTCAATACCATTCATCCTATGACATCTTAATGGGAAATCGACCTTAGAACGCTCGTGTAAACCATCTTGAGATTGACCTCTTTCCCGCATGTTTTAATCTTTTCATGCTATGCTAAATACTTTACGACTCAACAAACGCATGGCTTTAGGGTAAGTGAGTTTCATTTGGACGTTTCGAACGGACACGAGTTGCTGTCTAACCTCTTTGGATACCGTTCGGCCCCGCCCCAGCTCCGTCCGATCAAATCATCCAAACCTCAATTCCGTCCCGCGATCTCCAACACTTCCTCGCCAACGTCATCACAATGTCCACTTCACCAAAAGATACCACTGAGGCTGCTGAGCCTTCAAAGCCAACCGATACCGACTCTCAAGCTTGGACCGACGACAAGCGCCGAAAGTTCGAGACGTAAGCGATTGCCCTCCCCCACCACGACGAGCCGCAACGCTGATGATGCGTAGGAAATCGAAGAGCGAGTTCTACGATCCATGCCAAGAGGCTGCGCAAAGGAGTTATAGGTGTCTTTTCAGGAATGGAGGTGATAAAAATATGTGTGGAGAGTATTTCCAGTATGTTTTGTTTGGAGGAGGGTTCCATGGCAGAAAGGAGCTGACGATTGAATAGGGCCTATCGCGATTGCAAGCAAGCTTGGGTACGTTGATCGATCGATTGATTGCATCAGAAGCTTTAAGGACTAATAAATGCGACAGACCGAAAAGCGCAAAAAGGAAGGACGCAGCTGGTTCTAAATGAAGCCATTCCAGCCCCCGGCCATCAATAGCAGGCGATTGAGAGATTGTTGTAACATATCAAGCGGAGTTTGGCGAAACTGTACGATACGGAGATACTGGTTAAGGAGCATGTATTATTTCCGACGACGAAAAAGCCTGGCTTACATCCAGTGCATGTATTCTAACAATACCAACAGTCCATTTCACTTAACTCAAAGGCCGATTTCGGGCTGTTTACAATGGTCTTACATGTTGGTAGGACAATGGCTATTCGTTTATATAGCCTTTGTTCCCGTTCTGGGTGTCACCGCTTCTATTAACCGGTGGGAGTACAGCCACTGCAGAGATGCAACTCGGTTTCCCAATCACTTCCCGTCACGTTTCATCTTGGCGCTACCTCAGTCTTTCACAAGGCCGACATATTATGCTGTAGCATCTTGAATGGCGATGGCTATTTGGCAGACAAATGTGGTATATAAGTGACAATCGAGAAGGGAAACTAGGGAACGTTATACAACAAAACATGACCATTCAAGGTTGAGAGTTATCGAGCCAGTCACCACCCGGACATCTGCAGCAACCCGACAGCACCACCACATATCCATCAGTCATGTGGCCGCGAAGTTTGTCGAAGACGGATGCCAATGGAATACTCGCCCGTTTCACTGTTCAACCTTGTGTCGGCCTCGTATCGGAACCGCGCCTCATTAGCACACTTGTTCAGCCTTGTGCCGTGCCAGGTTGAGCACTCTTCAAAAACCTGCTTATCCAGAGCCACTCCGACGTCGGCTGTCAACCGGATGGAATCCAACATTCGCCCGCTTCTTAAGGAGTATACCTTCCAAGAGTCGAGCGAAAGGCCAATTGTCAATCCACATGCCACTCCCAACGCTACGAGACCAGATAGGAGAATCCATGGGATGAATGTCATGGTGTACTCGTCGATATTGGACTGAAGCTGGTACCTTTCGGCCCTTCCAGCTTGGTCGTTGTCCATGAGTATGTGACGGCTCTCCATTTCGTAGCATAGGAAAGCATCGGCAAGAGTTTCTAGGTTCCAGGACGGACGGCTCCCCTCGTCTGTCACGCTCATCGCCGCTCGAAGCAAGTGCCCGCCCAATCCCGGCGCCCTCCCAACACTGCCAGCGTCAAAAACACTCAGATTTGAGGTCAAGCTTAGCATGGGCACGTCGGGTCGAGGATCGAGCCTCTCGTCAACAAGAGTATCCTCAAGGATAGACCAGTTACTCCCGTTCACCTTGACATCTGCCCATCCAGTGGAGCGGTTGAGTTGGCATGCAACCCCTGAAATCGTCAAATTATAGCGTCGATCCTGAGCTTCAGCTTGAGAAAGAACTGCGCTGGTCTGAGTGAAGGGTATCAACTCGCCCCATCTCTCTGTGGGAGTCATTGGAGGGGCGTCTCCATTTTGGTCAAGTTGGATGCTACCTATCCAGAAAGCAGTCTGATTGAAGGCAATCAGTGGGTGCCTGAGCACCGAATATGTGTCGTTGGCATCATCTGCCGCCTTGTCTGAGAACATTGATTCCTCTGTACCAAACGGTGCTTGGTATTCGATTGGTTCTGAACCAAAGAACGAAGGTGTTTCTTCAAGAAGAAATCTGAGATGTGGGTCATCTGCATCTGGCATCCTGATTGAAACGCTCTGTAGATTTGAAGGATTACAAGAGAGCTTCAACCGATAAACTGGCACGTCGAATAGTTGCAAGACGGCGGGAGAAAGCGACGAATGTGATCGATCCGAGGCGTTGACGCCGAGAATTCCTTCTGTAGATGACCCGAGCATTTTTGGTTGCAGACGCGAAAGCCTATTCTGAAGCCTTTCTGAGGCCTGTGTCTGGAAAGCCTGATCGTCCAGAGGTACCGGATTTGCACCATGAGGAAGCATCGAGTATGTGTCCTACAAATACTCAAGCACCTGCGTAGATGTATCAACTCCGGCTTGTTCATATGCGACCACATTGCCCAGCAAAGAGAAACTCAAAGCTGAGAGAACAGCAATAGCTCCCAGGAAAATCACACGGGGTCTTCTTGATCGCACAAAAGTCCAGAACTTGAGGGGGCTGAGCGAACCCCAGTCTGTGCCGGCAACTTCAACGAGTACTTTCATGCTCACGGCTGAGTTTCGCCCGCAGTGCTCGTTGACAGCAGAAAGACGAGCAAGCTTGAACATGTGCCAATTGGTGATTGCAACAACCGCTGGTGCTACCAGCATGGAGAAGGCAGCGTCGATGAGCTTGGCCTTGGTTGATGAGAGTGCGCCCCCGACAACAACGGCTTTGATATAGCCCTTGTATGGCTTGCCTTGGATATAGGCGATCAGCCAGCAACTAGAGATGAAAGAAGCGCAGCCAATTACGACGACTGTAATAAGAGAGTATAGGACATGTTTCATGAGGGGACAGTCCGTCTGCAGCGATGCTCTCGTTTTCTGTGTTTTCTCGCCCTCTCGGCTTGGTGCTAACAGCCCATCATTGACCGATTGAACATTATTCTCAGTATCTTCGGGCTTCGGAGTCCCTGTCGAGGCGGTGTCGGCAGACTCGGGATCGTCTTCTTCTGTTACAACGCTGATAGGCGATACTGGCCGGTCTGTCATCTCGAAAGACTCATTTTCTGCTTGAGAAGCCATGCTTATTTGAAGAGAAAGGGTAAAGAATACTTGCTCATGGTCGAAGCAAAGGATGATTGTCAATGTCTACTTATAGGGCGTTGGAGATGTGATGCATTTAGGCAGAGCCGCATTTCGAGGATACCAACCACAAAATGAGGCTCGCAGGTGAGTTGCACCATCAAGGCTGACATGGTATAGCCATGCTCGTACGTCCCGACGGCATGACTGAGATTGGAAAGAGTTTTCCACATGATCACATCAGTGACTCTGGAAGAAACATACCGTATGATTCAGTAGTACGGGTGAAACCAGATGATGACGAAGTGTTAGACATGATACTCGGGAAACCCGTTATGATCACGAGTCCTCTGGAGCTTCGCCTCATTGTCTGTCATCTCACGCTTACGATTGCCTACCACTGGTTTGACCATATGCCTCGGTATGTTGAAGTGTTGAAGTTGCCAAGGACGATCCTGATACCTTGTGGTTTTGGTAGAAGACAAGCCTCAGTCTTCGGAGACACGGCCTCATAGCAACCCGGTTCCATTATCCGTTCATCACATAATGCCTCATCAGGTGTGCTACATACGGCATCCGCTGGGCTGATCGGCACAGCAGTCTGCGAATCAAAGTTGGCCACCTATAAGTTTTAGGATCGATGAGGTATCGCGTAACGGTTGCCCGTTGCACCCTTGTTGATATGCGGCCAACATCCCCCACTGGCAATTACGCAGAGTTATCCCCCGTACTGTATTCTATGTATAACTGGCGGTGTAGGGCAAAAACTCTATTGTTCGTATCAAAATGGGTAGGAGGATTATCACTATTAGTATTGTATAGAGCGATGGCGAAGACGAGGTGAACGAATTATGACTGCACTATATAGTGTCCTCTCATGCAACAGGTCTATTCCATGGATTCGACGTACACAAGAGGAGGTCTTTTGCCCAAAGGATTTCCTCCTACATTATTAGAAGAGGGTATGATTTAAGCATCATATGAAGTAAATATAGAGCTACTAAGTTTAGTAGAAGAGATACTGAGCCCGCCCACATCTATTCTAAGTTTAGGTCAAGTGAAACGAGTAATATACGCAGAGAAATGGCTCCTTCTCTTCTTGCCGACTCTGTTAGATTAGCTGGGAAGAGAATCCAATCATCAGTCAGTGCAGTCGTATGAGGAGTGAAATTCTTCGGTCAAGTTTCTCTTGGTTACGTGGATCTACATGATAGTTCGCTAACAGTCAAGAATGCTTAACTCCATGCCACCCGAGCCCAACCCTTAACATTTATTTCCCAGCTCTTGACAAGTTTCTTAGTCACTCCCTCGCCCACGACCCCCAATATGCTTTCTGCGCCCTCGAAGGCCCATGCTCTCACAGCAGGCTCAAAGTCTCTTCCAATAACCTGTTCCTTTAATTTCGTCACGACCGCCTTACCCTCCTTAAGTGTTGCTTCAGACACCGTAACAAGATCCTTGATCTGCGCCATGACTTCCTTGGGAAGGTTGCTCTTACCAGAGCGGTCGCGCTCCTTTTCGCGATCGTTGAATGCAATAATCCATTGTGCGGCGTTCTTTGTTGCGACGGCAGTGTCGCGGAGGATGGCAAGGGAATGGAATGTGCTTAGAGTCGTGACTTGCTCCGAAGTATTTGTGAGAGCGGTTAGCTCAAGTTTGAGCGTATCCTGGGCGATCTTCAAAGTGTCCACTATTTGCGCAAACTCCTCGGGCACGGGGTTGGCTCTGTTGATGCCGGTGGTGAAGGGAATGAGAGTGCTTAGCAGGCTGATTACCTCGAAATAGGTGGCCTCTTGTGGGGTGAGGTCTTCTATCGGGCCATTGGAGAACTTGATGAATGAGTTGCTGAGCTGGCTGAGCGATTCGAGGACAAATATTTGATCTGGAATAGCTGCCGCCGCGGAAGCCTTATAGATGGCAGGGGGCTTATAGCCCAAGACTTCATGGAAGGCTTCGGAGAGAAGTGACAGGTGGGCGCGACGGTTCTATGCATGTTAGTATTGGTTCAGATAGCTGGCAGAAGACATACTGTTGGCGCTGGTCCAATTCGTAGACGAGAGTAGACGGGAGGTCTAGAGCTACAATCCCAAGATGGGAAAGACCCATAGTCAATAGTCTCAACCAATGTCTTATCGTCAGTCACTTCGTCTGTTTTCTTGTTAGCAATTGTTGATAAGTTAGAAGAGAGAGTGAAGACTCACTAAACCGAGGGTCAGTAAAGACCTCAGAAAAATGTTCTCCCATAATCCGGTCAGTCCTGGTCTCTTCGACTAAGCTCATCGCTCGCGTGCA
The DNA here is from genome assembly GCA_013184445.1 of Fusarium sp. NRRL 53497. NCBI lineage: Eukaryota > Fungi > Ascomycota > Sordariomycetes > Hypocreales > Nectriaceae > Fusarium > Fusarium sp. NRRL 53497. The sequence goes on from JABCJZ010000091.1 coordinate 77,342, forward strand.
ACTCCATCGTAGATTTTCCATATATTCAGGGATATCGATCACGCTACTGTAACTGCTTGATTCAAAAGCATCAATCAACCGTCGAGGCATTCGAAGTTTCAGCGACACGTTGAAGTGAGAACTCAGCAGCTCCAAGAGTTCCCAACCCGTTTCGTCTGATGGTGAGATCATAGCAGGTGAAACTGTAGACAGGCGGTCGTAGAAGATAGGGGCGAGTGAGTCCATGATGGTGCGCTTGACGCCCAGTGTCTCCCAAATTTCGCGAGCACGAGGCGAGGAGCCAACACGAAGGTGGAGCTGCACGAGTAAAAGGGAAATGATACTGTGTTTTGGCGTCAGAGAGAGCTGATGTTCGAGAAGTAGCAGCGCCTGAAGGAGAGGGGTATAAGAGATAGGGGTGTTGGATTTGTCGGTCGAGGGAGGGAAAGAAGTCTGGATGATACAGAGAGCAATGATGACGGCCAGCTCCGGTCTGATCTCAGCCTCGACAGCAGGGCTCTTTGAAGTCAGATCGGCCAGCGACTGGTGAGCCTTAAGCGCCGCCTCGGCGATGGTTGCGAAAGCAGGCCCAGCCAAGTTGGCATCAACCTCGACACCAGACACAATACATCTGCGCAAAGGTTTCTCGCCAGGTATTGTGCTGTACATGCAGGGGCTGGTGGCGGCAAAATATTGCATCTTGAATGCGAGGTTTTGTATTCTAGCCGACTTGATCTCGTCTTCCATATCTTGAGCCAACTTGGGAGCCAATTCGTAGGCGATGTACTTCAATGCAGATGGGCTGAGTTTCTCGACAAAGACTTTTACATCGTCGAAGCATGCAGCGCTTATGCCTTGATCGTTGATGTAGTTGACCAACTCCTTGAGTCGGAAAGATGCAGGTTCGTTCTCGATAAGGTCGTCCCCATCATTCGATGCAAGGTTGAAAGCGGCTGAGACGCGCGCCAACAAAATGATGCGCTTGTAGATGGGTCGCAGGTTTGGTGACTTGATGAACTTCAAAAGGAGTTGTTGCACACTCTCCTCAACGCTATATATCGTCAGCTGGGGCTCAATATGTGGTCATGTTCTGACATACTCTGGCTTAGATGTCTTTATCTGAGCGGCGGCGTCGATGAAGTGTCGCCACACTTTCCAGTCTGCCGCCATGAGACTCGGTTGACCGTTTTCATCCTCAACTGATAAGCAGTCTTTGCACAGCTGGAAAATGGCTTCGAAGTTTTGCTCATGTCGGTGTCGGGTAATAGTCCGTAGCAATAGCTCCTTTCTACCCTTTCGGAACTGTACAAGTGGACTGAAGACAGGACTGGAGATGAGCTTCTCAAAATCATCTTTTGAACCGTGCTTCTCGGTCACATCGTAAAACAACAGGATTTCTTCTTCTGTTTGGATGCTTCGAGGTTGTGGTTTGGCATCTTCACCTTCGACAGTAGCGGCCTTAAATGATTAGCGCAAGCCAGAGCATAAATAAGGGTGTATTACCTGTTCAGCCAGTTGCGCAGCACGTTGTATCTGTTTCAAAGCAAGCATTCCATATAGCTTAGTCTTCTCGGATGGCGACTGTGGGCTGGTCTGTCATGAATTAGATATGAATGAGACGGAAGGGCGTTATACCGTACTGCTAACAGGTGCGTGATAACAATATTCCAGAACATAAATGACCGCTCTTGGGGAAATGATCTGTCCAATGTCGCCGCAATCTGGGAATTTGTCAATCGATGTTGCGCCTGGTGGTGCCGCCTCTCATACCTGTTGCGCACTGACGAGGTCCCAGTGTAGCAGGCATGACTCCAAACAGCGACTAGCACCGGTCTTATCCTTAGGTGCAGCCTTCACAAGACGTGCCCTTAAAGTTCCGAAGGTCTCTGGAAAGTCTTCCTCGCTGTTTAGTCCTTGGCTGGCCCATTCAAGAAGATCCAGAGCGTCGACATCCTTAACCACAGTTCCTTCTCTGACGTACTTGTCAATAGCGGTTATGGCGGCAAACTTGGAACCAGGGTCACCCAGCTGACTTTCAGCACAAATTTTGACAATCTATTTAGCTGAGTCAGTCTATATATAACTCAAATACAGGTTTCATGATTGCGCACCTCATAGTATTGGTCGTTAAATGTTCGAGCCCGCTTCTCCGCAAGGCGGATCACAACAGCCCAGTTGCCATCGTTGAAGGCAGACTGGAGCTGGAGGTCGACACCGTTCTTGAGGTTGGGGCGCTGTTGACGATTCATGAGTGTCAGGTTTCGCGCCGCTTTCCCGCTCCAACTGTCTTAAATCGACTGAATGAGTGTGAGTGAGTGAGTGAGTGAGTGAGAGTTTGGAGGGGCTCAAATTGAAGTGGGATGTATGTGTGGAGGGGCGGTGGAAATGTGGCGGGTGCAGTTTGCGCCACACTATGCTGCCAATTCAAATACCCTGTAGAGTACCAGGTGCGCTTTCAGAAGATCTTCAGACAGGATGACATTATAATAAGTGTTTAGAAGATTGTTCCCTCTAATTAGTTATTAAATCATCCTATTAAATATGCTAGAGTTGTGTTGAAGACCAGGGCTATTTCTTCCAAAGCGCAAACATCTCTCAAGTTGGCTAGAAACCGGTGATGGTTAAGCTTCAGGCTACAAGCAAGACAACAAAGAAAATAGTGTTTTTTTCAGCAATGTAAGTATTATACCCAAGTAACTATGCTTCCACAGTATGTTGTCAATTTTACAAGCCTTCATTCAAGAATGGACCAGGATTGACCGGTTGACAATGGAATACTCAAGGTTCCCATATTAGTTGAGTCGTCAAGTCGTTGAACACCTTTTAGTTCGAGTGCACAAGCGATAACTTGTTGGTAAATTGAATGTAATGTTGGGAGGAGCATAAATAATGGCTTGGTGTAGTTTGTCCAAATCTCCAAAGCATCAAGGATTAAATATGAGGGATGGATTGAACCCTATGTGCGTTCGTGCATCATGACAAAATGAAGGAGTGATCTTTCGCTGAGATGGATCAACGAGTTTGGCCAAGGTACCTCTACTTCTCTTCCAAAGGCGTTCTTGAGGCAGCTTTGGGTTTTCGACTACCTTTCTCTTGGTCTGGCTGCGGCTTCATTTTGATAACATCGAGAGTCGTATATAAATGGGGTTGTGATGCATTATCGCTCTCCACGGGGTAAACCTTGACTGGCCACGTCTTGGGAGAGCTTAGCAGGCTAAGATCTCGTCAAGCTGTGTCTATTGGTCTTTCCAATATCCAGTGTCACCGATGTATTTCCTTACCGCGACCGTGAGTTGTGTCACAATAATAATGCTCGAAGCAGCAAAGAGACCGCCCATGTACACTTAAGCCTCTGAAGTCAGTATGAGTAATGCATTTAGTTTCTGCTTTCTCAACCGTTTCATATCTAAGGTAGCCTGACGAGGTGATGTCTGATCGTAAAGTTGGCGGTATGGAGTACAAGGATGTCAATTTTAGCTTGTCGAGTCAGTTAGGCCTGCTGGTGTAACAAGAACCTGTGTCCTTTCCCCAAGACCAGGACTGGGCTATGATGATACCGTGACAATACAATAACACATAATTCTCAAGATATTATAGCGTATGCTGATGATTATGCTTCTGACAATTTTAATAGTAAATATGAACAATCTCGCGCAAGTGAAGCATGGCCTCTCTTCCAGTGCAACTTGAGCCAGGGGCACTTAGCGCGCCAGTAGATTAGCTTGTTTGGGCCCCACCTGTCCAAAGTTGCAGTGGATCGCCCCTAACATGATTTCGATCTCCAAGATTTCTTTATCTCGGATCTGCATCCCCATTCATTGCATCTGCTTTGCTTCTGTTTCTTGCGCATCCATCGCTGTTTTACGCTCCTAGAGAGTACATATTGTTTTGCTATATACTTCTTATCTCTACTAGAACTGTCTGTTTCTTTGTATTGAGCATACACATTTGCGACATCGGCATTCTGCGTTTTTATCTTGTTCCGCGCCAAGCCTTGTCTACGCTCCTTGGCTGCATCTGCTTGCGACAGCATCTCGTCGACAAACTTGTTTCTCACCTTACAAACCTATAAAACTTGCGACTGTTTACGATTCGTATTCGAAACGACTGATTTTGGATTGAGCGACCGAACGAGACCTGCGACGAACCATTGCAAATACCCCCATCGATGCCATCCGCGACGTCATCCCATTTTCGTCTTTATCTATAGATTGCGATATTTGTGACATTAGCCATGATTGCTCGGAATCGCTCCGGTCGGCGAAGAACTGCTCTTCTCGCCTTCGTCGCCATCACAGTTTTTGTTCTTAACTACGGAGGACTATTGTCCTTACCTTTCAGCTTCGAAAAAGTGAAGCCCGATCGGCCAGATTTTGATCTTGCACCAGCGTGTGCCCCCACTCTCGATCACCTGCGACGTTCTACCTACGGCCTAACGAGGGACATTGTATATCATAAGCGATGCATTCGCCCTGTCTTGGATAAGAAGCTTGACAGCCAAGTCGTGTCGCAGAACCCAGATGCTTTGATCAAGACTGGCCAGATTGTTCAACTTGACCAGGCTTGTGAAGGATGGACTGAGTCGACTTGTGAGCCTGTTACCCTCAAGGTTCCTCCACCATATCCTCAGGAGGATTACTCAGGCTTTTTGTTTGGTGTTGCTACAAGTCTGGACAGGTTGAACGAGTCCATGTCACAGTTTGAGAGTTGGCTCGGCAATACACATGCACAATTACTGGCAGTCATTACGGATCCTGGCGATGAGCACAAGTACCAAGGAGTAACTGAGCAGTTCCATAAGCGCGGCATTGAACTCAGCATCAAGGATCCCTGGAACAAGGCCATCACCTCGAACGAGCAGCATTTTGCAATCGTCCGCGACCTTCTCGAGCACGCTACCCCGAAGACACGATGGACTGCCATTGTTGATGACGACACCTTCTTCCCTTCTCTTTATCCCATGAGTAAGATTCTCAACAAATACGATCACAAGCTTCCAGCGTACGTGGGTGGGGTGTCGGAAAATTACGACGCAGTCAAGCATCATGGATACATGGCTTTTGGAGGAGCAGGAATCTTCCTAAGCCCAGCCCTCCTTCGCGAGCTTGACCCTCATCTGGAGGAGTGCCTCAAGGTGGATCATGTGCCTCAGGGTGACGGTCTTCTCAAGCAGTGCATCTACAACAAGACCAAGACGAAGCTCACAGTCGTGAAAGGGCTCCACCAGTTGGACATGGGTGGAGACATGAGTGGCTTCTATGAGTCTGGTCGGCTTCCGATGAGTCTTCATCACTGGAAGTCGTGGCACCAGGCTCCTGTTGACAAGATGGTCAAGATTTCCGAATTTTGTGGGAGCTGCTTCCTGCAGCGCTTCGCCTTTGGCTCTGATACAGTTTTGACCAACGGCTATAGCATCGTCCAGTACTCTGCAGGTCTGGAGAGTGTAGACCTGAACAAGATGGAAGGAAGTTGGGAAGGTTCCGAGGGTTTTGATTGGAGTCTGAGCCCAATGAGATCCAAGATGGATCACCGCTTGAAGAAGAGCTATCGTCTCGTCGATACCGAAATCGTCGGAAAGAATATCCGACAAATCTATATCCACCGTCTTGAGGATGACATCCCCGGCCCGGACGAAAAGTCGAGAGATCCTAAGAATCTACCACCAAAGATAGAGGAGATGAAAGATGAGGTGATAGAATTGCTGTGGGAATTATAAAAGGATACGAAAATGATTTCCGGTCGGGCCGGACTTGTATATACGACGCATGATACCAGATGACACATTAGACGGATAGATAGACTGGTTTCGTACATAATAATGGTAATGAGCTTTTCCTTATCCCGGCAATAATATGAGAACAGAGGGGTCTTCTGATCTCTACCCCAAAAGGTACCACACCCTCCATCACAGATAGCAGCTAAAGTTTATCAGACTGGAGCTCCACGCGATATCGGCGTGTGGAGAACAACCCTCTCCAAGTATAAAGTGACTATTCAAAGGGCGTTGCGAACAAGATAAAAGACTGATGCTGCTGCTGCTCGACTACTTCAACTCAGCAACTTCATTCTCACTCAGATCCTTAATACCATACTCACCAAGATGACTTTCGCCCATTATCTCAATAGCTCTATGCAGCCTTTTGCAAACTTGATCTTTCTTCCAGCCGCTGTCTTGGTATCAGTTTGGGTTGTCACCACTATTGTGAGTCTACTCCCCTCTGGCTTCATCATGAACTTTGTACCTAACCAATAACCCAACAGGCAAAAAGATGGATGCGCAATCGTAGACAGCATTTACAGCCTGTAAAGGTGGAAGTAGTACCACCTGAAAAGGTGCCGGCTATTGAGCCTTTGCATGACTTTGACTGGAAGACTGCACCCAGACGCCAGTTACGACCATTCAAGCCAACATATCATATCACAATGGGTATGACCCCTCAATGGAACAAAGAAAGTGTGTATTCTAACAGACTTCAGCCATCCAGGCAAATACACCCTCAGAGCTCATTACCATTGATGAAGACTACCTCGACCGCGTCACACATCGACGAAGCATCATCGCCAACAATGGCCCAACCGTCCATGGCTGTATCCCCGAAGGCGACGCAGCAGTGCGCGAACTCTACACCTACCTGTTATCTGAATATCTCCCCAAGCGCTTCCCAGCCATCTTCCAGCTCTCAAAAGATAACTCCACATGCGAGAACCTCGTCACAGGAATGACTTTCCCTACCCTACCTGAAGGAAACATGGATGCTGCACTACGTGTACTTGGCGAGACAATCGAGGAAGATCTTTTCCTGCTTCAAGAAACCCCCGAGGGCCATCGATCTGTCGCTTTTATGTGTTGCTTTCCCTCGGGTTTTGATCCATCTTCTAAGCTGGGCAAAACACTCGTGGAGATTCATGCCCCTGTGCCTTCATATGAGAAGATCGGTTCTAGCATGGAGAAGTTCTTTGCCAAGTTGGAAGTAGGCAAGAGTGTGAAGCGAACAAACGTAAGATCTCTGAGACCAGCATCGTGGATAGTTACTGACAAGTTACAGTGGTCCGTCCAAACTCATACAGAGTTGTTCAACTGTCAAGGCAATCACATTACTGGTGATGACACCTACGAGAACGACGAAGATGTCGATATCGAAAAGGTAAACTTCTCGTCCTTGCAAGCATTCTCTCTAGCTAAAACTCCCGCCCAGACATTTCTCCGCATAGAGCTTCAAACTCTCACCCGTCTACCCAAGACACGCGCCATTCTCTTCTCGTTCAAGACGTATCTCTATCCAGTCCGTCAAGTCAGGGAAGAAGGTCTCGGTCCCGCATTTGCGGACGCTATCGAGGGCCTCGCCAAGGGTAACGCGCCAGGAATGTGGACTTACAAGAGTGCAGTGCGGTGGGGAAGCAGCGTGATGGATTATCTCAGATCATGAAAATAAGAATTCCAGAGTTTTGATAATTTACATATTCACTTGTTTGTCGGCTTGTGCGTTCTGTATGGCTCAATCATGCCGAGAGCTTGACTCATCAAACAAGATAGAGAGGCATCATTATTAAGTTCAGTGCCCCAGATTCCCGATACCGGCAACCTGTCCAAAAAGTTGAGTTGTTATCAGGTAAAAATATGGCCAGTCCCTTGGGTCCTTTACTTTCGAACCGGCCCGGCGTTTCTGATATACGCACACAGAGGTGAAGCCTAGACTATCGTCATGAATCTCCCACGACCTACGGAAAGATAAGTGAGTCTTATCGTTGGCATCTACAATAGACTAAGGGGAGTTAGCTTCTCCAGTGTAGCCCCTCCTACCGGAGCTGCCACACCCATCGCGCGACTCCAGAGTGATTCATGCAACTTGAACAAATATTCACAAACTAGAGATTATAATACGGATACACGATTAACAACACCTACGCGGCCATGGCGCGCTTTACAATAATTTGGCGACAATTCAAATACGAATGCCAGCCACGTGCTGGCGTTATAATTTCTTTGTCCCTTACCCAGTTCCCCACGATGCTACCAACGATGGCAAAGCGAAACGACCTGGTCTTCACTCAATCGAGCATGTCCCGTAGCCCCGGAGCTTCAATACACCGACACCGCCCAACAGTCTGGCTCGCCCTGGTCTGGCGGCGGGTCGTCATTTCGTCTTAATCCCGTCTCTAAACCCTCCAATGGCGTCTCATCGCGCCCAGGATGCCTACTATGAAGCTTAAGCACAAACTCCCAACGCTTGAGCGGCTTTGTTTCATTGTACGTACTGCAAAGGCTTTTCAATCTCCTTGGCATGTCTGCGTCAAGGCTTACCTATAAATAGAGCAAATCCTCCGATGCTTTGAATCCAGATTGGGAACGAGCCAGTGTATTCCTACCTCCGTGAACTTCTTGACGTCGATAATATCTGGCGTCGGACTGTTAACCATGGCCTTTCAGGCCCATCAGACTCGATGCTGAGAAACTACACACAGTTTCTAGTAAACCTCGGGCAGCTAAAGAGAGGGGCAGCGGTTTAGAGAGGGCTTGGAGAGATCTGGAAGAGGTGAGAAGATCCTGGGCTAACTAAGACGCCCTGACGAGACTCTAACAAGCTAAAAAGTGCTCTGAATACATATTTAGCGACGTTGTCGCCTGCTTCTAGCGCCGACGAACAAGTCAGCTGCCATGAATTCAGGGTCCTTTCGATTCCTCAGTCCCAAGCACCATCAAGCTCCTACCCCAACTTGTAGCCTTTGCAATATACTAGATCAATTCTTCACATATTGCACTTCACCCTCAATCGTCTACCGCCATACTGGATCCTGGGGTAACAGACCACGCCTGTCCTCTGAATAGTAGCTGCTCGTCTTGCCTGAGTTGCTCTGGGTCGGTATAAACACACAGGCCGATCCCGTCGCTGTTGAGCCGAAACACGCGGAAGACCATATAGATTTCTGAATGGTCTTCGGTGTCGTGAATTCGTTGCATCTGTGTAACGTCAGCCTATAATCAGGCCAGTTCTTCTCCAAGTACTTACCAGCCGGTATTGCTTGCCACTCATATAGAATGCAGTACTGCATGGTCCAGTCGTAGTTTTGACTTCTATGTAATATTTAGGCCGAGCCCCATGCCACTCGTCGTGATCAAGATAGCCACAACCGATCATTATGTTTGTCAAGTACCCTTCAGCATCGACATAGACTAGATCCGCGGTCTCGCGTCCTTGCCAAGCCTGTAAATTCGTGTAGTCTGGGTGGATAGTCACGTACGATCTGATCGTACTCTGCCAATTCGCACGATTCCAATTTGGCATGTTAAGATGCGACAGGAGCTCAAATACCTATATGAACACTTCAGTCAGCCTCGAAAACTTGTGGTGCACAGGTGGGGTTGCTCACATATAACTCGCCTGCGGCCCCAACCTTCTTGTCACGCTCCAGCTGATTAGTTGACCGAAACCGACCCATGACGTCCAGCCCGTCGAAACTCTCGTAAGAATTTGTATCACCGCCAGGTAGAGCATTTCGCATATGGCCCATATCAAATGATCCTCTGGATGGGAATGCCGCATTCTGTGCTTTTTCAATAACCCTGTCGAGGATTACGCGATATCTAGCGTCCTCGAAGGATTGCTGCTCAGACAGTGAAGTCATGGCCGGTGGCAAGTTTGAAGGAGCTTGGTTGTCTGAGTGATGTAGTGACTGTGGTGAGACAGGAAACAAATCTGGTTGAGAGGAGTGATGCACCCTTCCTGAAGGAAACTGATCTCGCATCTGGCTCTGTTGAGAGATGGCCTCGACTACTGTTTCAGGGAGGCTTCCTTCTGGCATAGTTCCAGACAATCCACCATATGGTGACGTGCCAGTATTTATCGAGGAATGATTGGGGGTCAGTTCTTCCGAAGAGGTATCATCAGTTTCGAGGTGATTGTCGGATGATAGCTGTTCTTGGTCCTCCTCCTCCTCTTGATCTTCTGCCTGGGGCTCCTCTGCCTCGTTACTGTTATCTTCTTCGTCCTTGTTTTCGAATGACACTTGCAAGATCCCCTGGTCGTCGAGAACGTCATCAAGGACGAATCGTTCACTTGCAAATATTGCGGTCAGCACCTTGACTGCGTCCGTTTCGATTGGTCCATCGGTGAGGCTCTTTGGCGGTCGCATTAGCCATGCCGCGAGTTTCCTAGGAAGGACTGAACCGAAGCAGAGCTCTTGCGCTCTGCGCTCCTTCGGGACATAAATCGTGAGTCTCCCTGTAGAATCGTCGATATGCTCGTTGGCAGTTGCTACTGAAACCTCGAATGACTGTCTATTTTGGAAGATCTTCAAAACGGATGATATTCTCTCAACCTCCACGACTTTCATTGTGCGAAGCTGCTCGTAGAGACTGAATGGGTTGTCCTCAAATCGAGGGCTATTGAAAGTAGCCGCGACACTGAATAATAAATCGTGGTTAATATATCAAAAACCAATAAAGAATAGACAGAAATACGCCCTCTTCCAGTACGTACCGAGCAATATGATAAGCCTTGCGTTTGAGGTCACGATTAGGTGTAGAAATCGGACGCTGTGAATCACTGGAGATGAAGGTACTTTCTTCAACAGAGTTGGACAAGTATCGATCTTGGAGTTTTAGCCATTCGATCAATGGTCTGAGGCGACGGACCTCTTCCATATCAAAGTCCAAGAGAGCAATCTTGTCACGAAACATCGTGTTCAACTTGTCTCGATCCCCAATGGCAAAGTCCACGCTCACAGAGCTCAAAGTGACAGTGCCGGCTGGGTACCTGACCGGAAAGACTTTGGCTTGTCTGATTGGCTCCGGATCCAAACGTGTCGTTTCTGTTTGTAGGAGGCCATTCAGTGACAAAACAGCCACTTTGATCTCTTCCGTGTTGTTTCCGGATGATTGCTGTAGTTCATCGTAGACCATCTGCAGGGTGAGCAGCTTCACGCCTAGTTTGCGGACAAAAAAGCTCTCGTAAGCTTCCCAACACTCATCTAGGATGGCTTTTCCACGGATAGTTGTTTCACTGGACCACAGGCAATCTGAGGTTTTGTACCAACCTGACTCGCCATGCCGCGTTTCGCAGTATATGAGGGAGGATGCCTCAAATGCAGTTCTGTTCTCGCGTTAGCCTCGTGTAAGAATCGGCCCTTCCCATCCTGAACGTACTTCAAATCCGACAAAGGTACTTTTGCCTTGTCCAAATGATCGTATATCGCCCGCATGCGAGGTAGTTCCTCACACCCTGCCTCCCGCAGTTGGTTCAGCTCGGCCACCAGGTCATCCAACGAGGCATCCGGAACCTGGAGCGTTCCCTTAAATAAAGTCTCGATGTTCCTAAATTTCTCGTCATCCATCCTTTCCTTGTAGGAAGCCCTGAGAGAGTGAAACATGACCATATCTGGTGGTGCAACCCACAAACAGAATGGAGATCTCGTCCACATAGGACCCTTCTCATTAGGGTCGAGGACACCTCCTTCGTAAAAGAATCGCCTAATCACGGATCAGTTATAAGTTGGCACTTCCACACAAAACATGTGATACTAACGCAATTTTGGATCTTGCCTCTGATCCATCACTGGTAACCGCAAGCTTGGCATATATGGCAATGTACAAGTCAAACACCTTGCGTGTTTGACTATCGGAACACGGTTCGGGGCATGATCGCTGAATGCAGCGAAGTATATCAAGTAGGAAATCTACGCTATCATCTTTACTGACTGAGAAGTAGTCGCTCAGAAAATTCCATTTTGATGCAACCTGTTCGGTTGTATCTGATTCCTGGAGTTTGAGGAAGGGGAATTGCCCAGGATAATCCATGTAGCGATCGACAAGCTCTCTAAGAGCTTTGAGGGGAAGCCAAGTTTCCTTCAACTTGAGTGAAAAGTTCACTCCGCAAAGGTTCTTAGCAGGCAGATCCTCAATCTTTGATCGAAGAGTCGGATTTCTCGTCAAATTTGATTTCTCATGTAGCCAAAGATGCTCAAACAACCCCAAGAACTTTTCTGAGTGATGCTCATAGATATACAGAAAGGTGTCCGACAAAGCGCGTTTATCTCGTGACACGAGCCTCAGTCGTTCCTGTACACCGATGGAATCACAGAGCCACCTCTGCCAGCTTGGATGCGATGAGTTCGGTCTATCTGGGGCGTTTTTCATGTACTTTGAGTGTAGGAAGTCCGCGGGAAAGCATGGTGAAGTACCTTCGGCGGCCAAAAGGCTTGCCGGGCTGTACGTATGGTGTGTTCCAGGGAGGTAGATGTCCGTCTGACGCGGGTTCTTTCGTTTCCAAGCATCAATGACAACCTCTACTTTCGCGTATTCTCCCTGTGCGTGTTTCCCGATCTGGTGTGTCAGATAAAGGAAGCGTAAGTGCTCGTTCATGTTACCAAACGATAATGACTCCACGTTAAATGACCTCAAAATCGATGCTCTCACTTCGGCATTTGTAGCCTCACAGACTCCTAGCTGTTGGAATAAGGTGTTTCGATCCGAGTTCTTAGATGCGGAAACTGTGATTACTTTGAGGTCCAAGGAGTCAGGTATGTTGGTATTCCCCGTCGTTGGGAAATACACCGGCCCAGATGTAGTCGATGTCCACGCTCCGGATGTCAGAGGGAGCAGAGGCAGCGATTTCAATCTTTTTTGCGAAGACAGAGAACTCTTGAGCAATTTAGAAAGCAGGCGTGCTACAGCTGAGTGCCATTCATCGGTTGTTTCTCTTCCATGCAACCTGGAGTTAGGGCTTCGGAGATCGGTTTCCAGTAAATTGAGCACTGTTTCGTGAGATAGTTGCTCTAGGCCGTAGTCTTTCAGAATATCTATTACCTTTTGGGGATACTTGGGCGAGAGGTATAGATCCTTGGCTGGGTCGTCGAATAAAGGACGTCCTTCTGCATCCTTTGCATCGCTGGTAAGGATGACAACATCTTTGGTGAGGCGTAAAACGATTCGATTGCGTGACCTTAAAACTGGCCTATTCTTTATTAAGCCTTGTATCCCGTAATCCAGGCCAGACCAGAATGCATCGGAACTAGCATCTAGGGATGGAAGAAACATCGGCCAGTTATAGCAGAGAGTAGGATGCTCGCAGAACTGCATAACTGCCTGAAAGAATGCGACTCCAATCCACTCACGGAGATCGAGATTTCTTCGTGATGAGGTGACAATATCTTGCCGGTTGGCGTTCGTATCGAAATCGGAATGAATCAGAAACTAGAACAGAGTCAGCTATGTCAACTGTGTGGCAATGGACGGAACCAACCTTATAATCGGATCTTCTGAGAGGTAGAAATGCGAAGAGGTCTTGGTTCTTCTGGGTAACAAGTGGTTCAGAGTTGTCGGTAATTGGGAAAGCCAGAACGACTTCAGCTGTGGAGGAAGTCCTCTTGGCCTCTTCAGTATCAGGAAGCTCACGATTGTCGCTCCGGGCCAAGTTGGTCGCTGTTTGTCTTGTGATGTGATAAATTCGACTTTGAGTAGTTTCGTCTCCATGAGTACCAGAGGTGGTTTCCAGCGATACCCGATACGCGTCGATTTTGTGCTTACGGAAGTATTTCCGTCGTTCGAGCTCGCCACTCTCGCCATAGAACTCTAAACTAATTTGCTCAAGTTTGCGGAGGAAGAGCAAGCAAGTTTCTTGTAGGTCGTCGAATTGCATGGAGATTACTTTCTTCAGATGCCGAATTTCATCTGGGTCTCCTTGATCATGGATGTATAGTGTCATTCGGGTCAGAGGGTTAGGGATGGTCTCAGCTGGACTCACCCAGATAGGTCTGACCATGCCTATACCTGGGTCCGTCTTATTATGCCGGAATTCGAATGAGAAGTTCTGGGACTGAATATGGACTCTAGACGCGGCGATAAACACGGATTTGAAACCGATACCTTTGGCACCGATATATCCGTGGGATGCTGACTTGGTGCTTTGTCCAACAGCGCAGATAGCTTGTAGATCCGGCTCTGTGAAGCCGTCTTCGTTGCACTCGACAATGATCTTATTTGGATATATCTTGAAAGAAACGAAAGGCAGTGCGTTTGCTTCATAAGCCTTCTTGAAGATATTGTCCTCTGCATTCTGAAGAAGTTCAAAGACAAATCGAGCACCGCTGCCGTAGATCTGCTTTGCCAATCTAGCAAATAATTTCAGTATGTGTAATCAGAAACTTGGTCCAGACACTCACATCTTAACAGAGTGCGATACCGCGCTTTCCATCGCCAGCCAATTTTCATCGATTTCTCGACGATATTCGGCGTTGAATTGTTCGATATCGTCCATCATTTGTTGGTTCAGAAACCCATACTTCCTAGTCAGGCGTCGCACAATCTGCTCCGCCTCCTGTACACTCGCCATGGTGAGTAAGTAAGGGCTGTTGCGCTTGTTTTTGTGTGAATGCGATTCTATAACCACGCGATGACTGGCCAGCAAATGAGGTGTTTGAGAATTCTCTGGGTAAGAGAGGTCAGAGAGGGTTCAGAAGTCGTTAAAGAAAGTCAACTCATGAGAAAGCCAGCCGAGGCAAACGTTGGCTCACTTGTCTAGTGCGACGACTGTCCTGCATGTTGGTCACAACATCCTGGTTTGCTAGTCTCAGTTCACACTTCGAGTCGGCGGCACATCGTGATCAGCTTGTGGGTGCAGAATCAACAACCAAGCCATTGCATATGCCATATATCACTACCTAACAATCAGACGGTGACAGCACAGCCTACTCTCAAAACACTACGTCGTTTTTTGTACATTTACATGGCAGCATGGCTAATGCTCATATCCGTACTACGTAGTAGTTAGGGTATTCATATTGAAAGAGCAAGGATATGAGATGTGTGGTGTCTAGCGTGGCGCCTTTAGTCCTAGCTTCCGCAGCGGTAAAATGGCAATAGTTATTGGTCACAGGGGCGACCTCATCCCTGGCTGTTGAGAGGGGCTTGAAACCGTTGAACCAACACGCCAACTAGAGTTCGCGGTCGACATTGTCGATGTCTTGGCTGTGCAATTTAACTTGCACCTAATCACGGACGATTTTGGGCTGCTGCTTGGCGTGGCCATGTCTTGACAACACGACATCGGCCAAGACACATTCGAATGGGACGAAATGGACCATTCGTCAAAGTTCAAAGACATGAAACACCTACAAGCCCTGCGAAGCTATTCTGACTACTCATGATTCCTGCTCTGATAACTCCCGGACTTACCTTATCCAGCTCCCGAATCAAGCGACCCTATTACCATTTCCATGTTAGTCCAATTAATGCTGTTTCCGCTGTGAAAACTCGCCCGCCGCCTATTCAACTGCGGCGTGTCATAAGATCGAGGCCATCGGGCAAGCCATGTTTTCCCATTGTCTATCTATCATGCCTTGTAAATTGGGTTGGCAAACAAATAACAAGGCTTCTCAGACTTGGTACAGATAAAGAACAACGGAAACGATAATATATCGAGTTTCAAAATGGCCCACTTATTGCCTGCACATGCCAGCCTCTTCATCTAATGGTTTCCACGGAGAAAGGCAACCCTAAACCTTCCATTGTGGGACATGATTGTCGCAGTATAGTTCTTGTCAATCGACACCTTGTGATTGTCTAGTGTTTCCTTCGTGAATTCGCGAGTCGCTTCGTCGTATCCGTCTTTGTCAGTTGGCTTCAGCGCCAACCCCCCACTGTCCTTTTTCACTTGACATTCCCTTGGTGCTTGTGGAATAATGTCGTCAGGGAACCCCATGATAGGGGTGTTCGAATCTTCGGATTTGAGGAGAATAGGCCCGTCATTACCTGTGTAGTGTAAGCTCTTATATCAAGCACTTTCAGTGGTATATCCTCACCCTCGATGACTGGTACTCCACCATATACAGATGGATAGTCCTCCCAGTTCATCTCTGTCCATGTGCCAAGATTGTGTGCACCGCCATTAAAATCAATATCGGCACCGCGGACGAGTCTTCCTGCGAATTTCAAGCATGAGGTCGTCAAGTCGATGAAGACAGTAGTGTTGGACGAAATCTTTTAGAGCCGTTAGAGGAGTTGCGTCTGTGGGCAGGGACAACGTTACCTTCATAGCACGATACGGTTTGAAGTCAATGCCATTCTGGTACACCATGTACCATCGAGGACTCTCGTCGCCATAAGCTGTTTCAAGTGTGATGCCAGGCTGGCCATGGTCAACGTCGCCAAAGAAAGGGTCTACAAACCCCAAAGTTAATCATCATTACAATCACAACTTCGAGGCATCACATACCTTGGATCAAGGTATAGTCACTCTTGTCTGGCGTCCCACAGAGGGTCACAACTTGGTCGTGGAGGCTCGGAAAAGATGCTGCATACGCAACTAGAGCGAGGATGATGAGGCAAATGCGTGTCATTGTCGTAGGCTTCTTGTCCCAGTGATGTTCAGGTGCTAGACCTCACAGCATCTGAGTGATGAACAAAAGTAGCAGCAGACACTTCTTTGCAACAGGGAGATTTTGTCCTGACAGAAGAGGATATCATCATGCGAACTTCCTTCCTTCCTCAATGTTGATGTTTCGGTATTCCATTTCAGCAGGTCACGTCGATTCCATGGCGAGTGTCGCCTGTGCCTGCCGTTTACAACCTTGGAATACGGAAAGCTGCATTTTTCTCGCCTTTCAGACCCCGAAGGAGAAACCATAATATGATTCACGTTATACCGATTGAGATCATGGGGTGTTTTGAGTGTCACCGAATGATTGAGTACCTTATTCATAGAAGCTGTCCATAAGGAGCTTTCGGAGTTTTCTCCGACTTCCTCATTTGGCGATACGAAGGTCTACAGAGATCTGCCATTGGCCATACAAGTATGTCTCGTACTTTTCGTCTTGGACTTTTGGCACTCCAATATGAGAGAGATGAGCATTGTTAAGACGCTACTGCAAATGATTACAAAAGGGCCATTGAAATATATTTTTTCGAAATATATAAGGAGTTGTCTTTGGTCATTTGTCTCCCATCTCTATCAAGCTGGTTGCATGTGACTGTTAAGCCAACCAGGTTATAGTAATCACATCTTCGGCACAAGTGAGGCCTTCGTCTACTGAAACTAATGGTTGACTGGAAGATAGTGATAAATCATGTCGTGCTTTATCTTAGCTTTGAAGTTAACAGCTCTGACGGCTTGTGGTGCTTGCTTAATTTAATGCTGATGACAAATGTTGATGCCTTGCACTAACATTAACATCCCTGACTCATCCCTCCCATCCTCTAAACCAGATTCAACCACTCAAAATCTCAAACAACGGACGTTATATCTTCATGCCAACCTCACTCGACCGTATTCAGAGCTCTAATGTTCACGATTTTTGAGATTACAAACTCAAACTCGCTGTCCAGCGAGAAAACTCCCTCTCCGCCGACGTCACAACCCCGCTCCAAGAGAGCCCAAGTCTCACGCGCCTGTGACTGGTGTCGTTTAACTCGAGTGAAGTGCGATTCTACCCGACCATGTCGCAACTGCAAGCAAGCCAAGAGGGAATGTGTAAGTTCGGGCCGTGATGACTTTAAAAGTGTTGCGGCAGCCACAAGGTTGGTTATGGGTCCAAGTGTGTCGTGCCAATAAGCCTAAGCTGATGAACATATAGAGAGGTCCAGCGGTTGAGAAGCCAGGTCCAACAACTCGAGACAAAGTTACTGAGTCCATCTCCTTCGGCTGGGAAGAGTGAATCTATCAGTAAATCCTCGCCAAAATGGAAAAGACTTCGAGTCAATGGCATTCAGTATGGGCCATCTTCACTTACGTATTTCACACATCGGTTATCAACATTCACCAAAGCGGATTTTGAAAGCAATTTCCCGCCAACTCCAGGATTCTCACCTCCTCCAACTCCGCTTGATTGCGACCGACTACAGCGTGAGCAGCAAGACGCATTGCTCGACCTTTACTGGCAGGGCTACCATGCCATTTATCCTGTGCTCGAGGAGGCTGACTTTCGACGGCATTACGACTCACTATGGAATGGCCATGCGAAGAGACAGGCGTGTCCGTTGGTGGACATTGTCATTGCATTGTGCATTCAGTCTGGCTCCTCTTACACAGCTTCTGATACTATCGTTATGCCTGACCAGCCTGGATTCGATTTCTACCTTCAGGCCCAGCGGGCGTTGAGCCATTCCTTGGAAGCTCCGACATTGAGGACAGCCCAGTGTTATTTCCTTAGTGCCATATACCTCATGGCATTCAATCAAGTGAACTCAGCCTATATGATGGTTCGATCAGCGGTAGTTGCTGGGGAATCACTTGGCTTGCAGTTCGAGAATGACGAGGACGGCGATGACGCCCAGGGTAACGAGGATTTACTTTCTTCGAAGACTGGTGCTAGGTTATGGAGATGTTTGGTCACTCTAGACACCCAGATTGCTTTGCATTTGGGTCGTCCCTTTGCGATTGCAGATTCCCGACAGTATGACCCCGAATCGGATGAAGTAGCTGAGTCAGTCGGCCCAAACTTCAACTTCTCTGGATCCTCGGACATCAACTGGCTTCGTTTTCAACACGAGCGGCAACGGCTCTTTCAGATCGTCCGCGAAATTCATATCGAATTGACAGCTGTGGTCGAAGGTGTTCTGCAGGAGATAGACCAGTCCAGCTTTTATCAGCATCCCTCGTCACGCGAGAAATGCGCGAAATACCTCTACGAACAGCTCAAACGCCTCAAGGCCTGGGTAGAAGAACTACCTGCGAGCCTCAAGACACCACGAGTTCAAGGCGTCCCGTTCTCATTTGATCGCTCAACACTTGATCTTAGCCAGACCGATCCTCTGTGGTTACAGAGGCAACGCCTAGTACTTGAACTAGATTACCATTCCCTGGTCATCATGCTCACTCGAACGTTCAACTCATTTCTACCAACACCAGCCCTCGGTACTTTCAACAGCGATAACCACTGCATTACCTGTGTAAACTCCGCTGTTATGATGACAAACATGCTACACCAGGTTATCGGCGATTCAGGGATTCTTTCTGGATGGTTTCAAGTATTTGACTGGCAGCGTACCGCGACATTTGCTTTGGCTGGCTTCGCTTGCGGGTATCCCATCTGCCCACTGTCGCCAATTGCGCGGAAGTCATTGACACCAGCTGCAAGGGTTTTTGAGATGATTGGTTCTCAACGAGGTGTACAGTTAGCCAACAATCTCCAGGCTAAATGCTTAGAACTCGTGCAAGCTTTCTGCGCTAGGCTTGGTATCCCTACGCCCGCGACCACGCCAGCCAGTAACCAGAAAAGCCCAGGAAGTTCGGATGATTTGGCAGGACCCAGTACCTACCAGGTTATGAGCATTGGTGAAGAAGCTCTAGCTAATTTTGGTTTTGATGCTGCAATGTATGACGAGATGTGGTGTGTAGACACACCAGGTGGACTGCTCTGGGGCGACCTACTAAAGGACCTGGATTCGGGTTTGGTCTCATCACTTGGACAAGTTGGTGTTAACGATTGAGATGATTACGGCAGTTGTGGATATTATAGGCCTCAAATGTACAACGCAATCACAGATATATCTTTCAGTTTTCAAAGTAGGGCTTGACCTGCTCTTCGGACCAGTTCCAGAACCATTCTGCCATACCTGTGCCGCCTTCAGACTCGGGCAAAGCGCCCTTCTGAAGATCTGAGCGGATGGGCATGAATCGACCCCACGGAACCACTTGAACTGTTAGCCAAGTCTCACATTGACAAGTGACGAAATGCTTACCCCAGATACCAGATTTCTCAATTGTGATATCCTCAGAAAATGCGGCGAATAGTTCCGTGTATGCGCCATTTATGGGAGCATAGGTTGTAATGGTTCTAGGATAGTACAAATACCAGGGCGAGGTACGATCAAGCTCACTCGACAAGTTACCAGGGTTAAGAGACTGACTCGTTAGTACATAGATCCTTCAGCTTGTCATTGAGAGAACATACCACGCTGACAATACCATCATTCTTGTGTCTCCTGGCGAACTGCGTGTTGTGGTAGAAGTTGCCAGCCTTGCTGGTTCCATACTTATGCATCAGACTTCGCGGTTGATGATAATCGAGGTTATCTTTCTCAAAGCCATGCTTGGGCGAGAGCATATCAGCTGCCGAACTAGACACCCAAATCACGCGAACCGAGTCTTTGGGTGCTGACTTGGCTGTCGACTGGATGAGAGGCGTGAGGTGCTTAGTGAACAGGAAGTGACCCAGGCAATTGACTCCGAGCTGAAGTTCATACCCCTGTACTGATTTCGAGCCTTCTGGTGGCGTCATAACTCCCGCATTGTTGAAAAGAATATCGAGCTGGCTTTCACCTGCGAGAAACTCCTTGGCTGATGCTCCAATTGTGGTCAAATCGGCAAGGTCGAGCTTGAGGAACTTGAGGGCACCCTTTGAATCGGGATGTTGCTTCTTGATACCCTCAATGGCAGCCCGACCCTTCTCCTCATTTCGAGCAGCTACCCAGACGGTAGCATTCTTGCTGTAGAGAACCTGCGCGATCTCACGACCGACACCCGTGTTTGCTCCAGTAACAAGCGTAACCTTTCCCGTGCAATCGGGAACGTTGGCCTCTGTGAACTTAGGCTTGGGAGGAAATGCCTGACTAAGGGCGTCGAAGGGGTTTGAAGGCAATGGCATTTTGGAAGATTCGAATGAAGTTGCTTATATTCAGAATGAACTGCACTCTGTAGATTGTGCAGTGAAGATGTAGGATCTATGACATCGATGGAAAACTGCCGAGGCAGGTAAGGTAGGTAATTAAAACACGACGTAGTAACCGGCAACGCGGGGCAATCGATCGTCCGAATACCGGAGCTTAACCTTAAATCCGGGCTGCTAGCAATAGGTAGATGGCATTTGACATCTCTTGGGTGTAGAAAAGAATTAAATATGAAACATCGACGGCAGCGAGCTTGCATTCGCACTTACAAAAATGAAGGTCTCACAAGAATGGGTGAGTACCACATTTATTTAAGTGCTTACCTTGTCGGGAGCCACTTGGGGGGTACCACCATCAGGCGGGGAGACCTGCAACCGCTGGACAATTTCAGTAAGACAATTGACAACCAAACAACTCCTGTTTTCCACATTGCATAGAAAGGAGGTCTGGGCATTTAAACCATTTTCTTCATTTGATACGTTTATCAAGGGCTTGATAAGATTATCAATGGTAACGCTTGTGTAGTTCTGTGAGTAATGCAAATGATCAATACAACCATGACCATCAAGCTACAAACTGTTCTTGTACCATTTGTTACGCTGTGTTACTTGGTTGCATTCTCAGGAATACACGGTTTCTGTTACTAGTTCAAAACTAAATCTATCAGTGAAAGAATATGCACAAGTAGTGAAAATAAAGGATATAGTAGTTTGTTGGTAAGGAGAGCAATGAGCTGAAGAACAGCCAAAGTTAACGGTGGGTCATCCTTGGCCATCGTGAGAAAGGATCCCACTGAAAGACAACAGGCATGCCCCACGTGACCTGGATAAAAGAAACAAAGGATGAAGGACCATTGTGGATGAAGCACGCTTCCTCCCGTCTCAGCCCTTACCTCATTAAGCGGGTGACCTAGGTCTGCACAGATTTGATTGGCCACCAGCCACGGAAACCAGAGCCTCAGC
The DNA here is from genome assembly GCA_013184445.1 of Fusarium sp. NRRL 53497. Taxonomy (NCBI): domain Eukaryota; kingdom Fungi; phylum Ascomycota; class Sordariomycetes; order Hypocreales; family Nectriaceae; genus Fusarium; species Fusarium sp. NRRL 53497. The sequence continues at coordinate 98,882 of JABCJZ010000091.1, forward strand.
AGCCTCATCGGACTGAGATCGGTGGCTTGCTTTACTTCACTTCCAAGGTTGAGGGTGAACATCAACTTGATCCAGGCACAACAAATCGACGTAAGCTCACGATACCTTCACTCATCCCATCCAAGTCTAGCTGCCTCGCAGCCTTTTATTTACTTCTCTTATACGACTTTGAAGGCCACATTCATCTTGGCCATCCTCCCTTGATCTCCTTCACTGTCAATCATCCCATGCCGTGGTTCCTCCACTTCAATCGACCGACCGCGGGACCTGCGCGACCAACCATCACACATATTTAATCGCGTTGACTGCGAAATCAACCAAACACAATACCCATAGCACGCGCGCGCAATTAACTTGGGACATGCTTTGATATTAGCGACCAACGGCGCATTCTTCCTCCCTGCCGCGATCGCATTCTATTGTCTTTCGTTTACAAACGGCTACAGGTGTCGCTGTTTGTTTGCGCATACCCACCCTGTTTGAGGCCCCCCTCGTCTTATCGCTGCACCCGAGCCGCTTCTGCTCCAGCCTTCTTCTGTACAACTCTACACAGCTCACGGTAGCCGTTCTGCGAACAACAACATCATCATCATGAGTACCCCTTGTAAGTTGCCCCGGCACCCCTTGGCACAGACCCCCTTCACAACGCAATTTGGGCCCTTGAATAACACCACATCACAACAGTAACTACCGAAGAGCTCGAGCGCTACACTGCAATCATTGACGACATTCTCGAGACGTCCGACCTTGAAACTATCTCCCGAAAGAAGATCCGACAGGGTTTGGAGAATGCTCTTGGCGGCCAGGATCTGAGCGAGCAGAAGGTACGCCGGCTAGCATCACTGGCATTACTTTTCCAAGCCTTGTGACGCTGTCTTGCGTAACCCATCCAACCCTTACTAATTTGACATGGTAGAACGCCATCAAGCGACTGATCGAGGCTCGTTTCGACGCCGTGTCCGGAGCCGACAATGGCATCGAACCCCCCTCCACTGTCGACTCATATGCGGCCAACGGTGCATCCGATGTAGGCGAGACCGAACAATCCGCCACGCCCGAGCCTTCGCGAAAGAAGGTTAAACGATCATCCTCGGCCGAAGATGCAGACGCTAAACTGGCCGCGCAATTACAGGCGCAGGAAAACAGCTTAGCCAGAGGGCGAAAGACTCGAGGAGGTGATAAGGCGAAGCCAACCAAGAAGAAGGCAGCACCACGCAAGAAGAGTGCGAAGAAGGTCAAGGCCGACGATGACAGCGATCTAGAGCCAGCAGATGGCGAGGTTGGCAAGAAGAGGAAAGCCGGCGGTGGTTTCCAAAAGCCTTTCAACTTGAGCGAAACCCTTTCCGAGCTGGTTGGCGAAACCCAAGTACGTGGAATTCGTATCGTATCGTATGCTTAACCATATGTACTAATCTGATTACAGCTATCACGACCTCAAGTCGTCAAGAAGCTTTGGGAACACATCAAAGCAAACGACCTCCAAGATCCGAGCGACAAGCGCCAGATCATATGCGACGACAAGATGCAAGCAGTCTTCAAGCAAGCTAGGGTGGATATGTTCCGTATGAACAAGGATATCGGTAGCCACCTTTACCCTGTTGGCGAGGAGTAAAGAGAGGAGCGACTTCGTCTGCACAATGACAATGGACGCTCTACCAGGATTTCGATGACAGCGTTTTAGGCGCGCGGCGGCGTAACCGGTATTCATGGTTTGCTCAGGTTTCATTTATTCCCTTTGGCGGCGATCACAGCATATGGAAAAGGGGAGCATACCGGGTGATTTCAGTAAGGGGTTGAGTTTTGGTCGAGAAAGGGTTACCAATAACGTACTGCGACAGGATTATGCTCGCAAGTTGGTCTACCTTTAGATGGGCGACAATAAGCTAGAGAACTTTCAACGGGCTGACGGTTGCTGGGAACGTATATGCCTAGTGTCTATTTGGCTAGGCCAGTACTATATAGGTTTGATAAAGTCTTTTGGGAACAATGGCAAAGAACGGTTACTGGTAATTATGAGTATATTGATGAGTGTGCAGGTTGTCCCAGGGATTCCATATGCACTTCCGTTGAACTATGTCCAACACCCAATAAAAATAAGGAGAAAACAGGCAAGCCTCGCTGTGCCAGCTCCAAGGAACGGCTGTTCCTAGATAGGTCTGGTCATGATGAGCCTAGATGAGTCAATGAAAGCCCATACCAATCTCGTCAACCTAGGGCTTGTCTGACCGGTGACTCCCAGCATCGAATGACAGGTTAAAAGCCAATCAAAGAGCTCAATTCCAGCATCGCCCCTGTCTGTGAGTCTTGAGCGAGATTACTCAGCCACAGTCACTCATAGAAGTGGCTCGTGCAGCCACCAACTCCCCACGGCAGGGCAGTTTCCGTCGCTCTTAGGGAAGTTCTGCCCCGCCATGAGCGACAGAAGCCCAAATAAAATCTGGTCGACATCATCACCTCGCCTTCGCGATTCACTTCGAAACTCTGACCATTTAAAATTCGTATCCTCGAGATAGTCTTCGGGACTTCATTGAAAGCTTTACTTCACTTTTTATATACTTTGGGCTTTATTACCGCACTCCACAGCTATCCATCTTGATAACTCGACAACCCCTCGACAGAGCGACATAATCATAGCTCTAACCCCCTTGATATCTACCCTACCCACGTCAGCAAACATTTCAGCTTCTGGAAGCTCAGAGCCGATCGATATGGCTCCACCGGAAGGGGATAGCAACACTGGAGCAACAGCCTCCGAATCTCAACCCCAAGGCGACGGTCAGCGCAACAGAGGACGAGGCCGAGGAAAAGGAAATCAGAACCGACGAGGCGGCCAACGGCGAGGTCGTGGGGGTAACAACTCCAACGTCCCCAGCGTTCCCGCCAACCCAGCTGCCCAAGATGTCGCCGCTGCTGCTTCGAGAGCCCACGCCATGGCGGCTGGCAAAGCAGCTGAAGATGCCGAAGATGACGACGGTGAAGTGTGCTTTATCTGCGCCAACCCAGTCGCTCACCACTCGATTGCGCCTTGCAACCACACAACATGCCATATCTGCGGCCTGCGCATGAGAGCCCTTTATAAGACAAAGGATTGCGCTCATTGTCGTGTATGTTTCCCCCTTTCTCCCGTCTCCTGGCAGGGGCCATATCACTAACACTGTTCTAGACCCCAGCTCCCTATGTCATCTTTACCGACGACCCCGAGAAACGTTTCGAGGAATACTCGGAAAAAGACATCACCACTACTGACAGCAACATCGGTATCAAGTACACAAAGGAGGATATTGTTGGCGATACTGTTCTTCTTCTGCGATACAACTGCCCCGACCCATCCTGCGATTTCGCTGGCCTTGGCTGGCCTGACCTGCACCGCCATGTCAAGTCCGCTCACCGCAAACGCATGTGCGACCTATGCACTCGTAACAAGAGGGTATTCACACATGAACATGAGCTATTTGCGGATAAGGAACTGGAGAAGCACATGCGTCATGGAGACGACAAGCCCGGCGCGGCGGACCAAACGGGTTTCAAGGGCCACCCGCTATGTGGATTCTGTGGGGAGCGCTTTTACGACGACGACAAGCTGTACGAGCATTGCCGAATGAAGCACGAACGTTGCTTTATTTGTGATAGGCGAGACTCGAGACATCCCCACTACTACCTCGACTACAACGCACTTGAAGAGCACTTCAAGAAGGACCATTACCTTTGCGGAGATCGAGAATGTATGGAGAAGAAGTTTGTGGTCTTCGAGTCGGAGTTGGACTTGCAGGCTCATCAGTTGAGTGAGCACGGTGGTAAGGCAACGGGTAGAGATGCACGAGTGGTCAACATGTCAGGATTCGACATTCGGACACCATACCAGCAAGAGAGAGGCGGAGGTGGTGGTGGAAGAGATGAAGGACGGCGCGGTGGTAGAGATGGGCGAAGAGGAGGAAACAGAGGCCGTGACCCTAATGCGGAACCGGTACCTGTCAGCTCAGCCCAGCCCTTACGACGCGATGAGATTGCTTTCCAGCGACAGATGGCCATCCATTCTGCACAATCTGTATCGAACCGCACATTCGGCGGCGCACTCTCTGCCCCTTCTCCCACACCAGCTCAGGCCTCATCACAATCTCGTGGCGGCAGCTCATCGAACACTCCGCGTGCCAGTCAGACAAACCTTGCTAATCCCATCGAGTCTGCTACCGTGGACCCTGCCAACCTCAGCCCCGAGGAGCGCGCTCGACTTGTGCGTCATGGCGCTGTAGTCGAGCGAGCATCGAACCTCCTCGGTAACGATACCCAACGTATGGCCACATTCCGAAACCACATCTCCTCATACCGCCAAGGCGGACTTACTGCACCACAACTCATCGATGCTTTCTTCACCCTCTTTGCCGACACCTCCTCAAACGCCCTTGGTACAATGGTTCGAGAAGTTGCGGATCTGTATGAAGACAAGAACAAAGCCGATGCCCTCCGCAAGGCTTGGCAGGACTGGCGTGCCATCAACGAGGACTATCCCAGTTTGCCTGGACTGAGTGGCATGCACGGCGCAACTTCGAGTTCAAGTGGTTGGGCCAATGCAGCATCTGCCAACCCAGCAGTCCCCAACGCAAAGGCCACTCAGAAATACTCAAACCGCGTTCTCAAGCTCAAGAACAGCACCAGACTTGGCGGTCCCGCGCCCGTATCCTCAAGCGGACCAGCATCATGGACTGCTCGTCCCACTGCCAGAGCTGCACCATCATCTTCCTCCGCGTTCCCATCTCTCCCCTCAGCAGGCAACTCCTCATCATCTGCCTCTCGCTCCAACTGGACAACACCTACTCCCTCATCCTCGCAATCTACAACCCTCAACCGTCCCCGTCCTGCTCCTCGTCCTACTGGCGAAGATGCTTTCCCTGCTCTTCCCACCGCGCCAAAGCCCCAAACTACAATCTTTGGTTACGGAAACGGCCGTGCTGTACGACGTGATTATGGTAACCGCGAGACAGGTTTCAACTGGGGTAGTGGACCGAGCACACCAGCTGAAGAGGCTGCCGAAGATGATGAGGCGGGTGGTAAGAAAAAGGGTGGTAAGAAGGGCAAGAAGGTCCTTGTGCAGTGGGGTTAAAGCCATCATTTGATAGATTGGATGGATAAATATTGTCATTATCAGGTTGTACTTATCTAACGGTGTCGGACTTTGGACTGGATGAACGAAGGGATGTAGCGAGCGAGGTGATATGGTGTTTGAGAAACCTCAAAGGATGAGGCGATATGTTAGCTGCAACACGGTATAACTAGCATGTTCCTAGCAAGTTGATTTTGATAACTTCTCAGGTCTGATTGTGGTAGTGGAGCACATATAGCAGCAGAAATATGATAACGAGAGCATGATGACTTTGATGATCGCTAATTGTCTTGTTCGCATACTAGTGAATGATTTGCCAAAAGGATACTGTCCAGAAAGAACCCCGAACATAACACATACTATATCAGATCCACCGTGAACCAACGATAACCAGAATAATCCTGCAATATCCTCGACTTAAAGAGCCGCGGGCTCATAGTACTCGCGGAAACGATCCGTCTTCTCCCATTCCACGCCCCATACAACGTTCCAGCAGGTCAGCAACAACATAGGGAAGCGGACCGTCCAAAATGCCAGATATCCTTCAGGAAGAGATCCAACGGTGCGCTTGAGTGCGTCAGGCATATCTTCATAATGGTTTCTCTTGTTTCGCAGAGCACGAAGCAAGTCAAGAAGACGTGACCCAGTATACTTTCGTTGTTTACCAAGAGACTCAACAAAATCACGAGGCAGAACTTTCAAGAAGTCATTCCTGGTCACACTCGCTGCGTGACTCTCAAGCACAGCCAGTGCATGTGACGGCGGATCTCTCGGTTCCTTCTCAAAATGATCCGATACATCGCAGAGGAATGCGAGCCTCTTCTTTGGGGACCAGAAGAAGGGGTGAGCCATAATGTCTTTTGCGGTAGGGCGGTTCTTAGGGTCTGCCTCAAGCATGGACGCGATAAGATCCTTGGCTTCGTCGGCAAAATCGCCAAGCGAGTCAAGAAGGCTCAGGTTGTACTGTCCTTTCCGGATGTTGACTTCTCTCATGTAGCGATCGCCACAGTCAAAGGGGTGTGATCCATTGGTCAAGACATAGAAGAAGACCAACCCAAGCGAGAAAATGTCAATGGCACGTGTGGCACGTCGAGGCATCGTACTGTCGTCCACCAAGACCGAGCCAGAACCGCTCTGTGTGCTGGCCTCCATCATTGAGCCTTCACGTGCGTCATCGTCAAGTAGAAGCTCGGGAGCACGCCAGCCTGATGTTCCAGCTGCACGACCAGTAGTCGCACCGAAGGACGATTGCCCGCCTTCTAACTTCTTGCAAAGTCCAAAATCAGACACCAGCATCCTGGGTTTGCCATCTTTACCCATGTTGACCAAAATGTTCTGTGGTTTGAGATCACGGTGGACGATGCGGAGCTCGTGCAAGTGACTCATACCGTTGGTGATCTGGTACAGAATGTTGGGCAAATCATGTCGACCGGCATTGGCAAGATCCCGGAAATAGTTGGGCTTTTCGACCACGTCTGCCAACGAAGCAGCACAACGCTCCAGGGCGATATAGAGGAATCCATCCCGGATTTGCTGGGAGTAGTATCGAATAACTGAAAATGTTAGGGCCTTTGCTCTAGAATGGTTCAAAAATCTTACCATTTGGATGATCGTCACTCTCCCGTAACAGCCTGGTCTCCTGAGACGCGATGTCATAAAACTGAATCAACATGCGCTTGACAGCCACCGCTCTGCCATCAAATTTGCCAGCAAACACCAATGTACCATTGCTTCCCGTACCGAGTTGCTCATCCGTGTTCACCTCTATGTTTCCCATACGAATAGTAGAGCCTGTCACAGATTGCATATCGTCATGCACGGTCATAACATCAGGCTCCAGGCTGGGCCTTTCACCCAACTTCTTCGCGTTGTTGACCGCGTCCTCGACAGTAGCTGTGGCCGGGTCATCCCCTCGAGACAGTGACGCTTCTTGGCCACGACCCTTTCTGTGCTTAACACCGCCACGTCGGCCTCTATGAGCCTTCTTCTTCTTCTCTGGAGCTGCGCCGTTCTGGTTTCCGTTGCTTGCCGCGGGCTTGACTTGGGTCTGGGGAGTGTTGGGGACATCAACTGATGCTTTGACAGGTGTCTCCACGTCCAATTCAGCTGCTGGCTCCCTAGGCTTAGGAGTCGCTTCCCTGTCACTAAGTTCCACCTCTTTGCTGGGTGTTTGTGGGAAAGTCTCAGGCTCCAGGTTTGAGGATTCGGGCGCTGGTACGGCAGGGTCTTTTGCATTCTCCTCAAGCTTCTCTTTTGATGACTCTGGCTTTGCTTCTTCAGTGATTGACTCTGCCTCGCTGCTGTCGACATCATCGACATCTTCCACCAAGGTAGGGGCTCCCGTAAGACCCAGGATATTTTGCAGTTCGTTCCAAAAACCCCTTCGCTTTCCACGCTGGAGGTGCCGACGGATGTTTTTGTTGTTGTAATAAAGTACTGATACAAATATGATGATCACAACGGGGTTAGTGATGAAATCCTTGATACTTTGGGCGGCGATTAGAGGCACCCTTTTGACATTGGTAACAAAAGTAGGCTCGTCCGAAAATGCCAGCTCCGTGTTGGATTTGGAGTCATTGTTGTCAATCTCCTCGTGATCGTCGTACACATCATACACACCAGGGCCCTCGATTGAACCAGCAGGCAAACTTGGTGTATGTGTGCCTCCTTTGTTATTGACAGTGTCGAGAAAATGGGTGCCTACCAAAGCCTTCGATAGCTTGGTCTGGTTGATTGTGTCCCAAGTGGGAGCGATGTCCCACCAATCGGGACGGGACAATTGAGCAATGGGAGCATGGATGATGAGAGGGTACGATCGTCCAGACATGACATACCAATCTCCGGTTCGGGTCTGGTTGAGAAAGATACTGTTGCTGCGCATACGAGCATGGGTCTCGTCTTGTGGGGGCATTGGCGGTTGAGGAAGAACCACAAGATCTGGATTGCTATCAGATGTAGCATCTCCTGGTCGACATACATCGAAAACTCGTGCTACAGGTGCTGCGAAGTGTTCGCTGAACAGAGGTTCTGCCTTTTCGGACCTTGCATAATCGAATGCATAGACCTTGCCGTCATGCTGGCTTGTAATGTACTTCTTATCGAGGGAAGAGTGATGCTGCTGGAACAGGTCGCTGTCGTAATTGTTGGGGCTCCACTCAGAGTACCTGAGAGTTGCAATCGGAAGGCCGTCTTCGCGTCGCTGAATACCAACAGTATATTCAGTCCTGCCCAAGGTGATGGTGCCGGTAGAACTGCACTCCATGCTCTCTGAGTCATACAGCGTGTCAGGACGCGCGCAGCTCTCGGCTTCGTTGACGTGAGATCCCGTAGCACCGAACCATTTCAGAACTCTCCCTGTGGCTGCATCAAGGGTGATCATCGTTGTCTTTTTATCACCGGTGTAGACAACGGGAGAGCTGTCGTCGGCGTAGGGGGCCAGTTCTTCGACAAGCTTCTTCATGGTAAAGCCTGTTTTGACGAAACCACGGTCAGAATCTGGAGCCCACAGGTAGATTCCGCCATCTCGATTAGGCTCAACAGCCCAAACATAGTGATCGACTTGGTGGTAGGTTTCATCAAGAATGGATTTCTCCGATCGGTGGTGTTTAGTCTCCACCATAGGATGGTCGACTTCGAGATGCCAACGTTCTTTTCCAGTTCGTCTGTCGTTGGCGTATAAGTCTCCATCGACGGTCGCCAGAAGAACAAAGTCTTCCACTTCCCAATCCTTCAGACTCCGCGCAATCTGCGGCGACGCGAGCCCAGAAGCATGAATACTACTGGACCGTTGATATCGTGAAGGGCCTGGTGCTCCTACGGACTGAGCCGGAGCCAAAGTTGCGAGGGCGCTCGCATCGTCAGGGATGATGATATGTTCGTTTTCTCTCTTTCGGTTCTTGCGGACCGGTTCGTTCTTTTGTCGGGGCTGTCGCTGGTCCGGCGTGGAGGCTCGCTTTATGTTCTTGACCGTCTCGCGGGCCGCCTTAGTCGCGTCAATGGGCGTGGCAGCCCATTGATGTATGGCGGCATCGTCGGCTAGCTGCTGGCTGCTGCCACCGGGGCGTTGCAGCTGTGGTAAAGCATTCTCTCCGGCCGGTCGGTGCTGCTGCTGAGCGTCGACAAGCTGTAGCCAAGGTAGAAGGATAATAGCAAAGGCGAGAAGGAGTTTCTGTTGCTGTAAGGGTCGACGGCCCTCGCCCGGAGGTCGTCGCAGCATGTTCGGTTAAGTTTAACGGTGTAGGCGATCACATGGAACCCGCTAGTCAATTCCTCAGAAGTCCCAAGGCGGTGGCCGTGGAGCGGCAATGGCCATGCCAGACCAGATGTCAAGAGTATGGAACGAGATCTGGTGTCGTTTGTTGCAGTGCAGAATGAAGTCACACCACACAGTTAGAGCGGTAGGAAAATGCGGAGTCGACGCGAAATCGGCGGTAAAGAGGGGCGATAAAGGTTAAAATCGAACGCTCACGCGTGTTGAGGAACCAACAGATGATAATGACGCTGCTTATGAAGATAAAGACGAAGAGAAAATGGGATTCCAGATGGAAGAATCGAATGGGAGGTTGGAAATGGAATACGGAAGAAAGGTTGGGCAGGGAGTCTTAGCACAACTCCTTGCCCTTGGACCGTTGCTGACACCACTCGGGGGGGGCAGGCACGTTTCTCAGTGTGGGCAAACCGGCGTGGCACGGACAGCACAGGAAAAGAAGGTCAGGACTGACGAGGAAGTGGGAGGGGTTGTGCTGTGCTGTGCTGTGGCTTGTGAAAGGTATGAAGACCGTGTTGTTGGCAATTCTCACTGTAGCCGATCCAGACCTTTCTTTTTTTCCACAGCGTCACTGGTCGGTCAAGGGCTAGGACTCGACGTAAGACATCGGCAAACCGGCGACAAGAGGCACGCCAGCTTTTAGGGATTGCTTATTCTAGAGAGACTCGTTTAAAATGTCTGACTTTGATCAGATTGTACTTCCCTTGCATTGTTCAACATGCCAAACTCAATGCAAAAACGGCTTTGAAAGGAGATAGAAAGATAGAAAGATATACGGAGGAGCTATACGAAAAGTATCTCTAGCCTCTGCTGCTTGACGACTCTGCTGGGAGCTTTGTCATCCAATAGATATTCGCAATGCAGTAGTGGCAGTTTCAAGTTGTCGATATTGGGGAAGATAATCACTGTAAATTGGCTCCTCACACTGTCCAGTTCTACTTTTTCCACTGCTTTGTGGGTTCGCTTGTCCGCACCCAAGATCGGATGGTCCGTGCTTCGGGGACCCTCTCACTTCCGTCCCGGCGCTCCCTTGAGCAAGAGAAGCCGGCGCTAGATAATTGACCTCGAACTCTCTAGGGTAGAGAAGTTTGTTAAATTGAGTACACGATGACGCGTAATTAACTCGTATGTTGAACCTGACATTTAATTTCGGTGACGGTATAACATATATGTGTCTTACGAGCATAGCAATAATTTAGAAACTTTCTGGAAAGTGGGATACTTCATGAATACGGATGTGCCCATCGGATCACTGCCATCCACTTTGAATCGCCAAGCCATGGAGAAAAAGAAATTCTGTGGAACGCAGCGAGGGATAGTTGGTACTTATATTGCAGAATCACGCATGTATTATACCCATATTAAATCGTTAAATCATTTCAGCTGTTAAGCTACAATAATGTCCTGTAGCTCTGCTTGAATCTATCACATATCTCTATATTTCTTCTGGTCAAAACCTGTGTGTCTCAGATAGGGCACACTCCCTTGATCTGAGTGCCCAGCCTGCTAATGTGCAATCCATGTATCATCAACCCTGCTAGAGCCACCGTCGTATGTTAAATCCGTTGTTGGTAAAGATGCGCAAGTCGTAAAAAACCAGAGGTGACGCCAACAAAAGCAGAACCCCATAGTATGAAAATCTCAAGATGATGACTTCAGTCCAGAGACAGAGGAATGTGGTCTGGAGCATGTCCCTCGCGGTAATGCTGCACACTCACAAGTGCACTGTTGAATCCGATCTCGAGCTGGTCCTTTCTCCTCAGCATTTCAAATTCACAATTAGGTGTATAAGTTACGAGCCCCTCAATAAACAGGGCCACCGCAGGTGAAAGTCGTTGGAAGCAATCTCCAAAGTGGTCGATGAAGCCATCCCTCGCTATGCTTTCTAGGTTCTTCACCAATATGGTGATAAGCTTTGATTGGTTGATACCGAACTGGGAGAGGAATGTTAGTATTAGTCGATCGAGAGCTATTCAACACTATCAACTGCCCCTCATCGTGTCTTACAACAAACACTGCAAAATTTATTACGTACCGAGTCAAACCTTGAGCAAATACCCTTCTGATCTTCGTATCCGAAAGGGGTCTGAGGCTGGTTGCCGATTCCGTTGAACGCCTGCTGAACCCCTTCAATCATATCTCGACAGCGCAGGTATGTGTTCTATCAGAGAGTTAATACATGTCAAGTGATATTGCAGCAAAGGGCAAAATGTGGAATACCCCAATGACTTGAACTTTTACACCGCTGCCTCCAATATTTTTGGCAGGCAAGGATATGTCCAAAGCCAGACTGCTGACCTTCTGAATGACATTGCTGATATCTTCTGGCGTTGCAACTGTAGCGAAGGCTGGGGGAGTGGCTGGAACAGGTATTGACGTGAATACTGGTGAATTGACCTGAGAAGCTATCGAGGAAGCCACTGGAGAAGATGTTGCGGATATGGCAGTAATGCCAGTGAGAATAAAGAGGGTGCTGCGCATCATGCAGGGAGACTGACTCCAAATTCTGGATAGGAGCCTTTGAGTCGGGCTTGATGAACACGTACTCGATTGATTGAGGAATTCGATTTCACTCAAGGGGGAAGTATCGTACAGATTTTAATATGAATGGTATTGATAGATGTTGGACTTAACGAAACTTCTCAAGGTAAGTAGGTAGGCAGCGGATAGGAGTTGGTGTTCAATGTTGCAGGCAGAGTGTTTGATGGATTAAATATCCCATCAATAACGAGTCCCCTCCCTTTTCAACATGTAGTATTTAGCTTACACGTGGAAACTATTCGTGGTTGGATTATATATATTATTCTGAGCACATTTGATATGAAGTGGCGGAAATGTCAGATCAATAGTGGTTGCGGACCAAGCCAGGCTGGCTGCGTGCGACTGGCACCCGAAACCTGTATACCAATCCGAGATTTTCGCCAAGATGTGACGGCTATTCCGGTATCTTCTCAGGCTTTCATACGACGGAATCGCTTCTGTCAGATCTTGGCACTTAGAACATCACCAAAGATAGACGGAACACTAGGGAGACTCAGATATGAAGACGAACCACCAGAGTCGCCAAGAGATTGTTAGAATGCATTGCTCTGCCGGTATACCCGCTCACGTATCTTTGAAGATCATGCGCCAGAACATCCCCATAAGGCGCGAGTTTGTCTTGCCTGAGAGCATGTTTGCCGGAGTAGACGCCACAGATTGTGAAAGAAAGCGCATTGTGATAATTGCTATGGCTTGGGACACTTTGGCCATGTCTTAGATAAAGATTCATGAGACCACTCAATCATGCATGATCAAGGCAACGGGCAGTGATGGATAACGAGCTCGTCGCCTACCAACCAAACACTAGACAAACACCAACGGACCAAGCGAGATGGATGAACATACATTACTCCAGAATGTGCTTTTAGCAAGTCCAAAGAACTGGACCTATCTTTCGTGTGAACATGACAAGAATTTCATTACGTGACCCCTCGCCCTGACCAGCTTTTCTACCGAGATACAAGCAAAATCACTCCCATGCAAATGCAGTGAAGACCTCTATGCGAGCACCTCCTCACTCTCCTCAAGGACCTCCTCCACGATCTCCTCAATCACCCGATCCGCATCTGATGCCGCGCCCTCAAGAGAGTTTGTGTAGGCCTCTATCAAAGGAGCATGAGGATCCTTTGGTAAGCCGAGCACCTCGCGCTCTTCCAGCACGTCGGCCTCGACAGACTCGCGCCAAGAGTGCCACTCCTCGAGTATGCGGCGGCGAGCCTCAACCACAGCCAAGTCGGCAGACGCACCACGTTCAGAATCTTCTTGCTCAAAGACGCGGCTGTATTCTCGGAGGTTCTTTCGGACAGCCTTCTGTTCCTCCTTGGTAAGCAGAGTCGCGGGCCTAGGGCGCCAGGAGAACTGCTTGAACTTCTCAATGGGCTCTTCTCGTAGAGCCTCACCCTTGAAGTCGTAGATGTGGTAACCGTTTTCCATCTAAATCGGGTCAGTATAACAATCTTAACTAGTCTAAAAGATGGAGCTTACCGAGTGCTTCCAAGCAGAAGCCCAAGAGGCGACGAAACGGCCTGAGGGGTCCCACTCGACATCTGTGACACCGTAGTGGTCGGCGGTGTTCATAGCCTGGAGGTTGGCAGTGAGGTCCTTGTCGGACTCGGGCTTCTCGCCCTCGTAATCAAGATCGAAGAAATCAAGATCGGAGCTCTGCGTGTTGGCAATGGTGGCAATAACAACAAAGCGGCCACGAGGCGACCAGTAGATGGCGTTGCTGTTCTTCTTGTCAAGCGTTCGGAGGTGCTTGAAGTTACCCACTTGTTGACCCTTCTTGGCCTTTTCGGGGCAGAAGAAAGAGACGGCAGTCTTGGGGGGAACAGCAGTAACGCCTACGGGCTCGGTTGTGGAGATGATGGCGAACCTGTCACCCTTGGGCTCCCAAGCGAAGTTGATAACAGTATCCTTAATAGTATCAACGACCTCAACAGGGACGCCCTTCTCCTTGACACGGAAGATCTCAAGTGTGGTTGCTTGAGACTTCTTGGACTTGGAGTGTCGATCGACCTTGACACAGATGTAGGCGGCCTCGGATTGCCAGTGAAGCTTAGCATCGCTAACGCTGAAGAGGTTGAGGGATCGGACAACCTGTTTTGAGGGGACGCTCATCAATCCGACCTTGGCGGGGTTGCTGCCGATTTCGGGAGTCCAGTAGCAGAAAAGCTGCTCGTATTCCTTGACACCGTCACGCTTGGGGGTGGCAGGAGCCCAGTCAAAGTCCACAACACCGTCAATCTTGATGGAGGTCTTGTCGAGAAGGTTCATGCGGGGGAGCTCGTAGACGGAGATGGACTGGCCAGGGTTGAGACGAGCAACGTACTTGTCGTCAGCAGACCACTTGAAAGCAGGCCACTGCATCTTAGGCGGGGGCTTGCCATCCTCCACCTTAGGGGGTTCGAGGTTGGCGAAAGATCGAAGAGGAGTACATGTAGCGATATCCCAGATCACGTAGTTCTTGCCGTGGTCGTCGATCGAGAGGGCAGGGTGACCCTCATCCGGGATCGAGATAGGGCGGTTAGACCAGGTGACGATGTACTTCTCGCTGGGAGAGAAAGCGACCAGGTTCACAAAGGGGTGAGCAAATCGGGCTTGTCGTGTCCATGAAGGACCGCCCCAGAGCTGAACACCCTGGGCGTGAACAGAGGTAAGGTATGTACCGAGAGGAGACCACTGAACAAAGGTCTCAGTCCAGTGCTGTCGCTCAACGATGTTCTCAGGCTGATCCTTCTCGTTGTTCCAGTAGACGCCGACACTCTCGCCCTTGTACATAACAAACTGGTCGCGGCCTCGGCCCGAGGGATCCTTGAGGAACCATCGCAGATGCTCCTTCTCGGTGAACTCGTCGATGTGGGGGGGTTGGTAGGTCTCGTCAACACGGCCTTCTCGTCCGTATCGCTCAATATCGGTGAACTTGTTGACGCGAAGAGTGTGCTTCTTGTCGAGAGGTGTGAGGTCAAGCTGGCGAGTAGCGGCGGCAGCCTCGGCGGGTGAGGAGTATTCAACAAAGGCGAACCTTGACAGGGGATCAGTTTCCAAGCTCTTGAAGCATCTTAAATCCAAATATGGCACCTACCGAAGAGACTTTCCGTCGTCGCCCATGGGCATGTGTACTGAGTCCTCGCGTGCCTTGCCGACTGTGTTGAGCTTCTTCAACAGGAACTTGACGAGCTTGGGCTTCTGGTCCTCAGTGACTTGGGGAAGGCCATCGATAACGACGAAGCTGTCATAGCCTTGCTCCAGTGAAACCTCAAATCGTTCTCGGAGATCGGAAATATCAATATCATCCTCGTTGAACTCGTCATCGTCAAGATCGGCCTCGCGGAGGTGGTCGAAAGAGGGCGCCATGCTGGGCGATATTTGGTTGTTGGAGGGGTGCAAGAAAAAATGCCCCGCTCTCTCGATTCTGTATGGTTTTTTTCGAGGGTTTTTGGAGGGTTCGGCTACCGAGCACAGGTTTGCGAAAAAGGCCTTTTTGCGCGCGGGAGATATGACCTCTGGAAGACACGCAAAGGTTTGTCTAAAACCGCGTAGAAATTCGCTCGGGAACGTGCGGAGTCTTGATGTTGCGGTGGCCAACCTAGTACAGCACAAATTTGGTGTTCTGCCACACTTTCGTTGGAAAGTGTGCGTGATGCGGAGAAATGATATCCCCTGCCCGAAACGTGAGGCTCTCATCGCGGGGCAAGTCACGTGTGGGCTTGCTGGCCCCTGGGGTGGAGGGGCTGCTGGTTTGCTAAGCTGGGAGGAAGCTCCAGAAAAAAAGGCTGCAACGTCTACCCCAAGGCTGAAGCATATTGACGTTGACGACGACGATAACCTTTTACGTTTCTATAGGTTTCGCCGTGTGTATAGTCATATTGTTTACCCGTCATGGTATGTTTTCTCTCCCACGAAGTCTGCTTGCTGATACTCCTCAGTATTGGACATAACGGATACCAGATGCTAACATATGCCCCTCCTAGTCTTTCCAACCAACCCAAATTTTTGAGGAGGGCACGACAGAGGAAAAGGGCGAGAATGCGCGTCTCGCTGCCTTTGTCGGTGCCATCGCCGTCGGTGACCTCGTGAAGAGCACCCTTGGTCCTAAGGGCATGGACAAGATCCTTCAGTCAGCGTATGTTGCGCTCATCTTGCGGTCGACAACCCCCCTTTTAACACGATGCTAGCTCCACCGCCGAAATCATGGTTACCAACGATGGTGCCACAATCCTCAAGTCGATCGCCCTCGATAACGCCGCCGCAAAGGTTTTGGTCAACATTTCCAAGGTCCAAGATGACGAAGTCGGTGACGGTACCACCTCGGTTACCGTTCTCGCTGCTGAGCTGTTGAGAGAGGCGGAGAAGCTGGTTGACAAGAAGATCCACCCCCAGACCATCATTGAAGGCTACCGGATAGCCAGCCAGGCTGCGTTGAAGGCGTTGGAGGCATCGGCCGTTGACCATAGCAAGAACCCTGAGGCTTTCCGACAAGATTTGCTCGCCATTGCCCGAACAACCCTCAGCTCCAAGGTCCTGGCCCAGGACCGCGACCAATTTGCCGAACTGGCCGTCGATGCCGTTCTCCGACTTAAGTCGTCCGACCTCAACCACATTCAGATCATCAAGAAGGCTGGAGGAAAGCTCAGCGACTCCTACCTTGATGAGGGTTTCATTCTTGATAAGAAGATTGGTGTCAACCAGCCCAAGCGACTAGAGAAGGCCAAGATTCTGGTGGCCAACACCTCCATGGACACCGACAAGGTCAAGATCTTTGGTGCCCGTGTCAAGGTTGGTTCGACAAGCAAGCTCGCCGAACTTGAGAGGGCCGAGAAGGACAAGATGAAGGCCAAGGTGGAGAAGATCAAGGCACACGGCATCAACTGCTTCATCAACCGACAACTCATCTATAACTGGCCCGAGCAGCTGTTCACCGATGCCGGTATCATGTCAATTGAGCATGCCGACTTTGATGGTATTGAGCGCCTGGCTCTGGTTACAGGCGGTGAGATCGCCTCCACCTTCGACCACCCCGACCAAGTTAAGCTTGGCCACTGTGACGTTATTGAGGAAGTTATTATTGGTGAGGATACTCTCATCAAGTTCTCCGGTGTGTCAGGTGGAGAGGCTTGCACAGTCGTCCTTCGAGGTGCCACAGATCAGCTCCTCGATGAGGCTGAGCGAAGTCTGCACGATGCCCTTGCTGTCCTGTCCCAGACTGTCAAGGAGCCCCGAACTACTCTCGGTGGTGGATGTGCCGAGATGCTCATGGCCAAGGCGGTCGAGGGCGCCGCTACCCGAGTTGAGGGCAAACGACAATTGGCTGTCCAGAGCTTTGCTGTCGCTCTTCGACAACTACCCACTATCCTTGCTGACAACGCTGGTCTCGACTCTGGAGATCTTGTTGCCAGATTGCGAAAGGCTCTCTACGACGGTCTTACAACTTATGGCTTGGATTTGATGACCCCTGGTGGCGGTATCACTGATATGCGGGACCTCGGCGTTATCGAGAGCTACAAGCTGAAGAAGGCTGTCGTATCCTCGGCCAGCGAGGCCGCAGAGGTAAGAAAACACCCAAAAACTCTACTAAGAACTTCTCTAACATTTTTGACTAGCTTCTTCTTCGTGTGGACGATATCATCCGGGCCGCTCCTCGTCGACGAGAGCGTATGTAAGGCTGAGTTCAGGCAGCCGGTGAGGATGAGTCAATGTGCATAGACCATGATGATCTGTAATGATACCATAGATGCGGCGGCATGGAAAAATGCAAAAAAGGACCATCATGAATGAGCCTTGCCTTATGACGAACATAGCCGAGTTCTTAAAAGTTATTTGAATGTGAAGAGTCATGCCAGTGCCAGCAGCCGGCGGCCCCTGTTTGACACTGCTTTGCTATTGTCACTTGAAGCTGCCACTGGCAAGCCCCGGCAGGCATCATCTATTGTTCAAGTCTATTGTCGCTATTGAATGGCCGTTTCGTTTGCATTCATTTGTAATTCTTTTTACCCCTCTTTGCGTGGCTCGCTTTCTCACATTCACTCTCACCACCGATATCGTGACAGTCTTGCAAATCTTACACTTCGGCATCATCATCGGGAGAGATCGTAAAGCTATCTGCCTCTTTTTACCATCTTCTTGAAGCCTCTATAGTAACTACATCGTTGTTCCTTGAACCCAACTCATTCATTCACTCCGCGCCTAGAGGGCGCACATCTGCAACCTGATCGCGGTTTACTTCACCCATCAATAGTGAAGTCACCGCACTCATGGATCAATCCAAGATTTCCGATTTCTTTTCATCTTCACCATCCTCTCGTCCTTCCAACAAAAAAAGTCGAAACCAGTCGTCAACTGAACCCGTGTTCAGTGACATCCAGCCCAGCCGATTTCATCAAAGCCAAAAACCGTCTCGACAGCCCATGCCAAGCTCAACACGAAAGCCCAAGCGGCAGAGACCATTCACTTCATCTTCACTGCCATCTCGTGCAGCGTCACCTCTCCCTTCTATCCCTTCAACCCCAACCTCCAAAACCATGCCATCCTCCCAAGCTGCAAAGAAACGTCAGCTCAAGAGACACAGCGAACGCATTCTTGAAACACCTCCTCGAAAACAACCCGCGATGAGCAGCCAAGGCCAACGCACCCCAACCAGAACGACCCAACTCGCCCAAGCCAGCTCTCCTCATACGCCTTTCGATGTTTCGTCCGGCGAGGACTCGGACTCGGACTGTATGATCGAAAAGGTGCAGCCGTCACCAGTCCCAGAGCGTAAACGTAAGCTTATTGCTGCCAGCCCACGAGCTCGCCCTACCAAGAAGCCCAAGACTGAAGAGCGCTTGCCTACTCAGCGGGCATATGCCTCTATCAAAGCATCCGTCCTTGCAGGAAATGCGGCATCATCTAAGCAGAAGAAGAAGCCAGCTTCTCGTCAGCAACAAGCAGCTTCTATGCCTCCCCGCGCACCTCTGCCTGACTTAACATTGAGCCCTGTAGGTCCAGGCCGCAGCAACTCTGTGCCCCCTACAAAAGAAAGCCAACACGTGGAGCAGAATCCCGCTCCCCAAAATGGAGATGAGTCGGACTGCTTCATTGAAAAGGTTGAACCTTCTCCCAAGAAACGCCTTCAGACTGAACAGCAAAAGGCGAACGTCAAGCGACGACGAGTTGGCGATTCATTTGACACCCCTGTCTCGGTCGATGCGGACCAGTCAGACGAACAAGGCGACTCAGACTGTGAGGTCGTCAAGGTCCTTGTGTCCCCAATGCGACGACGAGCTACTAGCAAGCGTGTCTCATCTGAAAGCGATGCCGAGGATGACAACTCTCGACCTAACCGACGAAAGATGCCAACTCCGCGCAAGCCTCAGCCTTCTGCGAGAAAGCGACCTACGCCTGCGACTTCAGTTGTTGCACGGGATCCTACCCCAAGCCCAGCCGTGCAGATTGATCTTACCCAGGAGTCCTCCGATAGCTCCGACTTCTCAGACGAGGAGACTACCCCCACAAGTGCTCAACTGCCTTTGCCAACTCCAGTCGAACATGTCCCAGATGCCCAGAATCTTCAAGCCTCTGCCACTGAACATGCTGCCAGTAGCAACGTCAACAAGTCCACCTCTGCTCCGAAGGAGAGCCTTTCAGCCGAAGAGCAGGTACAGCCTTCTTCGCCCGACATTATGCGCGCATTATGGAACTGGACTGAGTCCCCCCGAACAAAGGAAGCTCCCCCAGCCTCTAGCAGAAACAGTACATCTCCCGATCGCAAAGTTCCTTTCTCCACTGCACCTGAATACCCCTACAATGATTCTGCTGCCAAGAAGATCAAGTGTGAATCTCATGACGATGACATGAGATCTATCAAGAGAGAAAGTAGTCAGGGACGCTACAACTCCGATGAAGATGAAGTCAGCAGTGGCGAGGAATCTCACGATGGAGGCATGCAGCCTATCAAGCGAGAAAGCAGCTTGAGATATGACCCTTCCTCAGACGAGGATAATGAAGAAGACTCCGACAACGAAGACTTGAAGTCCATCAAGCTGGAAAGTGGCTCAAGCGCCAGAAAGCTCTTTGCAGTAAAGCAATACGAGCCATATGTCGATGATGACAGCGAGGAAGAATACCAAGGGCTTTCCGACCACGACGACGATGAGATCCTTCAAGATGCAAAGGTACACATCTATAAAGACAAAGACACTGAAAATGTCAAGCCAGTGCCCAGCCTCGAAGCCGTTTTTGCACCTGTTGTAGCAACCATGAAAAGCAAATCTGCTACATCAACATCGATCCCCTACTACTCTAGTTCCGATAAGAATGAGAACGTTAGCTCGTCACCACCTATTTCATACCAACTACCGCCGGAAGAAACCCCGCCGAAAGGTAACCCTTCAGTGCTGGGAGATAAGTCTGACTACGAATCGACCGCCAGAAGTCTGGGATTCAATGTGCCCAGTAGGATGAAGACTCATCCCGCTACTTCAATGTCTAAATTCCAGAAGCATCTCTCATTGTCAACCTATGAGCTTCAGCCAGTCTACAGTGGCGAGAAACTCGCAGAGAGTCATACCCCAGGAACACCATCACCATTCCGACCACACCATCGAGATTCTCTCGTCGGCCTGAGAGGTATTCTCAAAGGGCCAGGCGATCCAGGACGCGAGAGTGATAACGAGACTGTATACACTCCCTTCCCTAATGTCTCCCCACTCTCTAGAGATGAGCATGTCGTTTCATCTCCTACCGAGCGAGTTCAACACAGCAAAGAGCAAGCCAAGGTTATCCGACCTACTGAGCGCCGAGTCTCATAGAATGAGTCTCTCACCAAGCGAACCTCTGACCGAATAATATTCTCCTCGACGCCTTCGCCCCGGGCGAACGTTAACAACAAGCCAAAGTCATTGTCGGACCTTCGATCCAAGACGTGGAAGTCGCCTCGACCCCAAATCACCAGACGAGATGCGACTCCGCGACCAAAGGGATCCCGATGGCTTCAACAGAGTAAGTCACATCTCTATCGTAATATACATGTACTAACATCGAGCACAGAGAAAGAAATGACGCCTTTGGCATCTATCCTGGACGATACTGCTGCTGACGACGCGGCCTTCAGCCAAGGAACACCTTCGAAGATTCCTTCCAAGCGACCCGCCCGCATCGCTCAAAAGCCAGTGAAGATTGAAGAACAGAACACAACCGACTCCGGCTCAGAAGAGTCCGAAGACGGATTTATGAAGAAGCTTCAAGAGCGACAGTTGAAGCCAGGCACCGACAGGAAATGGGTGAAGCCCCCAGAGAACGAGTTCAAGCCTCTGATCATTCGAGATAGTGTCTCGGAACACGCCATTAAGCCCACGGTCGCTCTTTTTGGGAAGAAAATGGCTGCAGGCCAAGGATTCACTCACAACACAAACGACAGCTCCAACCAGAAGTACAACTGGGATGTCGACTGGAGCATGCCCGTGTCCCTGATGAACGAACGCGAGTCACACGCCGTAGCCGCGGAACTAGAACATAGGGGAATCAAGACCGACAAGCAATACGGCAACTTTTGGTACAATCTCACAATGAAGTTTTCAAGACTTGCAGGCTCGCCCATCCCACTCTTCACGGCCAAGAAGAAGGCCCTTGACACTTTTGTGGAAGAAGCAATTCGAAACCATGAAATCAGAAAGCGAAACAGCAAGAAAATGACCAAAGCGCAAAAGAAGAAATTGAAGCAGAACAAGAACAAGAAGCAACCTGAAGGTGTTGAGGCATTTCTGATCCCGGGCGACACGGACGGAGAGAGCGAATCCGAGGATCCCGATTCCGATTCCAACGGAGCAGACCTGATGGCCAAGGTGCGCGCGGATATTGAGAGGCAGCGAAAGATATCTGGAGGCGGAACGAGTTGTGGACGTCGAAAGAAGTGAAGACGTAATCGAGATGTGATGAGATTAAGAATTGGGAATATGCATCGATAGCTATGATCAATGAATGTAATGAGCATGTACAGTACAGAGAGTATGGATGAAGTCAATTTTGGAGATGTGCAGAGGACAGGGTACAGGGGTGAGCAAGCCTCACAAATCTGATTAACAAGGTCCTTCAATATGAGACAGCTTCTAATTAGAGTTGGAGTCAACACATCTGTCACAGAGAGGGGCTCGTAGGGGTCATGATAATTAAGGATAATGAAGTAAATCGCGAAATTGCTTGTTTTTTTTTTTCGTTGTCGAGATTCCATGTTGACATGCAAGCTGAGGAACCTAGAGCTATGAGACATGATTGGCTGTACTTGGTTACTAGCCGCGCATATGCGGCCGAGATTAATTAACAAGGGGGTCACTTGAATTTGACACTGTAGAAGCTGCCTCGCATTAGCTGTTTTACACAGTTCCTAAAAAGGATTCACAGTGCAAGCCCCTGGAGTGGCTTGATCCGATAAGGCCATGTCCACACCTATAACCATCCACACCTGGGAAATAAGACAGAGGTCGCATTGCTGCTATTCCTGTATAGCGAGGTACAAGCATTCCATCTTTTTACTGCACAAAGAGTGTGGGTGGGATCATCTCCTTGGTTGCGCTGGCGTTGTCTTCGTCGGCTCGTTTGGGGATCGTCATCCACTTCCCGGTTTAACTTGCTTGTGCTTGACTTGATTTGACTTCCTTGCCTCATTGCTTGAATCTCACTCGTTTTCCTTCGTCTCCTTGTCATCTCCCATCTCTTTTCCTTTTCCTTGTTTCTTGTCTCTATCTCCATCTCTACACCGCACTGCATCATCTTTCATTCTTCATTCACCTTCTCACCTCAAACTTTAGACTAATCCCCCCCCTTTGTTTTGGAGGTGACTTCTTCACAACTCCGCGCTTAATTTTGAGTAATATCTCGTCATCCCGGCTTACCGCCCGTCTGGGGTTGCAAAATCTTGTTCCCTCCTTCGGCCGTTTCCTCATGGGAGTGACAGTCTCTTATCTCTCAAACCAATTCAACCCAGTCTCTCGTTGATCGATTGATACCGTTATACCGCTCTTGCTCACACACTAAAACAACATTCAATCTCAACCCTCTTTTTCGCTTCGTACCCTCGCTATTTCGTATCCCTTTTTTTCGATACAGGCTCTTGCTTTAGCATAACTTCCTTTTGGCCCGATTATTTGGTTCTCGCAAACCCCGGCAATCTTGAAACGGCTCCCTCCAGCCCCGATATTGAGTGCCCATAACAACAGTTACCGCCAAACCCGACGAAGGAAAGCACAGCCCATCCAAACACGGCGCAGCCGACCAACGACGACATCGCAAGCCATAATCTCGAACCAATTCACTATACTGCGACCAAGACAAGACTTATCTCGATTCTCAGAGGTCTGACCACTTCAGATTCCTCGGGCAAGTCGACAGAGTCCTCTTGTCCTGGCGATGCGACAATGATCCGCACTCTTGATACCGGCAGTGTTCTCCCCAGCCCCGACTCTCCGCCAGGAATGACGACCTCAAAGAGCTCAAAGACCTCTTCTTTTCAATCTTTCGACAGTGACGATGGCAGCGTCCTGGCCGACGTGGGTCATTTCGAAGAAATTGGCCTAGACGACGACACCGTCACCCTCAAAAGCCCATCGAAAGTCGATGTTCGTCCCAGCTTAAACAAAGCCCCTTCAAGTCGAACCCTCGCAGCTGGAAAAACTGTTTCCAAAGCTCGCCCGCCTTTCCCAACTCTCGAGACCAACGTGTACATTTCCAACCCCAGAAGCACCAATCTGAGCGCATTGACAGAACCCCTTTCTGCCACGCGACCAAAGACTTTGACGAGCCCTTCTTCAGCTTCTCTCCCATTTTCTCGACGACGAAGCCCAAGCCCTGCTTATTCGCTCAACCCGAGGGATCCGAGAGACCCAAATTTCCCTCAAAAGCCTCGCCGAGGCAGCTGGCAGGCCGGCCGCGACCGCAAGTCTTTTACAGACCTTGAGCGAGAATGTGACGAAGATGATGGCGACGATATTCCCGATGGCATGTTTCTGGAGAACGTGCCCCTTTCTCCCCGGCCAATGCAAGAGCGCACGCCCAGCCGACCCTCCTCAGTATCGCCATCCCCCAATCGATCCAAAGAACGAGTTAGGAGCGTAGGCAATGGAACGCCTGCTATCGCGCAAGCGCAAGGTTCTCTTCGATCACCAACCTGGAAGACTGACGACAACCCACGTAGCCCGGCCAAGACACGGGCGCACAGCTGGAACGCCGCGTTGGCGGAGTTGAATGCTGAGGCCAAGACTTTGACAGAGAAGCTCGAGGAGCACGCCGACGAGATGGAAGAGCAACAAGCCAAGCGCCCTGCAGGTCAGCGCCCCAACACCTGGAATGCCAGCCGACGATCTGTCGATACGTATGACAGGAAGCAGCGTGTCAAGTCAACCCCCGAGCTGCCACCTCTTCGCAAAACCAATATTATGATCGACCCACTTCCTGTTTCTAAGGAAAAGGAAGCTGTTCTGAGCCGGACGCGTCCCTCATGGCTACCGCCCAAAGACCCCGCCGAGGAGCGTCGACATCTGAAGGAGTATCAGAAGATGATGGCAGCTAGTGCGAAGGCTGAGGAGCGACGCGAAGCCTCACGCAAGGCTAAGATCGAAGGACGAGATAGCACAGCCGACAATCTGATGCAGATCTGGGAGAGAGATGTTATTCCACGATGGACCGAAGCTATTCGTGAGCGTAGAACAAGAGAACTTTGGTGGAAGGGAATTGCTCCCCGAAGCCGTGGTCTTATCTGGGGTCGAGCAATCGGCAATGAACTGGGTCTATCAGAAACGTCTTTCAACGCGGCACTCGCAAGAGCTCAAGAAATCGAAACAAGAGTGAAAGACGACAAGGGCGATGCCGAGGACGCCAGAAGGGCAAAATGGTTCCAGGATATTCGAAGAGATGCTGCAAAGAACACCTGGCAAGACCTTCGCATTTTTGAGGTTGAAGGACCACTACACCAGAGTCTTGTTGATGTATTGAGTGCATATGCCATGTACAGGAGCGACATTGGCTATGTCCGGGGTTGCAACGTAAGTATAGCCAGCCACCATGTGCCACCTGAGATGCTAACCATGTCCGTCAGACAATTGCTGCCTTGCTACTCCTCAACTTGCCTGATGCTGCGTCCGCATTCGTCGCACTCGCTAACGTCCTGAACCGACCACTACCTCTATCCTTTTACACTGGCGATCCTGGTGCACAAGCTTCTGCGTTCAACCTTATCATGCAGACGCTTTCCCTCAAGTCAGCGCCTCTTCATGCGCACCTCACCAAAAAGATCCAAACCGCCGATTTGGAACAGTCTTTCTCAGGAATCTTGACAGCCATTTTCACACAACACTTGGCCATTGACGAGGCAGCTCGTTTATGGGACGTGTATGTCTTTGAAGGGGATGCCCTCCTGATCCGGGCTGCTGTGGCACTTCTTCTCAGCAGAGAGATGACGCTTCTCGGCGCTAAGACGGCCGATGAAGTAAAGACAATTCTTAACGAAAGAAACGCCAAGGTCTCTTCTGTTAGAGTCGCTGGAGAGGTTGGCGCCGAGGACAAATTTATGATGTCAGTCCGAGAGGCAGGAAAAGCTTAGGCGTTTTATCGGGCCACTGTTTAGAAAGGCTCCTTTGGCTTGGGATCTCAAGCTGTACATTTGGGATAGATGGTGGACATATGAGCTCCATTTCACGGCGTTTACCACATGGCTGTGTGGATCTTTGATGGGATGTAGAGGGCATGGCTGGTTATGAAATGCCTTGCGAGACAGGCTATAGAGCGGTTTTTTCTTCGTAATTTGCCGTTGTCCATGGTTGGATGACGAGATTTTGAATCAACATATTTGATGATCATTTATACTGTCCATTGTGTTTATGTGAGAGTGAAGAAGAATTTTAACGTGCACAGTCGAAGTTTACTTGCGAGAACTGTTGATAGATTGAGATAACCTTGGTCATAGTCTACGGTCTTCATGATGGCACAAAGCTGCACAAGTTGTCGTTTCACGCCTGTCTTACCTGTATACAACAAACCGCACTCAGTTTGTGATAAATTAATTCAATAACAGCTGTCATAAAATCATTCCGCATCTAGCCAGCCAGGATGCAAGTAAAAAATGCCAAGCTATTGAGGGACAAACTGAGATCTCGAATTGGTGCAGGGTAAGAAGTTTGGTTAATGTTTCAGCCTTGTGACATGTCACAAGACTTGAACTTAAGTTAACTGGACGACAACGTTCTAACATGTAACCAAACACTCTTTGAAACTAGTTTACACCATCTTATACTACATGTTTCTCATTGTTTGCTTCATTAAACGCCGCGGTCGATGATGGAAAGAATTGGCGTCTCGTGAAACAAGCGATGCCACGTGATCACCGCCAACTTTTGACCCCTCACCACTTAGCACGCGAAGAATGAGAGCAGACAAAAACATCCAAACACCACCGTCCCAGTCATTCTCTCCACCCACTTACACCGCAAGAACCCCTCTAAAGCGGGCGACGCGACCCTCACTCCCTCAGCATGCCGTCCGGATATAAGCATGGCGACACGCCCAAGAAGGCCATGGTTCGAGGTACCATCTCGTACCTCGAGTCTCAAGGCCTACCCGTCAACAAGTCGGCCATCTTTCGGCATTTTGATCTGTCGCGGTCGCAAGGTTACGCCGCGTTGAGCGTCCCCGCGTCTAAGCGCAATGATCCCGAGTGGGAAGAAACACGCGGGAGACCGCTTAAAATCTCCGAGGATGATCAGCAAAAGATGGAGAAGATTCTGTGGGACGATCGCTATGTCAGTGTTAAC
This sequence comes from Fusarium sp. NRRL 53497, assembly GCA_013184445.1. NCBI lineage: Eukaryota > Fungi > Ascomycota > Sordariomycetes > Hypocreales > Nectriaceae > Fusarium > Fusarium sp. NRRL 53497. Next base: position 125,562 of record JABCJZ010000091.1, read on the forward strand.
TTGAACTGGCATGGATTGGCCAAGGAGGCTGGTGTTGAGGTTGATGTGAACCCGAGGACGCTGCACAGAACTATGGGAACGTTGGGATATCGACGATGTCTGGCGTGTCCGAGAACTTGGGTGCACAAGAAGGCTCGAGAGAAGAGAGTTGAATACGCCAGACGCATGCTTGAGGCATATCCCCATCCACAGGACTGGAGAGCCATTCGATTTAGCATTGAGCTGCACTTTGGGTTTGGCCTTGATGGAAAGATGCGTCTCATTCCTCGTCCTGGAGAACGGTTCTGCGAGACATGCGCAGTGACCCCAGAGGCTGACTGGCCACGCGACCTGCGCAAGGCTCATGCCTGGGTTTCAGCGGGATACGGTTTCAAAAGCGATGCCATATTTTACGAAGACTCAACGAGCCCTAACTGCACAGGCGTCATGACCATGCAAGAGTACAAGGACCACATCCTCGAAAAGACAATCAAGCCATGGCTCGCCACCATAGGTCCGCAGAGCTTCATCCTCGAGGAAGATTGTGAAGCATTTGCCCACGGTGCTGCAAGCAAGGTCAACTTGGTTCAACAATGGAAAGATGAGCACGGTCTACGATACTATTACAACTGCGGCGACAGCCCCGACCTAAACCCCCTCGATAGCCTGTGGCCCATCCGCAAGCAGTGGAACATGGAATCGCCCAAGGATTGGGAGGACGAAACACTGCAGAAGATGGTTCGCGATGCGTGGGACGGCTTCGATATGGAGAGGCTCAATGTGTGGGTTGACTTCATGCCGCAGCGACTGCAGCAGGTGATTGAGTCTGACGGTGCGCTGGTGCCTTGGTGATTGCGGCGAGTTTTGGCGTTGTATTGTTTGTGATGTTGTTACGAAGCGATGGATCAAAAGAAAAAAAAAGCTAGGATTAGATTAATATTTGTCCTGGGTGTCATAGTTGAGCCCTTTGACGTTTCTTTGACGTTGTCGAAGTGATTGTCAGGGGTTGGAGTACTTGATGGGATTTATGCTTGATGACGGATATGAAGGATTAAAAGACGGTGTCTTCACCGATTAGTGGTAGACTTTTATACAGATATGAAGAACGTTGATGTATGGCAACTGTTCCTTGGAAATCAGTTCTTGTCAAACGATAGACTGACTTGAGATGTGGTCGATGGCAATTCAACCCAGTCACTCATTCACTCATCATGACCACAAACGAAGCCCAGAAAAGAAAGAGCGAATGATAAAGAGGAAGAAAAGCTAGTGGGCTTTGCAAATGCCTTGCCTGTATCTTGGTAAGGCCTTGGCGTTGGTATCTGATATCCAACCTTGAACCAACTTTGGTCCAGTGCTTGAAGATTCGGCCCATATTGTCCAAATATCGTTGAAAAGACTAAAAGAGACGGTTCCTTTGGTCATGTAAAATAGAGACCATAAACAAAAGGGCTCAGGCTGCCATTGACTGGAGTTGAGGTTGTCGTCCTCAATACTCATCCCAGCTCATCGACAATATCCTGAAGTCACAAGCATATATCCTCAAGCCGTAAGTAATGCCATTAATCTACTGGAGTATCTCACAGAGGATAGGTTTATTGGCTCTGAATCTTTACTGGCTTCTCAATTCCCCACCGCTCTCATCTCGCCCTTAGGCGGCTGCATTCACAGCGCTGCCACCTGTCTCGCACTGCGAGCTCCAGTACTCAGAATTTCCTCAACCGCCACTTCTCTCTCCATCCACCACCGAATCCTTAATCTCTCACACTTTAAAATCTCCTTCTCCTCACTTGAGATTTTCTCTCCCTTCTTCACTCACTCTCCTTATACAGAGCCCTTGTCTACACTTTGCTACCTTCTCCTTCAACTTGCTCATTCTTCACTTACCTTTCCCCTGACTTGCTTCTTTCACCTGCTGCCATGGGTTCTTCCAAGAAGTCACGCAGAAAGAGAAACAAGTCTTCTCGCGAGGGCTCTGTCAAATTTGAAGTTCCACTCTTTTCCGATTTTGCTTCATCACCAGCCCAAGACGCTCGTCAAGAGCGTCAAGACTCTACTGATTCTTGGATGAACAACTGCCTTACACCTGAAACACCTACACCTAAACCAAAGCCCGAGGGCTTGAAGAAATCACAAGACAAAAAGCCTGGCGATATCGTTTCACTCATTTCCCCGGAAAAATCTCAGACTGAGACCCAGCGAGACCCTAGTGTCTGCATCAAAGATTCCGGGACCGGACATCACGATAACCGCCTAACAAAGAATGGAGGCAACTTTCGAGAACCATCTCTGAGACGTGGCTCTGGTATACCCTACAAGACACCAACCATATTCAACAATATGTCTGCCAAGGAAATGAACAATGATGGGCAGCATAACACTCAGCCTACGCAGTCGTTTGCAGGAACACAATCTTCTGTCCAGCCATACACCAACACTCAGACTAATGACCCGGTAAGTTTTGATATAGACAGTCTAAGTTTATTAAAAGTCTTTGCTAATAATTATTTTTAGTATCGTCTAATCCAGCCTAAACCCAGACGAGGTGATGTCCATCCGGTTGGTCACCGCCGCACCGTCTTCATTCAAACAATGCCTGCCAAGGCAAATAATCAGCAGAATGAGAGCCAGCAGGACAAGGCAGACGGGAAACGGAAAAGATCGGCGAAAGTGATGCTCTTGCATGAGTTTACAAAAGCTGAGAAAAAGGTAGTTCTTACTACTTGCTTGATGTTTAAGGATCTCTACCGTACTGAGGGCGGCGATGTACAACAGTTCTAGGAGACTGTTGAGTCCAACACAGACTTTCGCCTGGAACCTCAAGGAAGAAGAGCCTTTCAAGCAAAGTGGACGATTCTCAGAAGGTGTGTGAACAAGTGGTGTAAACCACGAAGGCTCCAACTCAAGAAGGGCATACTTTCCTCACCATCAGGTTCGAGTTCTACAATTGAGCTTGATACACTCATCGACCAGTGGAATGAGGTGCATGCCAGGCAGTGTTGTCTCTCGAATCGCGGCTTTCTGGCAGTCGACCGCCCGGTAGATGAACAGCCGAGCGATCCTCCTAGCAATCCTCGGAGAGAGCAGGTGGTTGAGGCAATGGACTTCGAAGGCACTATCTGGCCAGCAGCCAAAGAGAAACTGCTTGAATTTGCAGAGGCAAAGCTTATTAGCTTGGTCGAAGAAAAGCTGCAGGAGAGAATGGAAGAACTGGAGTCATTGACTCGGCCACCCTTACTCAAAGCAAACAGTTCCCCAGAGTCTTACCAGATGTATGTGGCTTACCTTCAGAACCGGATACAGGCTACAGGAAAGAACTCTGTGTCAATTCGAAATACTGAAGCTGTCCTTTCTCTGGCAATGGATCTACAACCCGGCCTAGAGAAGTGTCTACGTGAGCAGTTAGACCTGGGGCTTGACAAACAGGAAGACGACCCTGATCCCGATGCCGACTGCCAGGACTCTGACCAGGCCAATGATGATGGTCATGACAATGGTTGCGATCAAAATGAAGGCAACGCTAAAACTCATGAGAGTTTTGAAGAGAACTCTGAAGAGGACGAGGATGACGACGAGGATGACGACGAAGATGATGAGGTGTATGAAGAGGTCTATGCTGAGGATGACGAGGACGGTACCTACGAAGTTCCTGGCCAAGGCAAAAGGGACTACCGGGGATCTATCTTGGAGTCGATCGAGCCTCGTACACCAGTTGTCACCCCGCGGTCGATGGTGCAACTCTACCATTACGAACAAAAGTACCCGGAGGCGCTCAAAGCCGCCAAAGCCCAAAAGGAGGCTGAGACCAGAGCACTTGATTACGTGAACGACATGGAGCGGGAACAGGCATCCAAGAAAAGGAAGGCACCTGATTCATTTGAGCCTCTTGTTATCAGAAACAAGTCAATGGAGCACAGAACTGCTGTCGTCAGCACCCCAACTCCCGGGGCGCGAAAAAAGCAGCGGGTCGAAGAACTCCAGCTTGCTGCATCTAGATCTGTTTCTTCGGACTTTCCACCCCTTGAAGACTTGATCAGCACTAGCATTGGCCGCGCATCTTCCGCCACTACACAGCCAAGTCAAATGGCTGCCATGGAGTCAAGTCCTTCACTAGGCGCCGCTCCTACTTCTAAGCCCGCAGCCAGAGCCAGAGTCGGAGCTGGAGCTGGAACATCGCCAAACCTGTTTGTGACGCCTGACCCTATTACCCGGCCACTCAACACACCCTTTACGTTCAAGCAAAGTGCTTCGCGCCAGCCTATTCCCGACGAGAGATTTCGGGAAGACACTGTTGATTTCCAAGCCATGACGCCCGAATCACGAATCAAGATGATGTATGATGCGGTCCGCAGCATGCGCCAACAACGAGAACGATGGTGAAGAGTATTCCGAAGCACGCTGGGACATGCTTCAACAGCAAGGATAGAAGTTAGGAGCTATTAGAAGATGATCACCTTGCTGATTTTGCAAGCTTGTTAAAGGCTTGGTCGTATTTTGGAAGACTGGTGGTCCATACAAACGGAGTGGTCGGCTGTTTTAACTCCTTTGCTGAGAGTTGGTAGGAAGAATGGGCCAGAGGATGAAAACAAGAACATGGCACTGGAGGAATTGGGCTGAGACCTTGATATCCAGTGGGCGTATTAGTTATAATGATGTTAGAAAGTTAGAGAGGATCTCAGTTGTTGGCAGATTCTAGACCAGGCAGTCTAATCGTATTGCTTCTTTATAAAATATTTGTTGATATGGGCTAAGCTTGAATACTGATATAAGATCATGTTAGGTTACTCTCATCTAACTATGGACTTGGGTAAGTAAAAGCTCAGGATTGCACTTCCTGGGCCAGCCAGTGCTTTGCTCATGCGCTTGTTTGCATCTACCTCGCACTGCCAAACGTTCACCTCACACTCACCATTATATTTCTCATCTTATCCATCAGGCAGGCAGCCTAATCTTAGGGCTCATCTGTGTAGCATGCTTGCAGATATCTTTCACCTAACACAAATACCTTTCCGCCTAGCACTGCCAAACTCCTACCTAGTACTCTCCTCCACCTTTCCTTCAGCCTTTAAAGTAAAGTGAATAACCCTTCCCTACTCGGGCTCTCTTTTATTTCTTCATCTAACATTTAATTCGTCACTACTTCTCTTCCTTCACACCGTCACAAAACCTTTGGTAGCACAGCCTGCCGCTGTCCATTCACCTCCGCGAAGACAACTAAAGAGGCCCCTTCAAAGAAGAACAATAACAAACTGAAAGTACGCTGACATGAGCAGCTCTCCAGAAGCAAAGTTCCCCCTAGGGAAGGAAACACCACACTCTACAAGGACCCCAATCGTCAAGAAATGCGTTGTTAGTAGCGCCAACATGAAACGCCTACAAGCAGGCGCTTCATCCAGCAAATCCAGGAACACCTCGTACAAACCCAGCATGTCATCTGCAGGGCCCAGCCAAGGATCAGAGGCTCCGCGCAGACCCTCGCCCTCGTTTACCTACAATCTCAGTCCGCTCCCATTGTTTTCAAGCAAACTTTGACCAGGCCAACGGGCCTCAAACGGGCCGCGACATTAAGTCTTCCAAAGCGCACAAAAGCCCCGGTCTGAATACTGTTCCTGTTTGTCTCAAAAGCTAACTTCAAGGATGTTCTGAATGACTGACGAGTTCTAGAAAGTACTAAAACCCCCAGCGAGACACCAGAATGCTAAAGATGACGAAACAAATCAAGAAATTCTCCGACGGGCCTTCAACGCCGCCTGCAAGATCAAGGTCCTGGGGGTATGTCTGTCCTTGAAAGACGAATACCTCAAAATGCCCTTCGTGCCGCACCATGACCAAGGCCCATTCTGGGGCCAAGTGATTGAGAAGCTAGAATTAGACCCAGCCACAAAGGGCAACTTTAACCAAGACGACTGGAAGGCTGCGAAAGACAACGTCGAGCATTGGTGTAGCCATCGAAGGACCTATCTACGAGAATGCAACCTGCCCGATGCATCCAAAGGGGGACAACCCGAATTGGATGCGGCCATTGACGCATGGAATCAGGTGTTCATCCAAAGATTTTGTTCAGTCCACCGCGGCTATTTCGAGGGCGCAATTTGGTCTTTGGCCAAAGAGAAGGTTCTTGAACTTGTTCAAGACAAGGTCGACTCTTCGATCACTGATCATTTGCAGAAAAGAAGAGAGGAGCTCGAGAGCTACTCTCGACCGAAAATCCTTTCGCATAACAGCTCTTTGGTTGACTATGACAACGCGGTCAAGAGTATCCAGGACAGCTTAACAGCACGCAAACGAGATCTGCACCAAATCAAAGAGACTGAGGCTGTAATTGCTATGGCCACAGAGCTTCAGCCTGAATTGAAGGGTGTGTTAACAGAGCACCTCCGTAGGCAAGGCGCAAAACCCACCAATTCTGTTGTACCAGCTGGGCCGACAGCTACAGGTGAAACTCAAGGACTCAAGGACGGCGCACAAGGGAAAGTCAGCCTTTTGATCCCTCCCAATGGACCTTCGCTCCCAGCAGCGCGCGCATTACAGCGGCCCCTTACTGACAGTTACAAACCCAGTGAACATGATTCATTGGGGAAAAGTAAGAGTATTGAGTCTCCTGCTCAGGGTCCTCCTCCTCAAGTTCCTCCTCCTCGTGGTTCTAACCATCTCGGTCCGGCGGCATCCATCAATTCTACTATGAGAAACAAGAACGAAGACACATCAAATGCTACTGATCAGTCAAAGCGACCGCGTCTCGACAACTGGCGTTCTGCTTATCCTCACCCCAGAGCTGAATTCCCGCTCAGGGGAAAGGTAGATCACTACTCACCCTCTCCCTGGGTTCCACCTACCCGTAGGTCAGGCTGACTTTTGCCTCCGCCTGTACCAAGGTATAACGAAGATCAGCGTGGTAACCAGTCGCGACAACACATGGAGAGATGGCCTCGCTCATCTCGTCGTCAACATGAGACGCCGGCGAGGGGTTTCCGAAAGGATACCGTTGAATTGGAGAGAATGCCTACCCGGATTCAGAACACCGTTATCCGAGAGCAGAACCAGATTTTGAGGAATCAAAACAAGGCTATCATTGAGGGTATTGAAGAATTGAAGGCTCGGTCAGAGAAGGGCCAAGAGGGCAGCAAGGACCGACCTCGAGAGCGTTGATTTACAGAGCCCTACGGGGTTCATTGGGCAATGAGAAATTTGGGAGAGTTACAAGGACTTGTCTACACGCCTAGAGGCTAACCACTTAGCCACAAGAAGCCTTGGTTGCTTCTTTTCTTCTGGCTTTTATCAGTAACGCGTTGATTGGACTTTACAAGGGCCCTTGGTTTGGGAACGAAAACAGTGGATGAGTTTGGGCCATGGATTTGGACTTTGATGGGAAAAGAACAACGGTTGTACAGTACATCTCGAGCTAGGTGCCAGGAATGGTAGAGAAGGCATTCAACAAATGCAAAGGGGAAGAAATAAGGATCTCGGAAGTTGAAACGAAAACAGGAACCGACTGAAATTCGTGATATCGAACCATCATGACCTGACTCCGGAAGAGGTTATCGGAGATCATCATCATCAACTTGTAGGAGAACTCCCAACATACTCACCAATTGAAGAGGGGTTTTGGACAAGTATTACAAAATTAAGACAAACTCCTATAATATTCTTACAATACTTGTGAAATTATACCAATTTTATAGATATATTCTTAAATACTTTCCTTCAACTTATAAAGACATGCCTCGTAACTCGAGTTGGGTTTGCGGTAAGAGGAGGGGTCAAGTCAAGATCCAATGGCGGGGTTGAGCAGGATGGGGGGTCCTCCACTGGAATGGATCCAAGCAAGAGCCGCCAACGGAAGACAACCGGGGCGACACATGGGCGCTTGGACCTTGGCAAGGGGGCAAACACCTAAAATTCTCCCTTTTTTGAATCGTGTCTACTTGTACTACATATGAGATAAAGTTCAAACTTATCAAGAAAGGGAACGAGTCAATGGCCAATCTAGTAACTCAAGTTCAAAACAAGATTATCCTCGTACTCTTGATTTGATCTTGGAGTTCCTTTCGAATATCAAACACGTCAAACAAGCGCCTCGTAGCTTTAAGCAGCCATTCACTTCCCCTTGTTTACGCCACAGCCATCCAGTCGTATCGGGAGCCTCCCCACTTGTGCTCCACTGAGTGAACCCTGGACTGATACCAAGACCAGGGGTCCCGCTCATGGAACTCAACAAAATTCCCAACAGAACGGAAGACGAGAAAAAAGTTTGATATGATCCAGAAGTGCCAGGTTCTACCAATCGACATGGTTCTTGTTTTTCCTCCTTTGCCAAAAGCGATCGGAATGTCCGTTTTTCTCCACCAAAAGGAAGGAAAGAAAAGCTCCGGATAATTCAAGTGAGTTTCAAGACGAGGAAAAGCTTGAATTCAATGACCCCTGAATGGCTGGTTCTTAAACATGTCAAGCGAACTCTGGTTGCTGTGCCGCATTTTAATATTCCCCCAGGTTTGTGTAAAAACACATGACAGCTTGGCTTACGACATGCAAATGAAGCTCTACGGTGACCTGATCAAACAGGGCACTGGACACAAGTGGAAGGATGATGATGAACAAGTACTCTGTATCTCACCCACAGTGCCTGATGTACTTTACGGGTAACCGTTCCGTATAAGTAAGGTTATCTTAGCACAGCTGCACAAGCTGGCACAAGCTGATCCTTCACCTCGGTCGAGCCCCCAAAAACGACATTTTCACATGTCGATAATCGTAAACTCTTCCGCCATCTATGCGATAATTCGCATCAAATGACCATCAGCCATGATTTTGAACGATCTCGATACTATCAAGAGGCGACTATATCGAACCTTACTCTTTATCACAGTTATCAAAAGCTCCACAAAGAACTGGGGTTGGGGCCGTGACCAGATTTATCTCCCTTGTCCAGCCCGTCTGAGCTTTTTCTCCCGCCTTTTGTTAACCAATCGACTCATGTCCAATTCACATCGTCAACAAAATCAAAGACAGCCACGATCGGGAGGCCTTGTCTTCGCCGCTAAGCGTGCCCCCCTCCCCTTCGACGTGGTCGACGTCGACTCCCGGTTCCCCCCGTTCGCACTCAAGGGTTGATTCACATGTCGATGATCTCCAGCCCTAAGCCAGCTTGGAGCCACTTTGACCCGCATAAGCTTCTACCCGATTTGAGAGGGGCGAAGAGCAATTCGAGTTCAAAGGACTGGTGATGAATTGAGAGGCTCATCTAGGTCACACGCTTTATTTGAACACCATTAATGGTTGTAACTAAACGGCCAATTGTGCGATAACACACTGATGAGCCTAGCATTGGCAACGGGTTTGTGTCTTGATACATAGATCTAAGCCACCTCTTGCGTATCACATCGGACATGTCCCGTTAGAGGTGGCAGATCCATTCTTCAGGCGGTGTGAAGATCTAGACTAGAGGCTGAAGAAGCAGCCGCATTGATAGGTAGGCTTTACTTTAGACACTGTCGCTAGCATCTTGCATATCCGTTGATGGCAAAATCCCAAAAAGCTTTTGGAGGCGACTATTCTGTCTTCCAGAGTCATGCCACTGCGATTTTCCAAGAGCTCCGCCGGCCGGGTTGGGGGCCGGGCCCGGGTTTCGGCAGCTTACTGTACTCTACGGATGTATATCGGCGAGTAAAATCAACGACATATCGTGAGAGAAGAAGAGATAAACAGTAGGAGACATTGTAGACACCATTGGGAATGACATCTTTTCTGATGACCATTTTAGAGAAGTTTAATTGGAGTAGTGATGATACCAATCGCCGGCTCAGCCAGCCCCCTCCGCAAAAATACCAAGCCTTCTGCAAGCCTCACCAAGTTGCAGGACACACCAAAGGCTTGTGAATGTTGTTCAGCTGCTGTAGACCTAAGACATAAGACGGCCACCCCGTCACTTACTTCTGGTCGGGAACGATACATGGACATGGGAGAGCTATTGCCACATTTCAGGGGTGGGTCAGTTAGAAGCACGACCCTGTTTTCTAGCGTATTTTTCTGGGGTAGGGATTTTTTGTTCGCGACTGAAGATGCTTCCTTTGAAGCGGTTGTCTCAGACGATGGAGCTTGTATTGCAGGTTTGTGTTAACAGAATCTCTGAATTGTCGAGGATTTGTAGATGGCATTCATTTTAAAGGTAAAATGATTAAAGTTTGATAGTGAAAAAAGAGAAATTGAGTTCTTGGCAGGCTGCCTCTTATCGCTTGTTGCGTTTGTTACTTGTTGTTACTTGTCTCACTCGAGGTATTGTAGATCTTTTTTGCCAGAGACAAAGAAGAGCGGTAAAAACTGTATCAAACAGTAACGGACCTGTCAGTTTCATTTCCATTATCGTTCCACCATCTGAGGTTTTGCCCGCTTTCGCCGCCGTTTCTGCTTTGTGTTGCCGCCACGCTGAGAGGTTCCAGCTTGTACGCTGTCCCCCCGCGGCAGTAGGTACAGTACCTGCCTTTTTTCAGGCTCCACGCCCCAACAAAACGCTTTTGCCGAGCAAGCATCCAATCCATCCTTTGCAGTTGAAGGGGAGAGGACACTTTAAAACTTCAACCCCCCCTTGGCCGTCTCGGAATTCTTTTTTCTTCTCACTTCCCCTTCCTCTCTTCCTTTGACAGTTCTTTTTCGGCATCTCGACTTGTTGACTCTTTTGTCTTTTGTCGGCCGTGATCCTTCATTCTCACAATGGCGTCCGTTTCGACTTCGGCTCTGCCCAAGCAGAACCCTGCTCTTAGACGCACCGTCACCTCCACCACCGTGACGGATTCCGAGTCCGCTGCTGTCTCTCCTTCAGACTCTCCCCGGCACTCGGCTTCTTCTACCTCGCTCTCGTCACTATCCGAGGTTGATATCGCCAAGCCCAAGTCCGACTATGGTGTTATGCTCGACACCTACGGCAACCAATTCGAGGTTCCCGACTTCACCATCAAGGACATCTACAATGCCATCCCCAAGCACTGCTTCAAGCGCTCCGCCCTCAGGGGATACGGATACATCCTTCGCGACCTTGTTCTCCTCGGTACCACTTTCAGCATCTGGTACAACTTCGTGACCCCCGAAAACATCCCCTCCACCCCCGCCCGCGCTGGTCTGTGGGCCGTCTATACCGTTCTTCAGGGTCTTTTCGCTACTGGTATCTGGGTCATTGCCCATGAGTGCGGCCACGGTGCTTTCTCCGACTCTCGCCTCGTCAACGACATTACCGGATGGGTTCTTCACTCTTCTCTGCTTGTCCCCTACTTCAGCTGGCAAATCTCTCACCGAAAGCATCACAAGGCCACCGGCAACATGGAGCGTGACATGGTCTTCGTTCCCCGAACCCGCGAGCAGCAGGCTACTCGCCTTGGCAAGATGACCCACGAGCTCGCCCATCTCACTGAGGAGACTCCTGTCTTCACCCTGTTCATGCTCATCATGCAGCAGCTTGTCGGCTGGCCCAACTACCTCCTCACCAACGTTACCGGCCACAACTACCACGAGCGCCAGCGCGAGGGCCGTGGCAAGGGCAAGCACAACGGCCTCGGTGGCGGTGTTAACCATTTCGACCCCCGCAGCCCTCTGTACGAGAACAGTGATGCTAAGCTTATCGTCATGAGCGACATTGGTATCGGTCTGATGGCCACTGCTCTGTACTTCCTCGTCCAGAAGTTTGGCTTCTACAACATGGCCATCTGGTACTTCGTTCCCTACCTCTGGGTCAACCACTGGCTCGTTGCCATCACCTTCCTCCAGCACACCGACCCTACCCTCCCTCATTACACCAACGCTGAGTGGAACTTTGTCCGTGGTGCCGCTGCTACCATTGATCGCGAGATGGGTTTCATTGGCCGCCACCTTCTCCACGGCATCATCGAGACTCACGTCCTCCACCACTACGTCAGCAACATCCCCTTCTACAACGCCGACGAGGCTACCGATGCCATCAAGCCTGTCATGGGCAAGCACTACCGCGCCGATGTCAAGGATGGTCCCCGAGGCTTTATCCGTGCCATGTACCGCAGCGCTCGTATGTGTCAGTGGGTCGAGCCCAGCGCTGGTGCCGAGGGTGCTGGTAAGGGTGTTCTCTTCTTCCGCAACCGCAACAACGTGGGCACCCCTCCCGCTGTTCTCAAGCCCGTCGCTTAAGTAGCATGACGGCCGATTGGTTATGGAGGATCTACAATTGTTTCTGTCAGCGTTGATTGTTCCAAGTTGGTTTCTGGTTAAGGGCTAGGCAAGCTCGTTCACGGGGAGTTCTCGCCATGGCTATGGCTGAGAAAGTGGTGGCGGTTGAAAATAATTTGACATAAACAATCAAGAATGATGAGCGAAATGATAGAGCAAAGATAGACTTGACTCGATGAAAAAAGAACAAACCATTACTGATTTCCTTGGACATTATAATGCCTTTTTCCAAATTGTGACTTGCTTTGTTTCAGGTGGATTGTGTCTGGTTGATGTTGACCACGGGATGCTCGGAGCTGATATGTCCAGAATGCGGGGAAACCACGACACGTGCCCGTTAACCATACTTGGTGTTAGCAATTAATGATGTTTTCGTATTTTCGTATTATTATTGTGCTGTGATTATTGATCTGATTTAAGATCTCGAAGTCTTAGGTCGTCATGTTGGGAATTTTCTGAGTGGTGGCTTGTTATGCTTCAAAGAGGCGTTGCACGCAGCTGCAGTACCAGCTGCAAGGCTGAAGAACATCAATTTGAGACCATGGATACGCATTGCCAGGTGTATTGTTACTATTATCGAGGTTTCGAAGACCACCTCAAGTGTGTTCTCCCAGTGCCTGTTGAAAATTAGGCACAAGGACTCCATCCATTGGTGGATGGAGAGCTGTTCCTTTACCAAGGCAGGAATACAAAGAATACATTGAATATGGCACATCGCCTCATTGCCGAGTTGTTTCAATAAGTCCTACTCCTTTCATTTTTCTCATTCTGTCAGAGCGTCCTCCTCTTCAGTCGGGTAAGAACATTGAGGCAGATGAGCGATTGTGAAAGCCACCAGAGTCAAGCTACCCGGCACAACGCCTGGTCAAGTTGACTGGACATGGAAGACTTCTGTTGCATGAAGTGTATAAGTTTTATAGTGTATGTTTGTATCAAGTCGCCGTGTTAGAATGAGTCATAGCAGTATTTCTTCCTTGAGCGGAGGCGAACCCCGTTCTGGAATTAAACGGCTATCTCTTGATCCTCAATTGTCCTCTACTTACAAAAACCGAGAGCTCCCTGAGGTAGAGCCTTAGGGGGGTAAACACTATATAGTTTGAAATATGCTCGCCTTTCACCATCAAATATCCGGTGTGGTGTATCGGTTATCATTCCGCGTTTTCATCTGTGAAGCGCCGCGGCGAGCGGGGTTCGATTCCCCGCACCGGAGTTTATTTTTGCATTTTTAATATAAAATTATCATTTTAATTGACATCATCCTCAGTATCTTGTGATATTACTGGTGTTTTCTTTGAATGCTCAATTTTTGAGGTTGCAGGCTCTCGGCCTACACCGACGGGCCGCTGTGGGTCCGTCTACAGGTGACGCGATTCCATTGGTTAGATCTCGATCCGGCGGCTTGTCCCGTGAGAATCTCGATAACTTCAAGAGGAAGGAACACTCAACCTGCTTTGACCCGGACAGACCTGACCATGTCCCGGGAATCTTGATAGGGGGAGAATAAGAACATCTACCCGTCATGATTCATTTGAGCACTGACGTATTATGATATCATGCCTCTCTACGCCTACCAGGTTCGCTTTCATATCGAGGAATGTGATTCGAAGTCCACCAACAAGGGGTCAAATATGATTGGCCTGCTCTCTACGAGATCACTCAGCAGCTATGTAGAGTGCCCAGATTGAGAAAATACTTATTCCCGGGAGACAGGAGCGTGGAGAGGTACGCCTAGTTTATTGAGTTTGGATAAGGTGAATATCATTACTACAATTAGTTACACCAGATATTCCAGGTAGAGAACATGGAAAGAGTTTCGGTTTTAGTAAGGCTGTGTATAGAGAGTCCAGTAAGAATAATATTGGGCTCGCAAACTCTTCGGCAACTTCACTTCGAACATCGAGCGTTCGCTATAAACGTTGACTGAAGGCGAGCGTTACGTAGACATAATAAACAGAGAATTCAGCTCCATTCATGCTTGGGAACAGACAAAAAATCGAATACTGCATCTTTCTGATGTCTCTGGCCATACGCCATTGAATTCCAACCGCCACAAATAGCCACCTACCAACGGCAACCCTAACATCCGCAAAGAGGGAGTAACTTCGTACCAGGCGTTTTGATACAGGAGAGACTAATTATCGCATTGAATATTCGGAAACATTACTCCTATGCAACAACAATAATTGATTGTAGTTACGGAAATTTCCGCCGGCATCAGAAGCCGCTTGTCCGCCATTGAGTATCTTGACATGATCTGCATCTCAGATAATTCATTAGCCTACTACTAAGCTTTCTTTAATGTGGGATGTCTTGTGGATATGATCTGATGTTGAAGATCTCAGCCATGACGTTGGAAGCGGTTATTATGCTCCTTGAGGCTCTGCGAGCTAGTCCCAGGACGGATTTGGCCTCTTAGGAGAAATGACCAGTCATAAGTACGATTTGAATTCACTCTTAACAAATTCCTGGTTACTGTCCCTGATCGTCATAACAAAGAGTAAGTCCGTCAGTGTGGGGTCATATGTAAAGCTTGTCAATCACCGTTGAGAGTGTCTTGTCACATAGTCTGCAAGGCATGGATCTACCAAGCTTATTCCCACAAACGGCCACTTGTCAGTCGCTTATTTTGGCCGATTTAAGCTTAAGGCCATCTAAGAAACGACACAGGGCTTGGATGTGATGGCTTTGATCCAATGATGCTTTTTATTGATAAGGGATGCGAAAACCCCTGGCATGAGGCAGCGCCGAGAAACGCCACCGGAAACAAGAACCGGAAAAAGTGCCAAAAGTCAAATGAATTCAGACTACCTAAAGCATAGAGTTTTATGAAGTACGAACAAGCGAATCAATAAGCAAGTATGGGCCATCTGAATGTATCGTAGAAGCTGGGAAAGTATGCACAGGACCCTGAATGTGATATTTCAGCCAGGGGGTGAAAGCAGAAAATCAAAGACGCAAAGGCGATATCAAACAGTCGCCACAAATATGATCTGATTCTTGGGTATGCTTTCAGCTTCTTCATGAGCTTCATGCATCGGGAGGCCTGTTTGAATAATGACCGGGGGATGCCGAGATTGCCGTCCCAACAAACAGAATATTGGATCTGAACCAAGAATGTTGAGTCAATATTTGATTCAGATTGCCCACCAGCCGTTGATGTCGTTCCAAACTTAGTAAGTTGAAGCTATCACATATCACTATCTGATGATGATCTTAGTTGAGCCGAGAGCAGGAATCTCGAGATAGCTTCAAAGATCAACTTTCAGGAGCCCAATGCAGATCACCAATCAGTGTCATTTAGAATGACACCCAGGGATTGCCAAGAATTGGCAAAGTCCTTTCCGTTGTCACACCCAAAGTCGTGGTTGCCTTGGAAGTGCAGTGACTGAGGAAGGACGCATCACGTGCCCCTAAATTCTCGTAGACCACAACCCAACTTCTTGATCTTGCCTTAATCACTATGCCCATTTTCTTGTTATTATCTAGATGTATCAGCACTATTTCTTCGACTCAAACCGGGCCGCAATGATAACTCCACAACCGCATCGGTTGGAGCTTTAGTCTGGTTACCCGTTTTGCCGCCGAAAACGGCTCTCCTGAGCAAAAGATGGTCGACTTTGGGAATTGAGGCGCTGACTAGCCACAGACTTTCAATCTTGTTCTCGGTTACTGAGACATTCCCACGCCTTGTCGATCGGCACGCGCCGCTTTGTTGATTCAGATCTTCAGCTACTCACCCCGGATCATCATGTCGTCAAGGCTCACCTGGAGCGTTCATTACGGAACTGAGTTCAACCGGGCACTAAGAGCTGATGGACCCTATGAACGTTAGCGGGAGGGCTTCAAGGTTTACCCCAGGGACGGAAGCATATCGCATCCGTAAACTAATGGAGACAGATTAACAGAGCATGATGCTATACCCGGATTACTCTCGGGCGAGGCCACAAGCACCAAGGAGCGCAGGTTGAACAGCCATACTCAATGGAGGTAGGTTAGTCATTACTGTACTGGTTCTCGCCGCCGCTGATGAAACAGGTAATGGGAGGTATGCTACAACCTGTTGGTAGGCTTAAGTCTGATTAGACTTCTGTTCATGATGCCGTTGAAAATTACAGCCTGTAGCGAAGAGTGTCTTTCTTCGGATATCACAAGAACCTTGAGATGACGACATACTCAAAGCCATGGACGAAAGGCCACAGTGACGGAGAAGGTTGATCGTCACTCAGAGTATTCTGTTCATTCGGCTGAAATCCAATAGGTATATAGTTAAAGGAACGTCTCGTTGGTATTTGATGATCGTCAAGGTTGATCAATACTCAAATCAACAACTATTACACCATCAGCCATGGTACCGAACATGAGTTCGAAAGCCTTAATGGCTACAATCCTAGCCATATCATTTAATTCAGTCCATACTCTCCCCTGCGATAGCCAGCCCAACCAACAAACCGGCATGCTCTATGCTGGCGGCTGCCCTGTTCCTGGTGTATGTACTTGGGGAAGCTGTACCAGTGTTACAATTGGACTCGACCCAAAACAATGCGGAAAACGTGGCAATTCATGCGAACCCGGAGAGCTCTGTGTCGCTGGCGGATGCTACCCCCTTGACCTTGCATCAAACGCCAAGAGCTGCGGTGCCTCATCAGGTTCCAACAGCTCTGAAGCATGTCTGCCTGGCCAATGGTGCGATGATGGCAAGTGTACTCCTATCCAAGTTACAGCAAACTCCCGTCGTTGCGGCAATACGAATAAACAATGTGGCCCCGGATCTCTTTGTGTCAACGAAAAATGCCAAACGATCGACATCGGTTCAGACCCGACTTCTTGCGGTTCTTCAAATACAACCTGCAGCTCGGGGAACTGGTGCCTTGATGGATCATGCGTCCCTTTTCTTCTCGGGACAAACGTTCAATCCTGCAAAAAGGCCAGTGAATGCCCCCTTGGTGCATCGTGTAGCGGTGGGTTCTGTCGCCAGGTGTTCATCTCAACCGACACCTACAACTGCGGCGAGGGAACCAACCAGAAGAACTGCACTGCTGGTCAACTCTGCCTGTCCGGTGAATGTCGCACTCTCGACATCACCTCCGAAGCGACCCAGGATAATGAATGTGGTTCATCCAAGCAGAAGTGTCAACCTGGATCGTACTGCTCGAACAACAAATGTGTGTCTATCAACATCTCAACCGACCTCTCGCAATGTGGAGATAGCTCTAAGCCATGTGGAAACAACCAAGTGTGTATATCTGGCCAATGCATCAGCAACCTGACCCATCAATCCAATATCCCAAGGGTCGCTTGTGGTGCTGGGTCTGGGGGACCTGGAGCACGTATCCCCGGAAGAGATGACGACGGAAGCTCTTCCAACAATAACGGAACGAGCTCGGGTCAATCACAAGCAGGTTCTGGCGGTGGTGGAGAAGATAACGGAGATACATCAGGGGATGATGGAGGTTCATCAAGTGGGAACGACGCGACAGCTCGACCACAGGGAACTTCCGGCGGTTCTGATCAAGACAGCTCTGATGGAGCGTCATCTGGGCAGAATGGAGATGATACCGGTACAGACTCTTCAACTTCAACATGCAATCCGGCATGTACTGGAAACACTGTTTGCATCAACGGAGAGTGTTCTTCAGTTCAAGATCCTTCTTCATGTGGAACCTCCTCCAACCGTCTTCTGCACTTCCTTCGCCGACAGGCGACAATAGCATGCCAGTCAGGCTTTGCCTGTATCAACAACGAATGTGTTGCCGTTGATGGACCAATGAACTGCGGTACATCTGGCGTCAACTGTCCAATCAATTATGCTTGCATCCAGGACTCCTGTGTGGCACTTGACGACCCGACTTCTTGTGGTGGAGAAGCTTGCAGCAGCGATGAAATCTGCTTGGGAAATGTGTGTACACCAAACAATGCCCTTGCTAGCTGCAATGGCGTATCTTGCCCTACTGGCGAGACGTGTCAAGATGGAGCCTGTTTTCCTATTGACAGTACAAGCTCACAACCAGGCGCAGTCGCCAGACCACAAGGAAGCGGCTCAAATGATGGAGCCGATGGGGACTCTTCATCTTCAGGTGACGGCGACGGCGACGGCAACAACGCAAATGGAGACCAAAGCAACGGAGGCTCATCTAATGGGGGCTCTTCTAACAATGGTACTTCCGATGAGCCACAGACTGGTAGCACTCAAGGAGAAGGTTCAGGGGGAGACGAATCTCAAGGAAGCAATCCTCCATCTCCTTCAGATAACGGATCAAACAATGGAGGTGACTCGGAGAATGGATCGAGTTCCGACTCAGGCTCTGATTCCAATAACAGCTCCGGTAATGGCTCAAGCCCAGGAAATGGTTCTGGGTCTGGGTCTAACAGCGGTTCAGATAATGGTGACGGTTCAGGAAGCGATTCGGGCTCCGGATCAGGTTCCGACTCAGGCAACGAAACTGACCCAAATAATGGATCTGGCACCGGGTCTGACAGTGGTTCAAATAACGGTGACGGCTCAGGGTCAGGCTCCAACTCGGATAACGGAACTGACCCAGATAATGGGTCAGGGTCATCTTCGGGCAACGGATCTAACTCTGGTTCTGGAGATGGTAACGGCCCTGGCAGCGACTCAGGCTCAGGCAATGGAGGCGATAACAGCGACGGCTCTGGATCAAGCCCAAGCTCTGATCCATCTTCAGGAAACGGATCAGGTTCTGGTGGCGGCAGTGCAAACGGTGGCTCACAGACGACATCCGAACCAGCACTTGTCGCCCAACCACAAGGAACTGGCTTTGGCGGTGGAGAAGAGACCGAAACGAACAACTCTCCTTCTGGCGCTGGTAATACAGGTTCAAATGGCAGAACGACTTCGAGCACTAGATCGGGAACTAGTCCAAACCAAAGCGCTAGTCCTCAAGGAAACGTTTCTGGGGGTAACGGCTCTGGGGATGGTGGTTCTGAGAACACCAGCGCAACCAGAAGTCGCTCACAAACTACATCATCCCCTAACCAGAGCGGAAGTCCGCAAGGGGGTGTGTCAGGAGACGGAGGAGACCCAGAAACAAGCGATTCTCTGTCCAACGGGAACCCAGGTACAACTTCTGGATCTCCGGAGTCGGAAGGATCTTCGCCTTCTGATGCGACTAACTCGGCAACTGCACGAACTACTGGCGAGGCATCACCAACTACTATCGTGTCAGATGCGGCACCCATCGTTAACCCGGGCCCAGAGTCAACAGAAACATTTGGAAGATCATCAACATCAACTTCCAGACTCGTTGGAAACCCCCAAGGAATCCCAACAACTGGGACAGATGGATCACCAACTTCCATCATATCAGATGGAGCATCTATCGTTAATACAGGCACAGCATCAACAGAAATATCTGGAAGATCATCAACACCTAGCTCCAGAGTGGCTGGAAACCCTCAAGGAACCCCAACAACCGGGACAGATGAATCACCAACTTCTATCGTATCAGATGGGGCACCTATTGTTAACACGGGCCCTGAATCAGCAGGAACATCTGGAAGATCATCAACGTCTAGTTCTAGGCTGGCTGGAAACCCCCAAGGAATCCCAACAACTGGGACAGATGATGGTTCATCGCCCACGGATGGTAATGAGGGCAGCAACACTCCCACTCGAGGCTCAAGCTCCCCATCTATAGCTTCAAGTAATGGAGGAGGCAGTAGTTCCGCGACCCAGGACTCAGGCTCCACTTCAACCAGTGGTAGGGACTCCTCGGCCACAGGTGGAAATGGAGGAGCAACTGGCTCGACAACTCAAGGTTCAGGGACTTCCAACACACAAAGCAATCCTCTTGCCAGTCAGTCAAGTGCTCAAAACACCGCTGGGTCGGGAACGAGTCAAGGCCAATCTTCAACTACTGCTTCTACAGCCAATGGCTCGGGTTCTGGAGGTCAGACAACTGCGACCAACTCCCAGACTACCGCCTCGGGACAAGGGGCCGGAACGACTGGTTCTTCAGATGTTCAATCAACTAGTGGACAATCTACCTCGACCAAAGCCACTGTCCAGGGATCCTCGCCTACTAATGGATCACCAACTTCTTGCTCTGAAGACAGCGACTGCGCTGTTGACATTGACCTCTGCATTTCCTCTGGAATCAACATTTGTGGCTGTGTGAACTCACTATGCGTCCCGAACACCAACCCAGGTGGCACTTCCACGTTAAGCTCTCTCAGCTCTAGCACAGCATCTGGAACCCAGGTTACCAATCCCTCAACACCTTCTGATAGTGGTGGTGTGACGCCATGTACTGACGACAATGACTGCTTGGCAAACGTCTCGTTGTGCCTAAGTGGCGGGCTCAATCTATGTACCTGTATCGATGCAGTTTGTGTCCAAGAGACAACGCCCAGCGGCTCACAGACTACGGGCTCCGCCTCGAGTGACATTTCTGGAACTACTACTGGCACTGGGGGAACTACAACGACTGGAGAGCCTGCTAGACAGACATCCCTAGCTTGTTCCACTAACGACGATTGTGTTGCAGATGCCTCACTATGCTTGATCAACGGACTCAACTTGTGTGTCTGCTTGAATGCAATTTGTGTTCAACTCGACCCTGGCTCGAATGCACAATCAACCAGTGGGCAAGACCCGACTGGAACCACTGGAGCACCGGCAACTCAATCATCAATATCGTGCAACACCGCCCAAGATTGTACAGCTGCTCTTGGGGTGTCTGCGCTGGGGATCTTTGTCTGTGTAGACCTCATTTGCCAGCTTCAGCCAACTGCAAATCCTAGCCAGACAGCTTCGGTGACAGGTTCTGCGGGGGTTCCTACCATCACTGAACCCATAGACTGCTCTACAGACCAAGATTGTGTAGCTGCACTGGGAGCAAATGCTTTAGGCATTTTCGCTTGCATTGATCTTGTGTGTCAGGAGACAGCTACAGCAACAGCTTCCGGGGGAGGCTCATCTACTACTGGATCGGCACCCTCCGCAACAAGCGTCGACTGCTCCACTGATCAGGACTGTGTTGCTGCTATTGGAGCTGGAGCTCTCGGCGTCTTTGCGTGTATCGATCTCATTTGCCAAAGAACAGCTACAGCCACCCTCACTACGATGACAACTACCGGAGTTTCTGCTTCACCATCCGCCACTGATGTTGACTGTGCAACCGATCAGGACTGCGTGCTCGCCCTTGGTGCAGGGGCTCTGGGAGTATTCGCTTGTGTCGATTTGCTTTGCCAACGGGTTGCCAATCCGAGCAGCGGTTTTGTCACTGTCACATCTAGCAATGCTGCTACCCCGACCGATACTCCTTGTACAGCCGACAGCGACTGTACTGTCTCTGGGCAGACTTGTGCCGCGGATGGCTTTTGTAGGACACCCGCTTCAAACCCCGGCAACGGAGGCGGAGATTCTTGCACTGACAGCGTTGACTGCCTCCTGTCCGTGAGCCCTCTCTGCGCCCTTGGACTCTGCGTTTGCGTAAATGCGGTCTGCAGCCCGCCTGCGAACGTCGTTACCTGCTCCACCAACTCTCAATGCAATGCTGGACAAACTTGCCAACAAGGAGCCTGTGTTGATAATGTCCCTTGCTCTGTGGAATCTGACTGTGTCGCAAACCTCAATTTATGCACATTACTGGGAATCTGTGCTTGTGTCAACGGATTGTGCAGATTGTAATATATCTCTTGACTTTTCATTCATTGTACGATACAATTTTGTGTTGGGAACAGTTTGGCTTTCTTATACTCTCTTTTAATATTCCTTGTGTATTAGTTTCACTTCTATTGTAAGAAAGGGGTAGCATATTCAGTCAGAAGCGATGTATAATAATCAGTGTATTTATCCCATGCGATCCAATTTGAGCCTTACATTATTATTCATTGTACATCACGTCCACCCTGCCAGGACTTTCGGTCGTGGGGATACCATTCTGTCTATCCCGATTGTCATCTTGAAACTGAGCATGAATAGTCGCCTCAGGCTTTAGCTTGAATGAACATATGGCTATAAAAATTGTTGAGGCATTGGTACAATGTATAACCGTGTTATTTGCAGTTGAGTTTTGTGGCGAAGGCTAATCTTCCCACGTCATCTTAGACAGGTAGTGTTGAAGGATCACATGGCTTTAAAAGGCTTAATGCTTTTAGAGCTTGAAGAAGTTTAATTAATTGCACGCACAAAACTTAGATATCTGAGAATGATATTTAAAGCCTGCTTCCTCAAGTTTTCCTCCTTTCCTCCTTTCTCTCACGTCCAACTTGACGCATATTATCAATCTCATATGATCCTCACGTCACAAGCTTGATCATGGCTTCTTCACCACTTTCTTCGAGTCCTCAACCCTCAAAGGGACTCGACATTCTTCCGCCTGAGCTCTGGACATATATCATGGACAATATCGACTCGTTGAAAGATATGAAGTCCTTCATTTCAGCTTCACCCTCTGCCTTTCATCATTTTCAACGCGATCGAAAGCACATCCTCCGCCGCCACGTCGCCAGCTTGGAAGAGAATTATATCGACGCCAGCATCGCTCCTCTAGCCCTGACAGTAGATAAGCTCTTTTCTTTCTCGCCAAGAAAATCTGGATCACAAACCCGACGCCTTGTCGTGGCTATTCTCAGTTCTATCCTCGACTCAGAAACAAATAATCCATTCGGGGAGTGGAGAGACAATCTTGCGATTCTATCTATGGCTACCAGAAAAGGCGCAGTGAGCCAAAGAATCCCCACTCTGTTTGCCAAGTACAAAGACAGCAGAGCCGAACAGTGGCGAAGGGCTTTGCCGCATGATAATGTATGGTTTCCGCAAAGTTTCTCAGATGAATATCCTGAGCTATCCGGAGCCGAAACGCGCATATTCCTTAGGGCTCTTCTCTGGGGGATTATCAAGCATAGAGTTGAAGATATTGACATCCTAGGAGATGAGCCGTTACTCTCGGTTAAGCTCGATGGGATCCAGACGGTCTTGCGGAGAAAATGGCTATGGGAGCGCCCTTATCTTGACAGAGGGAAATTGGTTTTTGATGACAAAACGACCATCGATCAAGCCGAATCTCTCGCATCATCATTATTTCGATGCAGATCACAAGAGAATATAAGGCTGATTCTCATAAGGAAGTTATGGAGACGGAGAGAGGTGGAATCACTCCGTGAGACAGATTAAGTTGGCAGATATGAATAAACTCTCTTTTTTTTTACACTTAGAGTAAAAAAGAAACCTGGAAATCACTTTAGAAAACTCTACTATGGAAAAAGGCTAACTATTAGAGACTTCCCATAAGATATTATAAACCTTATGATGATATCATTATAAGTTTGGGGAGGACTTTATCATGCATACCTTGAGTAGGTCGATTCCGTATTTTTCTTTGACTTGAGCATCACCTATAATGCCACCAGAAGATTCTCTTGCTTTTATACTTTACTCCACACAGTTTTAATGTCTAAAACACCTTGCATTTGGATCAATCTGAATACATCTTGTTCTTTCTCAACCTCTTCTCGCCTAAGCGCTCCTTACTGGTAACCATTTTCACTGCAACATCGGCGCCATGAAGTAAATACTAACTCAACACGGTCCTTATATGTTGAGTGTACGGCATGGCTGTCTTTAAATTGCGTTCTGAGTCTTTCATCGGAGGGTGTCTTACATGATGCGAACCACTCTCTGACCCGCTCTTCGTATCTTGTGCCACCTTAACAATGATAATAGCTTATACCCTCCAGTGTTAAGAATGGCACGATAATCTCTAGGTCTTGAATTCATATCTCTTTGTTAGCATGGGACTGATTGTTGATAGTGGACATATTCACCTGAAGTATCTGCAAATCCTTGGTCAGCTTTGTATTGGACAGAGGTGAGTTGGTATGTTACCTTTCATCTTCGACTTTTAGAGCGTGACAATGCTTTTCCATCTTCACATATGCAAGTAGCAAATGTCCCAGCTTCATCTTAGATACCGTGGACTAGGATTCCTTGCTTAGTCGCGGGAGGTTAGGGTGGCTAGAGGACGTCAGGGGGAAGGATCTGGCCGACAGGACGTAAATGTTCGAGAGAAATTGAATTGGCACCAAATTGTGCATGGGACTTTTCTTCATTTATAAGAATTCTAGAAGGTCTAATATTTTACGGCAGCCATATGACTGCCAATAAACTTTTCAAGTTGTGTGCATTAACTAATCTGACAACCTCTTATACGCACGCAAACAGTGAAGATTTGGTGGTTTACTTCTTCTATCCCCCAGGGCAAACTAACCCTCCCCTTTCACCCGTGTAGGTACTTCGTCACTTCTTTTCTGTGCTCCTGCTCTATTTTATGCATGCATGATATAAAACTTACTGCGTGTAACAAATGTGGATTTTTGGTAAGATTTGCAAATCTCTAGTAGTTGATATGTTTTAGGATGGTATGACAACATGGCTTTTGACCAATTTTATCAAACTTGTAGTAACAGTTGAGATTTCTCATTTCTACATGCCATTATTGAACATTAGCACATCAGCTTGCGCCACCAGGTCTGAGAAAGAGCCTCATGATGCACCCCCTTCACCGACAGATCATCCGCAAGAAAGAAGAGGCACCTCTGACCGAGTCTGGAATTTGATCTGTCTCAGTCCCCAACTGCACGCCTGGTGGGATAAGGGCTACTTGGCTTTCAAATGCCTCCAGTGCGGATCTACTCACGAGTCATCAATAAGATTTCGGCTATATACGTTTGATAAAGGACATGACAACCCAATACGATAACCTCATCGCCACAAATGTTGTCAAGCTTGTGCGGGCTGAGATTTGTCAGTTTTACCCACCATTGTCAAACGTTGAATGTTGACGTGAGCCACCAATCACAGTTGATTTATCGACTCCAGGATGCACTCCCAGGTAGGTCAGAAAATAATCACGAAACCAGAAGCCTGTTGACATAAATAGTTAGGCACTTAGGCCCTAAGACTTTAGGTAAGTTATCCTAATCTTTATGGCACCCTTACCTATTCTTACCTTAGTGATCCTGATTTTTCTATCCCACTAGCCCCATCAGGATGTCACTTCGCTAGGGATTTGGCTGACGCCAGCCAGTTGACTATGTTGGGAATAGTGAGTGCAGATCACATCAGATCCACAAAAGTTGAAGTCATACAGGAATAATATAAAAGGGTTGGATTATTTCGCATAATGGTCTCATTGTTTCGTTCGATAATCCAGCAGGACTACCAAAATTGACTTGCATATCATAAACAAGACTTTATTCATCATGGTCGAGCACGCCCCCAAAACCACGGTTCACCAACTCGCCCAAGAGTACGCCCATATCATCAAGGGCAAAACTATTCTTACCACAGGTGCAAGCCCTGGAGGTCTTGGTGCAATCTTTCTAGAAGCCATTGCAGTTGCCGAGCCTGAGCTGGCCATCCTTGCGGGCCGTAGCATTAGCAAGCTTCAAAAGACAGCAGACAATCTTGCCGAGAAACATCCCAATCTCAAGACGAGACTTCTGGTTATCGACCTCGGATCTCTCAAGTCTGTTCGTGGTGCTGCAGAGGAAGTCAACGGATGGACCGGTGTTCCCAAGATCGATGTGTTGGTCAATAACGCAGGGATCATGGCGACAGATTTTAAGCTCACCGAGGACGGGTTCGAAAATCAGTTCGCCTCTAACCATCTAGGCCACTTCCTATTTACAAATCTGATCATTGATAAGATCTTGGCTTCAGAGTCACCTCGAGTGGTCAGTGTTTCCAGTAATGGTCATCGTTTGGGATCTATTCGATGGGGCGACCTTCACTTCAGCGTAAGAACCCAAGACAAGCTTACACCAACAAGCGCTAATCTTTTGATAGAACGGAGATCTATATGATAAATGGAGTGCATATGGCCAGTCAAAGACAGCCAATATGCTATTCGCCATCTCGTTGGCTGAGAAGCTCGGCAGTCGTGGACTCCAGGCATACAGTCTTCATCCTGGTGCTATTCTTGACACGTCATTGGGCAATCACCTCGAGTCTTTGGACAGCCTGGGTAAGTTTCACAGATTGATACAGTTGAAACTTCTACTAACGAACGTAGTCGAAGCTGATCGTGCGATGGGAGATCCGTGGGGTTGGGTAGATTGGTCAAAAGTTCCAGTGACCTCTGAAGTTGGCGCTGCCACACACGCTTTTGCTTCTTTTGATCCAGATCTCAAGGGTGAGTGGAATTATGCAATCTCGGATGTTCTAAAGAAAGCTAACCTGGATAGAACATAACGGTGCTTATTTACTCGACTGCCGCGTAGCAGATCCTTTCACCGATACTGTTAGGCCATGGGCTACAAGTTCAACGGAGGCGGAACTGCTTTGGAGGCTGAGTGAGACACTCGTTGGGCAGAATTTTTCCTATTAAGCCGCTGTGGATTTTCTTTTGATATTTGAAGTGAGACCCTTGATATGGCCTGCAGAGGGGCATTTCGAGATATACAAGCATGTAATCGAACTTCTGAAGTTTTCCCTCCAGGGACTTGGAGGCTTGAACTTTAAGGGACCAGGGTGTTTTTTCATTAAGAATAAGTCATGCCACCAGGTTCCTGGGTTCTTGCATCTAAAAGCCACAAACAGAACTACTATCCTTAAAACAATCCAAACTAGGATATGTGTGGTGTAAACTTTCTTGTTTTATTTATGCATTATATCGCTTTAAAATATATATGATATCGTTCTAAGTAAAAGAGAGTGCGTCTGGTAGTATGCTTCTTAATCTACTTCAAAGAGCATTCCGGAGCATACGCCGTTTTCATGTCAAGGTTTCCTAGCTTAAACAAAAAGCGAGTCAACAAGTAAAAATATCAGGTCGTGCTATGTGAGATTAGGCGCCGGACCAGGTCTCGTGGTGGCTTCCTTTGAGTAAATGCCTGATAGGTTCTGACTTCATATCAAAGCCATGTGCTCCAAAGCTATCGAGCTGAGCTTCTGAGAAGCAAGTCGGCAGATCAGTAGCTCCGATATACTTCAGATATTCCAAAGTGGCACTCAAGCAAGGCACGTGGGCATCAGCCTTCAGACCTTCAAGCACAATCGCCTTGAGCGAAGGCCAAGACTTCTTGATCTCGTTTGGCACTCCAGGCCTGCAGAGAGGGTGCACGTCAGAGCCCTCAGCATAAGCCGTGTCTAAAATGTCGAAGATATAATCAGACTTGATGATGCAACCTGCTCTCCAGATGTTCAAGACGCGAGTCATGTCAACACCCCAGCCCTCCTGTCGGTTCTTGCGTTCCATAACGTCGAATCCTTGGATGAAGCATGCGAGACTTGTGACATACACAGCTTGTCGCAGCTGCTCAAGGATATGGGCTCGTTGCTCGGGCGCAACGGTGAAGGGTTGTGGAGAAACGGTTCCGATGGAAGCTTTGACAGCACTCCTTTGCTCGACCTCGGCTGAGGCGAGTCGCAGATAATGGGCTGCGGTCAGACTTGGGGCTGGGACGTGAGACGCAACAGCTTCGATGTTGGCCCAGACACCAGTACCTTCGGAGTCGTTGGCATCTTGGACAACGGCGTCTCTGATCTGATGCAGGAGAGAACCGCCATCAACCGGGCTTCTGGTTCTGCAAATGGGACCGCTGATCGAAACAAGGAAGTTACCTTTCTGTGGTGGCTGGTTAGCTGAATCGTTCGCGATCAAAAGTAATTTCTGGGACAATTCTTACCAGCTCTCCCTCTTCACACCAAGAGTCGAAAACATCTCCAACCTCGTCGCCAGTCATCTTCAAGCACTTATCCATAATCTCCCATGCTTCACAAAGGCTGGACATGATTCCATGCTCAATACCGTTATGAATCATCTTGACGAAGTGACCACTTCCGCCAGTTCCAATATTCGTCACACAAGGACGACCTTGATCATCCTTGGCCGCAATTCTCGCAAGAAGAGGCATAATCTGCTCGACAGCCCACTTCTCACCACCAGGCATCAGTGACGGTCCATATCGTGCGCCAAAGCTGCCTCCAGAGATTCCCAAGCCAATATATGCAACACCAAGAGGACGGAGGATATCCTGTCTTGCTTGTGTGCGTTCATAATTCTCGTTCGAAGCGTCGATAAGGATATCGCCCTTTGAGACGCGGGGCTTGAGTTGTGAGACGACACTGTCGCCAGGACGGCCGTTTGGTAGGCTGAAGATGAAGACCTTGGGCGAGCCTAGTCCTTGGCATAGGGTATCGTAGTCGTGGCAGATATGGATTCGTTTCGATAGACCGGCCGCGTCTGCGTTCTTGACAACCTTGTCAAGGCTTGCTCGGGATGTATCATGGATCGATACGTCTAGGCCCTTTTCTGCGAAGAGAAGCGCCACGGCGCCTCCCATAGTGCCTGCGCCGATGATACCGACCTAGTGGAAGTATGTGTTAGTGATTGCATAAATGAATGGTTTGCATTAGGGAAATTACTTTGGTGATCTCCATTGTGAGTGAACGTTTTTTTAGAAGATGTTAAGGGGAATTGATAAAATCAGGAAGCTTGTCCTTCTGGAGATTTAGAATACCAAACATCATACATCGCGTCCAATGCAAGATTTAAATACACGAGGATTTTCCTCAAAACATTCCAACGTCCTCAAGCTGAGGCGAGCCATGATCTCTGCACTGCCTCAAATTTCACATGATGGGGTTGACAGTCAACTAACTAAGCACGCCTATGATGCTCAAAATCAAGGAACCTTTCAAAGCCATGAGCAATAATGAAGAATATCTGATGATTATCAACGATGAGGTCGACAGTCGACTTGAATAGTGTCCAATAAATCACGACTCGGTCATGCCGAGTGCCCGAGTCATCATGCCGTTCGAAGCCGGGAACCCCCACGGGGATCGAGAACACTGGGCGTAGAACGTGGAGAAAGAGCCTCATTAAATTCCCCCCCTACCAAGACTCTAGTTTGGTCTCGTGTCCCACTACCAGGCTGACTGTCGACCACGCACAGGCCAAGTACCGGAACTAGAGACCCATCCTAGGGAAGATGTCAATGCTCCGATTGGTAGCTGACAGTCAGCCTTTCTCCATAGCTGGCTTTTCTGCAACTAGTCTCAATTAAGCAAGTCGTCTCCGAAATTCTCCAACTCTGTTGAGCTATGACCGGTTCCTGGGTCATGGGGGGTTGCAAAGACAATTGCTCGCGTGAAGCTGAAACTTGAGAGCGATTCATGGACAAGGGCGATTTAAGCACCTGATAAAAAATGACATAAATAGTTTTCATCAGTTCCCCATACCCCAGGTTTTTTAATTCCCCAGATCTTCATTCATCTGGAGTTCCAATTCAACTTTATCTGTCTTTCTTATCTTATCAGGTTACTGTGGTTTTTCTCGCCATCATGACCAACGAGATCACCAACTCGACCGCCATTGGCGAAACTCGAGCTGAGAAGCCCTCCTTCGAAACAAAGGAAAATCTCGAAAGCGTCGTTCCTCGAAGCGATCGTCTTGCTCTTGCTTCGAACATGGATCCCGAAACTCGTGCTCGAGTTGAGAAGCGTCTCAAACTCAAGCTTGATGCTCGCTGCGCTCTCTTCGTCCTGATTTACATCATGAACTATCTCGATCGAAACAACATTGCCGCTGCCCGCCTCAAGGGCTTGCAGGATGACCTTAAGCTGAACGATAATGAGTATGCCACATGTCTCAGTATCCTCTATGTTGGTTATATCCTTATGCAAGTCCCTTCCAACATGTTCATCAACAAAATTCAACGACCCTCCTTATATCTCGGCTGTATCATGCTTCTTTGGGGTTTGATTTCAACTCTCTCCGGAAATGTGCACAACTTTACTGGAATGGTTGTCATTCGTTTCTTCCTCGGATTCACGGAAGCTGCCTTCCTACCCGGAGCGTTGCTCATTCTTTCGAAGTGGTATACTCGTCGGGAACTCACAAAGAGAAATGCTGTCCTATTCTGTGGTAACTTGATCTCCAATGCCTTCTCAGCTTTGATTGCAGCTGGAGTGCTATCAGAGATGGACAACAAACTTGGGCACGCTTCTTGGCGCTGGCTCTTCTGGAGTAAGTTCTTTTATCAAACCTGATTAAATCGCGACTAACAAAATCGTTCTAGTTGAGGGTGCCATCACCATGTTCATCGCAATCCTCGCCGTTTTCATCCTCCCCGATCTTCCCACCAACACTCGAGGTTTCTCTCAGGAGGAGCTTGCAGTAGCTCAGCTTCGAATGATCGAAGATGTTGGTGAGGCTGACGAGGATTCTGAGGGCGAAGGAGCTTTCGCCGGATTAATGATGGCTCTTAAGGATGGTAAAATCTATGTCATGATGATCACCTTTGCTGTCTACGTTGTTGGCCTGTCTTTCAACGCTTTCTTCGTAAGGCTTCCTGCTCAACTATTTTCTTTGCGCCCACTAACGATATTGCAGCCTTCGCTTACTAGCACTCTCGGTTTCGCCTATGTCCCAACTCTGCTTATGAGCTCGCCGCCCTGGCTGTTTGCTTGTATTGTTTCTCTGATCGTTGCTTGGAGCTCCGATCGAACACAGGAGAAGGTTTGTCTCAAACTTGTCTCTGCCACAAACTAAATCGCTGACAATTCTGAACAGTTCTGGCACATTGTTGGCCCAATCTGCGTTGGTCTTGTCGGATTCATCATTAGCATGTCTACACTCAACGTCGCTGCACGATACCTTGCTCTCTTCCTCCAAACCTCATCATATGCTGGGTAAGTCTACAAAAAGCCTCTCAATTCGTCTAGCGAATCTTCGACTAACAGAACTCAGATACATCGTCTTCTATTCATGGATCAGCTCAACCTTCCCTCGCCCACCTGCCAAGCGAGCCGTAGCCATTGCCTTGATCAACGCATTCGCCCAGCTCGGCAACATTGCTGGCTCCTATGTTTGGAGTCTCAAGGAGAACGGTTACCGTAAGAGCTACGGCATTGTCGCCTCTATGTTCGCAACCACCATCGTTGGTGCTCTTGTCCTCCGCCTGATGCTCTCCAAGTTGAACAAGAAGCTTGAGGCGCTTGAGCGAGATGAAACCCAAGCTTATGCCACTGAGAAGGCCCGGGAGGCAGAGTCAGATGAGGCTCTCCGAGTGCAAAAGGGCTTCCGTTACCTTGTTTAAGACTGGTATAAGATGGAGTTGAAGGGTGCCCTTATTTCAGATTACCCTATTTCTTTAGACATAGTAAGACTTGTAGGCCATCCCTCTATAAATAATATGACAAGAGTTACCTAAATCTTTTCTCATTTTACCTCAGCTTTCAGTATCCCTTTATAGGAGCAATTGATGCATGCTCTTTAAGCCTTACGGCGTCTAAAGACAATGATCATAAAAGTTGTGAATCTTTACCAGGCCCAAATGGATTAGCGTGTTTGGTGGAGTACTCGTTCAAATAATTCGTAGACATATTCAACCACAGCAACCATAATTCACTAAAACTGTATTGTATGATCTGGAAACGAATGTTTCTTCTCCTTGATGACTTCAATAAATTGACATCACTCACTTCGTTGCCAGAATCCCAGTTAGACCGCTCGTCAGCTTACTTTCCGCTTCCGATTCTCTGGTCCCGTGTTTAAGTCGGGCCGAAAGGATACTACGGGGCGGGGCCAAATTGCGGGGATGGACAGGGGTCTTGACAACCGTTGACCACCATACGTTTCGCAAATTCCAACCATCATCCCATCTCCTAAACATTCATACTTTAGCACGCGACGTGTTCAACGCTTTGGCGATGGACCCAAACTCAGTCAAGCCTTCTCCTTCCCAAGCGACACCTAGACCCGATGCTCCGGCAGAGGAGCCCACCACTTGCCGAGAATGTCGGCGGCGAAAAGTGAAATGCGACGGTGTTATGCCCGTCTGCTCGATCTGCCGGAAGTACAGGCGTCATTGTCTGTATGACAAGCATAGTAGGACTCGGCTAACCCGAAGGTACATCCCTAGCGCCGCGTCTATCAGTGACTGCGACATGTGTCTAGGTGCTAGCTACTGACTGCGGCATAGACAATTAACCCTCCTAGAGGAGCGGCTTGAGAAGGCCGAAACTGTCTTGAGACGTCACTACACCGATGGCCAGATTGCAGAAATGCTGGAAGGACCAAAAGAAGGTCTAGCCACACAGAACCAACAAGCACCAGCAGCGACATCTGCACCAGTATCTGAATCTGCACCAACACCAGCAGTAGGAGCAACCCCTGGGTTAGTCAGCTTACCAACTACAACCCCGACCCCAGGCAATGTGGACAACCTCCTACAGCTCCCAGCCCAGACACCGGACTCCGGTCTTTATATGACAGGAGCAGGGAATGCAGGAACCTTCACGACAGATCCATTGCTTCTAGCACCCATTGGCGAACTAGACACAGGCCCTGGGCTTTGGACAGGATCACAAGACACCGCATTCGAGTTTACCCCATCTACAGCTGAGGACTTCGAGTGGAACGAACAGGAAACATCATGGGGCACATATGACCCGGCTACCTGGTCGATAACCAGCCATGTTGACGGAAACCCTCAAGCCATCATGGACGGTATGGCTTCTCTGACCATCGGAGATCAGAAGAGAGGCTATTATGGAGCTGCTTCTGGATCCGCTCTATTGCGTCAGATCCTTTCTGCCCGTCCTGATGGAGAAGAAGTTGACGCCGAGGTGGCACTGCATGAGATCGAGTCTCTGTTCCAGCAGCACTCGGATCACTCGCAATGGTTCCGATCTCAGGCTATGCTAACCCGAGTGGCTGTAGAAAACCTCATCGATGCTTTCTTTGTCTTCTATCACCCAACCTTTCCTATCGTACATGAGCCGACATTTCGAGCGCAGTATGCCGGCACCTTGCCTTGTGCCAACAAGGGCCACTGGAACACTCTGGCAAACATTCTTGCAGCTTTGGGATCATTCGTGAGCAGCAACGTTGCCGACGCTACAGATCTGCCAATCTTTCAAGCAGCACAAAAGAGCCTGTTTTCAAATTACCTCGAGGTTGGAAACTTGACTCTTGTGCAGGCATTCAGTTTGTCATCAAACTACATGCAAAAAAGGAACAAGCCTAACACCGGATTCAACTATGGTGGCTTGGCTATCCGCTTGGGCATAGGTTTGGGACTTCATAAGGACTTGGAAGGAAACAACCTTTCTCCCTTGCAGACTGAGACTCGACGCAGAATATGGTGGTGTCTATGTGTCCTCGATGTAGGTGTAACTATTACCTACGGCAGACCACTGAACTGGCCTCAGGCTGGTGTTGAGACAGCCTTTCCCCTGAACATACACGAAAAGGTTAGTAGAATACCTGGGCTTAAGGGAAGCTATTGTTGACTTGTATTTCTAGGATCTAACCCAGGAATCCACACATTGCCCACCGGAAGTGGATGGTATCACAATGTACACATATGTCCGAGTTCAATCAGCCTATCATCTCAGCACGATGACCATCTATAACCGTCTTATCACCAGCCCGTTCCCGTCAGCCACAGAGCTGATTACTCTCGACGATGTGTGCATCGGTTCTTGGCTCGCTCAAGTACCATACTACTACCGTGTCCTCCCGCCCCCAGAATCTGAATACGCGCTTGGCATGGGTATTTCAGAATGGCGCTATCGAAATCTCAGAATCGTCATGTATCGCCCCTTTTTAGTCCGTTGGGCACGGTCATCCGCACAGAACTCTCAGCAGAACCTAACAAGCAGTGAGAATCTGGCTGTTTTCAGGTGTCTTGACGCTGCGAAAGAATCAATCACTCATATCCAAGGCTACTGGACATCTCGCTCACACTCAAGGCTCGCATCGTTTTATATTCTGTAAGTTGCTCTCGAGTACCTCCCACGATATAAGATTATAGACTAATGATCCAGATACTTCTTATTTCATGCGACTCTCATTCCAGTCCACTGCTTGAGGCAAAACCCCCATCATGCACTCGCTCCCGACTGGCTGTCGCAAATCCAGGCCTCTCTATCGATCATGGGTGCTATGGCAGACCTGAACCCTAACAGCCCCAAATGTCGTGGAATCACGCTCAAGCTCTGCTGGCCTCACCTAAATGAAGATGGAACCCGCACATACTCTGAAAACGCGCCATTCGTGCCTAGCGTGGCAGACAGCGAGGCTGCTTCGATAATCAGCGGTTACAATACATGGTGCGAGTCCATGAGTAATGCAGGGATCGCGGTACCAACATATGAGTGGGCGGACGACAATGATTCGGCTCTTGGTTTCTTTTGATTTTGATAATACTTGTAAATCTTTTTAAGATATCAAGGACCCGCGCGAACCACTCTGTAGTATACCAGCGCAACCTAACAAAGAAAATGATGCGACATATTTCGAAAATCTCCAAAATGCCGCAACGTGAAGCGCAAGTGCGTTCCTGGGACTAGACTTAAACACATGTTAAGAGATGTTTTGATTGAGATGTGGTTTGAAGTTAAGGATCTGCCAAGAACTGTCGCAAAGCTTATCGTCCTCCAGCAACAGGCTGAGCTGGTTAAAACATTCGTCTTAAACAGCCTGGTAATGATAACCATAGAATCCTAATACATAAAGAAGGAATGGTTACTTCTCACAATGTCGTTGCATCTCCTTGAATAAAGTGTATGAGCCTCGATGCATCTCGTTTATTGATATATAGGAGATATATATGCAAAAGATAGTCAGATCTAGGTGCTTGTCTATCCATTTAGTATAGTTTGCAGAAATTCCCCTGCAGTCGAGTATACGAACTCAATAGTTCTTCTAGCTGCTGAAACTACAAGTAGTCTAAGGCAGGATGAGATGATGGATTTTAAGCTTGTCAAATCTTCGGAGTTAACCTCAGATATCCCTTCCTTAATAGCAAGGGCATGTTACAACTTAAGCATTTTCAGAGGTCTCTTTACATGGCAAACGAGACTCAATGATTTCAATGCAAGGATTTTAAGACCAGGTGTTTGCTTCGTTATGTGCTCGAAAGTATTTTGATACGCTACTTGGAAATTAGTAGGTAATGAGGTCAAGCTCTTGCGGATTTCCCTGCCGGCAGGAGACCAGCGACACGGTCCATCGTGAGCGGAGCGAGTAGGAAGCTCTGGTAAAGATAAGCCTAGGTCATCAAATATTCCAGCTGCGTGTGGCCTACGATCCGGAAGCTTTTTTGTCAACAGCAGATGCAAGATCAGATATAAGAGGGTCTCCAATCAAATTGATATTAACCTCCCCATGCTTCAGTCGGTGAATAATATAAAGATGCAGATCATAACGAGTGGCAGAAACTTGCGCACTTGGGAATTTTTGAAAGTGTTTCTCAATCTTGGGTTGATTACGGCTCGTGGCAAATATCCTGACTCCCAGACTCTGCAGCGTTGTGAGCTCACTGAGTAACTCGTTGAGAAATGGACATTCGTCGAGGCCATCCAAAACAATGCACATAGGTGCTGATTTCGCAATAGCACTAAGAACATAGATGAGGTTTGCATTTAAAAGATCTCGCGAACTCTTTTCATATAGGTCCGATGCCTCTTGAGGAATAGGGGTGGAGCCATGGAGGGTTTGGGCAATAAGATGACGAAGGACAATGTTGAGAGATTCCTTGGGGCGGTTGCTGCTAAAGAAATGAAAAGCAATTGCTTTTCCCGGGCTCTCGGTCTTGATATCTCTGAAAACTAGGGCTCTATTGTTCTTTGAATTAGTACTATAGGGCCGAGAATGGAAATGGTGTTGGTCGGTGGGCTAGTCACTGCCAGCACCCCAACCCTTCGAACATTACCAATCCTGAAATAATAGAAAGCATTTTAAATTTAACCAATTTCGGTAAGTACCCCATCTCGAACGATCAGTCTTTTCTCCTCCTTCTCCTCGCTAAACATGTACTTCATATAAGCAATAAAGAGAAGGAGAGAAATAGAGGGGCTCCACGAGATTAAGATGATAACTAACGGATTGAGTTTATTTTTGTTTTTAGAGCCTTATGGGTAGTGGTCTATTGGGCTTTAATGATCTGTCTGTCTCTATGAGATACGATACTGCCATCCGGACCCTTATATCTAATTAAACTTATGCAGCTGTAGATCTTGTACCCCTTTTCAAGACCGAGCAATATCAAACTCAGCCATGTACCAGTTCTGAATTGCTTTCGTGTCTCCTGTGATAGCCACAGTGTCATAACGCGGCCTCTCTTCCTTTGCTACCGAGCCATTGTTGACCATGCGACCGACCCACTTGCCATGTCGCCGTCCTGCATCGATTATCTTATCAATAGCAGCGATGAATTCAGGCTCGTCACCTCGTGCAGGCACGTATCCAAGGAGTGACTGAGCAAGATCATTGGGTCCAATGAACAGCATGTCCACGCCAGGAGTGGCAGCAATTTCATCGACGTTCTCGACACCAGCGCGAGTCTCTATTTGAATCATGGTGATGATGGTCTCGTTGGCAGCCTTCATGTACTCAGGGGTTGTCAGGGCATGTCCAATAGCAGGAAATGCAGAGCCCTGGCCCCGAACGCCCTGGGGTGGGAACTTGGAAGAAGCGACAATTTGTCTTGCCTCGTCGGCGTTGTTGATCTGAGGAACCATGATACCATGTGCACCGGTGTCGAGTGCTCGCTTGATAATGTCGTGGGCGGGTCCGCGAATACGGATGATAGGAGAAACCCCAAGGGCTGAAATGGCCGCCACGGAGTTGTGCATCGAGTCATCTCCAATGTGGCCGTGCTCGCAGTCGAGGATGATGCCATCTAGGCCGGTCAAAGCAACGATCTGAGCTTGGCGCACACTGGGGATTGCAACGAAGGTCATGAGCGGGAACTCCCCGGCCTTGATCTTATTGAGAAACCTTAATCGAGGATTCTCAACAGTAGTTGTGAGGGCAGTAGGATAAGTCTTTTGAGTCATGGTGGCTTAGTGGCTTAGTGGCTTAGGCGATAGATGGATGGTTTTTTTGGTTCTGCAAGTGTGAAGGGAGTGCGACGGGCTGTTGATGCTGATAAGGCGGTGATTGTGATGATGAATTCGGATTGTCTGATTGAATGATCAGGGTTATCTAGCTCTTTAATTAATCTTTCTTAAAAAGTTTTAATCACAGTCTCCGAAATGATCTGGGATGACTATGCAACCATCATGCAGCTGCACCATAACTTATCGTGATGGACCCACAGGGAGGAGCTCTCCCCAAACGCAAAGTGGATGATCGATCTGCCGGGCATATCTCCGAGGGTTGCAGGCCCGTCCAGTGAGCTCCTCCGGCGGGCTATCGCTGAACCCAACCGATAGAGCCGCTAGTGTCACATGGCAACCAGACTAACCAGGATTGTAACCCCGGACCCCGGATTCTGGTATCTGTGTAACTTCGGCTTCTAATCAACTCTCCATCATTCGTCGTCGGCCACGGGACCTCGTGGAACTTGGTCTATGCGTTGAGATAAGGCTATGTCTTGTCTGTCAGTGGATTTATAGACTTGACTCCCGACAGTGGTTGAGATGAAGATTCCGGATAGACATCCTCTTCTCTTTATTTCTCACCACTTCAAGCCACAACATTACCATCATGGCTACCATGCCTGTGGATGAATCCCTCAAGCGGTCACCCTCATCTCATGCTGAGGGTACCAGCACCGCCTACCAAAGGATGCCCGAAACCCTTTTGCACCTCAGCGATGAGGAGGTCGCTGCGATGAATAAGAAATTGGTTCGCAAGATCGACTCCATCATCCTGCCTATCATCGGTATATTGTACATTCTCAACTACATTGACCGGCAGAACCTGGCTGCGGCCAAACTCCATGGCATCACCGACGATCTCAACATGACAACCGAACAATTCGCTACCGCTATTTCAATCCTCTTTGTCGGTTACCTACCATTCCAGATCCCGAGCAATCTCATCATTGCAAGGATCCCTCGACCGGGTATGTATATCTGTGTTGCCGTGGTTATCTGGGGCACCATCTCAGCTTGCACTGCCCTGGTTAAAAACTATGGTCAACTTCTCGCTGTCAGGGCCATTCTCGGTGTTGCCGAGGCCGTCTTCTTTCCAGGGTAAGAATCATTCACTTCCTTTGACGGATAAAGAGACATTTCTGAGTTATCTTCAGTGCCATCTACTACCTCTCTGCCTGGTATACCAAGACCGAACTCGGAAAACGTATTGCCAGTCTCTACATAGCCCAGCAGGTCGGTAACGCATTCGGCGGCCTATTTGCCGCGGCTATATTTCAGCTCGACGGTCGACATGGAATCAAGGGTTGGCAGTGGCTCTTCATTATTGAAGGTTCTGCCACAGTTGGGATTGGTGTCGTTTGTGCCTTTTTCATGCCCGAATTTCCCTACAACAGCCGCATTCTTTCCCAAGCCGAACGAGACCTTGCCGTGTGGCGTATTGAGTCCACAACTGGCGCAGCCGAAGGCTCAGAGAAGGAGAGCACTCTGAAGAGCTTCGGAAAGGCTCTGTCTGACCCCAAGCTCCTACTTCTCATTATGTGCAATATGCTTTCCCAGGCACAGGGCTCGATCGCCAACTACTTTCCAACTTTGATTGCCTCGCTCAACTTTGGCAGCACCATCAGTCTGCTCCTCACTGCACCACCCTACGTCCTCGCTGGAGCTGTTTACTGGGTGCTGATGTGGTACAGCGACCGGAAGAACACAGCATACCCCATCATTATTGGATGCATCGCTATCGCCATTGGCATGTACATCATTCCCATGGCTACACTTAACGTCCCTGCGCGCTACTTTTCCATGATGATTCTTCCTTTTGCATCGGTCGGCCCTCAACTTGTGCTTTACAAGACTATCAACCTCCATCTTGCACGCCCTGTCTCGAAGCGCGCCGCTGCATCTGCTCTGGTCAACGCTATTGGCGGCACCTCCAACATCTGGGCTTCCTACCTGTACTATGCTCCCCCTCACTTCTTTGCGGCATTTGGCACTCTCATGGCTTGCGCCTTTCTCTTCGCCGGCACTATCACTCTCTACCGCTGGCTAGTCTTGCGCGAGAATAAGCGACTGGACTCTGGCGACCCTGAGGAAATAGCCAAGGTTATCAAGGGCGGTGTTACTGAGGAGATGGTTCAGCTTGGATGGCGTTACGAAATGTATTGATGTGACCGGCGTCAGTTTATCGGTATCAGGGCTAGATAGAGGATTGGTGAGGTGCTGGGTACTGAGACCTTCACATACAAGCAATCCATTGCCGTAAAGGTTTATTAAGACACATGATATCACAAAATTTGAAATACGCCCGATACTGGTGCATACCCTGAATCGTGTTGAGTTTGCAGCTTTTCCTAAAAGAGTGTAGAATCGGAATCTAGATCAATGCACCGAATTTTCGGGACAGCCAGCATGCGACGCAGCTTTTGGCCGGATGGTGACATTCACGGCAACATGAGGCATAACAGAAATACCTGAGGCAACGAATGATATAACTAGATAAACTAAGATATGAGATAACTGACAAAGATAACGTTCCGTGAAAGTGGCACCTCTGATTGTACCTATGTTATCGGCTATGAAACTCTATACTTGGACCATTAGCGATAGGCGTTCCGACGGGCCAATAGCAGCGCTGTTCAATAAGCGTGATGAAAGATACGAGTGGGCTAACGAAGCCGATCCCTGATAATGATGACCCACCCTGCAGATTAGATTGCGGGGGAACTGTCTGGGGGAAATCGTCTGTCGCCTCAACTCTACTCTACCTACAACCGCGAACAGCCCAAAAGACTTGGATTAAACGAGACTCAAAATGGCATCAACCAGCGCTCGCAGCATAGCCATCTCCCCATCATCCCAACCAGACTCTTCCCATCAGCCCTTTCAATGTCAAATATGTTCCAGTCGCTTCACACGCCATGAGAATCTGAAGCGCCATGCTGCGCTACATTCTCGCTCTTGCAGCAATGCCTCCATACCCTGCCATCTCTGCTCTGCCACCTTTTCGCGCCCAGATCTACGTCATCGCCACATGAAGCGAAAACATATGGACCAGATGGAAAAGACTTCAAGAGGCAAGCGACAGCGTGACTTTCAGGCACAGGCACCTACACCGCCGTCGCAGGCCAGCGCCAGTGAGGGTGATGACACGGAACATTTTCGACAACGACAAGTCTCTACTGAGGATACTATCGATCTTTCCAGCAGCTTACCCTCAGATCCGGGCGTAACTCAAATGGTCGCCACCACATTAGAATCGCAATCGACCCTGGGCGACTCAATGAGCATAGGGTCAATGTTGCTAGGCACGACTGATTCTCAGCTACTTGGTGTCGACTTTCTCGAGCCTTCAAGCAATCATCAATTGAGTCACATGTCGACTTCGCCCTCTGGAATGAGTCTGCTCAACTTTAGCCTCGATCAAGGCAGCCCCGAAAGATTACTATACGGATCGATTGACCTCAATCAGGGCCGGAATGACTGGTATCCGTCGACCATCCAAATCACACAAGGCTGTCAATTGTATTTTAAGCATGTATGCCACTTCTTACCTTTTCTGCACCAGCCGACATTCAATTCCACATGCGTTCCCAGCCACTTACTGCTCGCTATGCTTTGCATAGCATACCAATATGGCGAAGATCCAGATCGTAGTGACGAAGAAGGGTCTGGTGTAAGCTTATCCGAGAGATGCTTCCATCGCGCTCGTGCTCTCGTGTCTGGCGATGAATACGGGACAGATGACTCAACACATAACCTCTCAGTTGTACAATCTCTTCTTTTACTTGAGATTTACGCTATGATGTATCTTTGCGGAAACCACTCAGCGTATGGACTCAAGACACACAGCAGGATGGTCTCGCTCGCTCGGTCAAGTGGACTATCTCTACCGATATCAGCCGAGCCCACAGCAACAACCTCTGACCTCGATTCATTATGGCACATATTCATCGAGGCCGAGTCGCAAAAAAGGACGCTCTTCGCCGCCCATCAAATCGACACGTTATGGTATCAGTTTCTCTCGATGCCCCGACAATTCTCACACCTGGAGATCAAGCACGAGCTGCCCTGCCCCGAGGATCAATGGACGGCGTCCTCAGCAGCTGAGTGGGCGCACAAAAGGCTAGTTGCCATCGTGCCTGGCCCACCAGTTCAGTATCCCGATGCTGTTCGACGCTTTTTGTCTATGGATTCGGATATCAGCTCCCTTCCCGCATTCGATCCATATGGAGCCATCAACATTACTCACTTCCTTGTATCTAGCGCCCAGGAAATCTCCGGTTGGTGTACGATGACGGGAATGATAAGCACAGAAAGGCTTGAACCCTTGCGTAAATCTCTTGAGGCGTTGGGTCCTGTTGCTCGCTCGGGGCCGGAAC
This sequence comes from Fusarium sp. NRRL 53497, assembly GCA_013184445.1. NCBI lineage: Eukaryota > Fungi > Ascomycota > Sordariomycetes > Hypocreales > Nectriaceae > Fusarium > Fusarium sp. NRRL 53497. Next base: position 166,965 of record JABCJZ010000091.1, read on the forward strand.
AGGCGAACTCGTCGCGTGGGGCGTTATGTGAAGCTTCGTGGCAGTCTGCCATGATTGAGGTGCGGATATGGTCACCGTCGCATACGGGTGGTATCGTGGGTGGGACGATGGACGCAGTTTTGCAACAGTCGACGTATCTGGCGCCATCGTGCGAGTTTCTGTGCGAGTCCAATACCGCAAAGGCCATTAAACCTCACATCGATTGGTTTCTCACCTATCTCGACGCGCCCCTCGTACCGGACGCGGAGGCGCCGTGGATCATGCTGTACGCCTTCAAAGCTTTCGTAATCGCTTGGCAGTTGATTCAAGGCAGTACTCTAGGATCGATGCGAGTTGTCGGTATTCAAGACGGAGATACCGATGGGGCTCTGGAGTGGGCCAGAAGAGTTTTCGGACGCAGGCAGCGGTGGCAGCTTGGCAAGATTATCATGACATGCTTGGACACACTATAAACATTAGTAGGCAATTATGAACTTTCAGATATTTCTACGATTAGAGGAAAGAATCAAAATACCCCCAAATTATGCGACCATGACTTTATAAGTTTGGGTTACCAAGTCGTGAGCGGAGTTCACCGAAAGAGGATCAGCTCATAAACCCCCGTCGTAGGGCAGCATCGAGAAATGGTCTGATTGATTCACATAAGGACTGGGACTTGTGCGTTTTCCAATGTAGATTTCCATAGGTAGTTTAGTAGATTATAGGCTCTGCTCATAGTAATCCTGGAACATGTGAGCGTCACTTATGTTTTACTAGTACACCATGTCATGAAATTGAGAGCAACATTTGCCATTTATAACCCCTCTAAAACTTGGTCTATTCTTTTGGCCCTGAAGTACAACTAATTTAAGCCTGTGCGATGCACTCAATCTCAATAACGGTACCGTCACCAGGAGGGAGAGCCTGGAGGCACGAGCGCGAGGGCATAGGTTGGGGTAGGAAATCAATATACACCTCATTCATAGCAGCAAAGTCTTTCATGTCAGCGAGGTAGACATTATATTTGACAACCTGCTCAAGTGACGAGCCGGAGAGCTCAAGCACCTCCTTGAGGTTCTGAAGAACAGTCCTCTGTACAAGTCCGGGTTAGAGGGCGCCGCGATAAGCTGGGACTTTGAAAACACACCGTTGCCTGCTTAATCTCGCCAGTAGCAGTCTGCCCGGCGCAGAAGACTAGACCGGGGACCTTGGTGGCCGGACCTGCACAAGGTTGATGTCAGTGACCTGAAGGACTCTGGAATTTAGGTAGTTGACTTACAGTTGTGGGGCTTGGGAGGGAACTTTTCGCTGGAAATGAGTTGGCGCGACATGGTTGTAGATAGGATAGGTAGATTGAGGTAAAGTGAGATAGGTGCTTGTGTGTGAGGAATTGAATTGTGATAGTGAGTAAACAACTAGGTACTACCTAAGGTATTCCCTTGTCATATACGTCCCTTTTTTAAGTTGAACGTTGAACTGCGCATCCACTATCCAGGTACTGGCCGCTTATCTGTTGTCTGGGAGGAGCTCCTCCCAACTACCCGCCCCACAGCTAGATAAGCTAAGATTAGCTCCTCCCAACTTTTGTCCTCCGGCCCTAAGCTCAATTAGGCGCATGCATGATGATCACTGGCTTCAACGATCTAGGTGTAACTGTGGGTGAGACATTGTCAACTAGCGAGTGAGGAGACATTGAGGTCGGTACGTAGCCTCGGGGGAACGGACTGATCGTACGTGAAAGCCGGAATCTGACTTACACCATCTCCGGACGGCGGAGCTCGACCAAGCAAGTCCCATGGAATTTGGGCGGTGGGGTGTATAAGAGCAGAGCAATCAACCATCATACAGCAATCTGAATTGCACCAAGAAATCACTTGACAAGTTCACAACTACCTTATCTTTTGACCTAAACATTACCACAATTTCCCAACATGTCGCCAGCAGCTCCTTTCAGTCCCCCTTCAGCTGAATTGCCTGGCAAGCCTTTCGTTCCTGAGTGGGCTCCCCCACCCGTGACGCAGCAAAAGGAGGACTTTGCCGAGCTCACTTCTATCAATCTTTCTTTACTCGACTCGGACGATCCTACGGTTGTGCAAGACTTGGTTAACCAAGTCAAGAGGGCTATTCGTGAGGATGGGTTTCTATTCCTTGAGAATTATGGTATCTCACTAGAACAGGTATGACGCGCGCATTGCTACTAGACATGAGACAACTGTCGCTAACGTCTTACCCCATAGCTCCACCGCCAATTCGCTATTGCCCAGTACATGTACAACAACATTTCAGAGGAGGACAAGGAACGTCTACTCTTCAACCCTGACTCTGGTGTCTGGTCCGGCTACAAGCACCCATTTGGCTTCAAGGTGAACCCCACCCAAATCACTTATCAACCACTTGAATTGAACTGACTGTTTCCATCCAACAGCGTCATCGTGGACCTCCCGATGGCATTGAGCAGTTCAACTGGTACCGACCCGACTGGGAGGACATCAACCGCGTGCCTACCTGCCTCCACCCCTTCATGGATGAGATCGAGGCTTTTGCCAATTACCTCACAGAGTCGGTCAACCGTCGCCTCCTGACCCTCTTCTCGCGCGTTCTCGAGCTCCCCGATGATTACTTGTGGGACAACGTCCAGTCCCACGGCAGCCCAACTGGTGAGGGCTACTTCAGACATGCGCTCTTCAGACCTGTGCAGAAGACCACAGAGGAGGCTTCCAAGGGTCTTCGCATGCATGGACACACGGACTTTGGTCTCACTACATTGCTCTTCTCTGTTCCTGTCTCTTGTCTTCAGATCTGGGGCCAGGATGAGAAGTGGTACTATGCCCCCTACAAGCCTGGTGCTCTCGTGGTCAACATCGGCGATACCCTCGAGATCTTATCAGGCGGGCACTTCAAAGCCACTCGCCACCGTGTCTTCAAGCCCCCAGTTGATCAGCGCAACTACGAGCGCCTCTCGTTGGTGCTTTTCAACAGCTCCGTCGGTGACCTGCGCATGACACCAGCTGCTGGTAAGTTGATAACCATTGTGCCCCTTTCATTACAGGTTCCTGACTATACAACAGACTCACCCCTTATCCAGCGAGAGGGCTGTGTCGAAGACCAAGGAGTGTACGCCGAGTTCAAGAAGCAAACACAGCAGGGTCAGCTTGTTCCTACCAACCGACAATGGCGCGAGATCCAGATTGCGACATGTACAGATCCTACCGATACAGTGAACAATAGAGTTGGTGCTCACCAAGTTCTGATTGATGGAAAGCTTATGCACCAGCGGGAGTATATGGGGGTAAAGGTTGTTCTGCCAGTTTAATCATTGCCAACTCATAGGGCACTTATCAAGTCTGCTTTCAATTGATTAGTGATTTCCTTACCGATCTGCAAGATCGATCAAGGGACACATTTAAAGAACTCTATAATTTCTTTCACATTGGGCATTAAGCATAGTACCTTAAAATGATTTCCCTTTAAACTTAATAACCTAAGTCTTATTCTAATAAATATTATAAGGCTTATTTAAACTTAAGTAAAGCTTTTCTTTTTCTTTTTCTTTTTTCTTTCGCTATACTATGGCTATATATAAACATCCTAGGTTTCTTAGTTTAACTCAAGAACCGCATAGGACCAGGTATGTTATCAAGCTATCAGCAGATAAGCGGAGTTCCCTTACCCCACCACGGAGTTTCACGCTTGAGGAGATGATAATCTTCAAGTTTTCATTAAATCTACTAATATTACATAGGTGTCTCTAATCTACTGGTCATACGGCCGTGTCTTTCCGGTTGAGCCTTTGCCTAAAAACTTATCATCCCGGCTGATCTTGCTTGTCGGTCATGTAAGGCATATTAAGGGTCGGCTCCAGCACGAACGAGCAACGAAACCTTTTCCAATGATCTAGTTTCCATAGCGCAATGCAACGGGGTTTGCCCATCTTGATTAGCTACATTAACGTGCGCGCCCCTAGCGAGAAGGGCCGCCACGTTGCTAATGTCTCCCTCTCGTACTGCGTAATGCAGTGCAGTATCACCTCGATCAGTAGTAGCGTCAAGATCTGCGCCAGCGTCGAGAAGAGCGATTGTCTGAGCATCAGTGTAAAGCTTGGCAGCGTGGTGTAAGGGTGTTGAGCCGTCATTGCTTCTGACATTGATACCAACGCCAGCATCAAGAATGCGCTGGACAAGAGATGCCGGAGCCAGGTGTAGGACCGAGACCCCTTCCGAGTTTGTCGTTGTCAGATCTGCACCAGCATCGGCCCAGAACTCAACAAGTTCGTTATAGCCAGCCGCTGCGTGTAGGATAGTTTCCCCATCATGTGTAGCAGCGTTGACGTTGGCACCAGCTTTGACGAGGAGCTCAGGAATGTCAAGTCGTGATGTCTGCCTAGCTCGTGTGATCAAGGGTGTCTCGCCAGAATTGGTCACAGCTTCTAAGTTGGCCCCAGCGTCGACGAGGGCTTGAAACGTATGTGCCGACCCACCGTGAGCCGCTGAATGTAGTGGCGTTAATCCTTTGTCGTCTCTTGCCGCCACGTCGGCCCCGACCTCTAGCAAGATGTGCACAAGCTCCACATCATCTATCCCAGCTGCTCTATGCAGGACAGTTTCACCCCAACTCTGAGGCAAGTTCACATCTGCTCCGGCGTCAAGGAGCAACTTGAAAGTCTCCAGATCCCTCGCATGATAGATGGCCTCAGATAGCTCCTCTACGCTGAAACATCCTTCTTTTGTTTCCAAGCGGCGACGAATTTCTTCGGAATCGCATCTTTTATATATGATAGCGAACGTGAGCGGATTCCCAACTTCCTCTAGGTCGGGGTTGACCCAAAGATTATTGGACATAGCGCTGGTTGGTTGATTGGATGTAGTTATAAAGAGTTGAGTTCCAGGAGATAATGGAATCAGGCTGGGGACAAGAGTTTAAATTCTTGAAACTCAACGATAATAAAGAACAAAATTGGAAATTTCTGAGAGACGTACGAGGGTCTGTGATCGGCTAGTGTAGGCACGTAACTTCCCAGCAAGGACCACGCAGGTTAGTTCAAATTTAGCGGACAGCTGCCTAGAAGCGTAATATGACAGTACGTGAACGAGACGCATGAGCATTTTTACAACAAGGGCCCAGACTTACCTATGGAGTGGGTTCCTAAACGTTCAGGTTCTGAATGTATGGGTAGTTCTTCTGTTCTTTGCAGAACATGTTCACGCTGTTGTGCAAAGTTTATCCTTACTTAGTGAGGGCCCACCGCTTGACCCCTTAACAAGCATCATGCTTGTGGAGCTGATATTCAGGATCTAGTAAGATCAACTGTTAGTGCCTTTGCTTGCACTTGAGCCTCGTGGCCGAAGTTTTGTGCTCCCGGCTGATCTTGATTGTCGGTCAAGCAAGCCATATATATGCAAGGACTTTTGTCATTTTTGCCGTCCGGTGTAAAGCCGTCAAGTATTTGGATCCTCTATTGCAAATGGGATGCCATTTTGGCGAATCAAAGAAGTATGGAGATAATGCCAGACTTCTCAGCCGCCTCACTAACTGTGGGGACGGTCTAAGCGTCGTAGTTTAACACGACGTCTCACTCCTGAGTGCTTGCCAAACAGATCGTTGGACTATCTGGGCTCTTGAATTCAACAGGCTGTGCCATGGTGAAGGATGGCGAAGTTCGAATAATATATTAGGAGTAGACTTTGACTTAAAAACTGCCTTCTCTTTTCATACATTGCTAGTCCTATTAACCTTGCACTGTAGATAAGTTAGCATATACTTAACAAACAATCACGTCAAGGTATTGTTACTTACCGATGGTCCAAGTGACTGAAGCATTATCACCGCCACCTCCAGAGCGGCTGATGGTGAATCCGGCTGGCGCACTGTGATTGTAGCTGTTGTGACCGTTATAGGGGTTGTCGAACGAGAACGAGTATGTGCCAGCCTCGCTATCATACCACACAGTCCCTTCATCGCCAGTCATAAATCCATTAGATTCGGCTTGAAATTTCCCCTGGCCACCAGCAGGGATATCAGAAGGGGGGCTCAAGTCATCGCTCCACTCGCCATGATCAACGGCACTGCGCCGAAGAGTAAGATCTACAGGCGTGTTGTTGATAATGGTAACATTGGTTGAGCGAGCTGGCATGATGGAATCTTTTGGGTAGATGAGGTAGTTTGTAAAGAGTGAAGAATGGACTTAAGGTTCGAAGATTAAATGGTAACAGAAGACAAAATGAGAGCGGGTGATACACACTCTTTATAGGTTTCCTCGCTCGATGGAATTTTCTGGATCGTGACAAGATATTCAGAGATGTAGTTAGTCGGTCTGGCTAGACAAGATAAGAATATGTATACACTATTGCACTATACCTATACTATTAACATTTAATCCACTTTGGCTCATCCTGTCCCCTTCAGCCAGCCATGAGAACCCTCACTAGTAAGAGCTAGCAAATAGGCTTTGTGGTGTCGTATGATTTGATTTGGTTGTTTAGCATCTGACCTGCTGAGAGGTCCAGGTCGACCTAGCGTCGAATCATACCTCGAAGGCTTGCAGGTTGCACAGATTATTGAATTGCGATCGTTCTAGCCTCAGCGCCATGTTTTGTTACGGGAGCGGTGCGGGACTAGTTTAAGCCTGTGGGTCATGCCGAACTAAGCATAAAAGAGCGTTTGTAGGTTCGTTATTTCAACAATGTCGCCTTTTACCATGTTTTTCTTTTTCCTCTTGTTTTTAAGAGTCTAATGGCAATAGATAACTAGAGTCATGTAGATTTTCTAACTGGATATAGTAAGTCTCTGATTCTGGACCAACCTGAGCAGCCTGCTTGAAATAGTCCATTCAATAGCTCAATGCAGCCACATTACGCATGTTGCCCGAACCAGTAATAGCAGATTTTGGAAAATATATAGCAGAACAGAGGCTGGCTGATAACTAGCAACTAAGTTGGAAGTCCAGAACTATGCCTCAGCCAGCCACGTTATTATATTTGCACACGAACATTATCCCGAGCCTATAATATCTGGCATTCCTTGTCATCCTCAATCCGATGTACCCCTTCCCTCTATTATTCAGGACTATCAAAGCTCAAGCTCTAGTAACTATCCTATAAGGAGTGAATAAGACATGACTGTCAGCTTTTATATGACTCGTTAAATTAGATTTCCATTATCGGATGTAAAGATGACGAGCAGTCGTATGACTTTTGTATACTGCTTGGTTAGTGGACTGATGATATAATTCCAGATATCGTGGGTGTGACGACAAGGGCGATGATAGGGGTGTGAGTCTTAGCTATCAGTATGGCCTTGCTGTGGCAAGCGATGATTATAGTGGTGACTAAGATCGTCAGTTTACAAGCTGTAGATGTTAGAGAAACAGAAATCTGATGGGGAGTGTCTGGTGACTGTTTTAACAGTACCATACAGCTCATATTGATGACTCGTAATTGTCACAACTCTTTAGTCTACGTGATTATAGATCATATTAACCAGATGCTGATTACCGTGAAGATCTGCTGTGGTTGTCAGGCCAATATTTCATGTGAACTATTTTCATTGATTTCGAAGGACGTTGAGAGCTTACCCCGAATTCAGTCAATCCTTCTCTGACTTTCGAGTTGCCAAAAGGCGAGTCGATGATAAAGATAGAAAGACCAGAACAAATAGGATAACTCACAGACCAAATATCGCATTATGGATCTTGGCAGTTCAATATGATCCCAACCTCGGCTTCCCCAACCAGTACTTTTCGTCAAAGATGTATGAGCCAAGCAAGCCGAGAAGGAGACGCCCTTGTCTGACTTCAGTAACTTGGGTTCGTGACAGAGAAAGATAGCTAAGCTTTTGGCAACTGGAAAGAACCAAGGCAAGGGGCAGGTGGGAGAAAACCCCATGAACAGGCAGGTTCATGAAATTTGAAGATATGTTATCTATTGTATTTTGAACGAATTTAGGAAGAGGGTTTGAGAGTAGCAAAAACTTTTCACCTTTTTTATACACGTGCTCTCCCTTATTGTGATATTGTTTCTTAGATAAGTTCTTGAGCTGGATCTCGTCTCCTTTTTTCCTCTCGGGAAGGATATGAGCGTCCCGCTTTAGAGCAGTTCTCCGATAATTCCCTAAAGAAAACACTCACTGAGAATGGAAGGCACGCGAGGTAAACTTAATGGTTCTGCTTAACCATGGCAAAAGCTCTCCCGCCACCTTAACCTCTCAACTCTCAACTCTCAACATGGCGGAACTCCAACCATGGAGCCGGCTACAACAATTCATATTTGTTCCCGTCATTCTCAAGATGTCAACTCCCAAGATCGCAGAACTCCAAGCATGGAGCCAGGTACCGTCCTTGATGCTTGTTCATATCGTCGTCGCGGATATGACCACGTACTCGTTCGATCCCTCCCCCAAGTAACCCAGTTTATCCACGGATACCTTCAAAATCCATTCAACACTCCACCCCTCGCGACTCTTGGATGCCTCGAAGTCCTTCCTATCGAGTTGTTTAGTTACATGCTGTTCTACCTCGATGTCCTATCCTAATTTCCGGTTTCGACTTGTCAATAGACAGTCTCGCATCTTAGCCAGTGGACTTCGGGAATACAAGCTCGTGGTCAAACATGGCCTAGAAGGCTACCGCGGCGCGCTACGAACAAAGTCCGCCAAGAACTTTACGATCCAGGATTTGTACAATGCTCTGACACAGGAGAAATGCACGTTTTGCGATGACTTTGGTGGCTATCTTTTCATTCTGACAGCCACGCGCTGCTGCTCTACATGCCTGGTACACTCTCTAGAGCTACGAGTCATCGGCCTTTCAACGTTATCAAGACTCACAAGATTACCTCAAGTATTTCTGCGTCATTGTCTCCAATATCCATACGCTAAAGGTCCCCAAACCAGAGAACTCATACTACCCGAGAGGCAAATACCCTCGAAATTGAGTGACCTGAAAGACCCAGTCAAAACTTTAGAGGCAGAGGAAGAAGTGGCGATTCAACGCTTCAGGGTATCAACAGTATACCCAGGGTATGATAAAAGTACTGGAGATGTGGAACTTGGAATGAGCTGTAGAGGGTGCTACATCCGAGTTGCCTGTTCAGAGTCTTCGGCACCTCAGAAAGATTGGAAGCGCTTGTTTTCAACGGAGGGCTTCTTGTCGCACTCCGAATCTTGCCCAGAAGCACTGGCACTGTGTGAAGAGGAGCACTGGCGTTGTTTGAAGAGAGCGGGGGTGTGATGGAACGCGCGAAAGAACATGCACCTTTCGGCCCAGAGGAAGCGGGCCTGTTTTCGAAATTCTTCTGATAATCGATTAATACGAAATGATACAATAGAAGGCTAATATATACTCGACAAGGTGACAAGATTGAAGCATGGATAAGCGATGAAAGATATCAAGTCAAGTAAGAAACGACATGGAAAGGATTGAAAGTAAATCTATAGCTTCGACCCATTTGACCTTCTACTCACCCGCTCCTTATCCCTCAGCAATCGACGAAGAATCTTTCCACTCGGGCTTTTAGGAATAACCTCTAGGAATTCAACACCCCCCTTCAGCTGTTTATACGAGGCCTTGTTATCCGCAACATGCTTCATGATATCATTTGCCACCTGCTCTTCATCCAACGACTCGGCTGATGAGCTCCTCACAACAAAGGCTTTGGGCACCTCTCCCGAACGATCGTCAGGTACTTGGATCACGGCACAGTCGAAGACATGTTGATGTGTCAGGATATGAGCCTCGAGCTCCGCCGGCGCTACTTGGTGGCCCTGAAAATGGTCAGTATGGCATCAAGGTACATAGGTGTGCAGATCACTTGCCTTGACTTTGATCAATTCCTTGATTCTATCAACGATAACGATATGTTCGTGACCTGAGGGAGCCCGAGCTACCACTGCTTCATCACCCGTGCGAATCCATCTACCATCGTGGTGGTGCACAAATGTTTCTGAGGTAGCCTTCTCGTTGTTCAGGTAGCCCAGCACAACGGAAGGAGCTTGGACAAGCAACTCGCCAGGCTTATCGTATTCGGTGACTTCTTTGCCTTCGAGATCGATGATCTTCCCCTTTGCACCTGGTAACAATGATCCAGAGCCTCTTGTGAAGACATCATCCTCACTTGAAGAGGTAACGACTGTTGCGGTTTCCGTCATGCCTACTGTTGTCAGTTTTGCGTTTCTTTTTGATAGCGGAGAGAAGTTTACCATATGCCTGGGCGATTGTCCAATCGGGGTACAGATTCTTCATATCCTGAATAGTCTCTTCTCCCAGTGGCGCAGCACCGCAGTAGACGAACCGGACACTACTCAAGTCATACTTGGCGCAAATATCTTTGAATCGTAGAACTTGAATGATGATAGGCGGAACCTGAAGGTTGTCATCAGCGACGTTCACAAGAGTGAAGCATAGTTGGACTCACCACTAGTAGCTGTCTGATCTTGAAGTCTTGAACAGACTTGAGAAAATCGTTGAACTCGAACCGCGGGAGAACAATAACCTGGTCGCCTCGCCAGGTACAAGTGTGAGCACCGATTACAAGGCCGTAGATATGCGAAAAGGGTAGAAATCCCGTAACTGCTTGAGTTTCGACGCCCCTCTTAGCCCTAGCAACAGAGTCATAGGTGACATGCTGTAGCACATTCGCGATGACGTTGCGATGAGATATCATAACAGCTTTCTGAACACATGTCAGTAAGAATCGTAGATGAAAAAGAGTATGTCTTACCGGCAACCCTGATGTTCCACTCGAAAAGCACAAAAAGGCTGTTTGTCGAGCACCCTGGCCCTGAACCCACTGAAGCTGTCCGAGTTCAGCAAGCTTCGATCCCTCGTTGATGAGATCCTCTACGGATGCATGTTTGAAACGTGAGACAGGATCAGCGCGCGGAATTTCAAAGAGGAACACGTTTTCATCTGGTATGCCGACGATCTTTGCCGCCTCAAGAGCTGTCTCAAGCAACGGCGTGCAAGTGACTAGAGCCTTTGCTCCTGAAGCTTTGAGCTGATGGGTCAACTCATCAACAGAGTAAGCGGCGTTGGCTGGGCTGACGATTCCTGAGAGTCGGTGAACTCCGTAGATGGCGGTTATGAAATCGATCTGAACATACAATGTCAGCTAGTCCCGAGACGCGTCAGATGAATATTAGCTTACCGTGTTCAAGGAGAAGATGGCCAGGACCTTTTCCCACGGCGTCCCTTCATTTGGCTGCCATTGCAGGCGTTTCGCCAAAGCTCTTGCGAAGAACTCTGCGCGCTGAAATACTTCAGGCGCTGAGTACGAGCGACCTGTGATGCCGCAAGTGAAAGGATGTCTGCTTTTGGCAATTGGATAGCGTCCGTATGCTTCATTCTTCATGAACTCAGCAATCGATATCGAATCGGGAGGGTCTTCGTATGTGTCAGCAAAGGGAAGTTCCGTGGTTGCAGGTACGCTACTCACCAATGGGAAGCTGAGGCACCCAGCTAGGAGAGGTGAACACCATCTTGGCAAGTTCAGTACGTCGCTTTTCGCACGCCGGGCTATACTGTGTAGTACAACAGACACAACCAGAGTGAATTGCTTATTGAGGAGACATCAGCAACGGACGTAATGATAATGTTGGCGGTGGAGTTGATGAGCTAGTACAAGAGAGGATAACCGAAAACATTGCCATTTGTCAGAGATCGGCGAATTCCCCGCGTTGTTCCCCGCGTTCCTGGATATGGATTTCCAGGCCAACCACGATCCTTGATTGCCTCGGTAAAATGATCAAAGGAGCTATGCAACCGGCCAGTACAAACAGTTTATGAACAGCTACCTTAAGGATAGGTTTCACAAGAAATGAAGCGACCGAAATTACACACTCTCAGCACAGACGACCAAAAGTTTGATCTATAATATTGCCTGTCAGTTGCCAGCATGACCATCTCAAACAGTGCCAGAGTCCCCACGACAATGTATGCATGGAGGAAACATAGAGGAAGCCCCAAGCCGGTAGGCCAAATCATCTATATCCTAAAATTCCATCACTGACTTAGTCGAGGTTTTTGAAGAAGTACCGGTCCCAAAAGTGGCCTCAAATGGCATCCTCTGCAAGATGCTGGCGTCTGGTGGTACGAGTAGTCCCCTCCAGAAACTGTATCAGGATCTAAATACCATCCAGTTTGCAGAAGTGACCATTCTCTTTTGACGATAGACAAGCAAGCTTCTTGGTTTGAAGAAAAGTATATCTTGGTATGGCCGCTCAAAAAGAAGAGCATCTCCTTCTGGCTAACATGTAAATCAAGGGTCACGAGGGTTGCGGGCAGATCATTGAAATAGGAAGCGCAGTAAGAGACACTGAACTGAAAGTTGTAAGTTGAATAAGTCAACTCCAAGGGGCTAGCACTAAAAGTATCCAGGGCGATATTGTAGCTCTCCACGCAGTTCCTGGCTGTGGACAAGACGATTGCCCAGAATGTTCTCGCGATCTGGCCCAACTATGTGAAAGAGGCCACCATTCCGGCATCGGTCAAGATGGATTTTACGCACCATATGCCGCAGTTGACATCCGAGCCGCAGTAAAAGTCCCTGAGAGAGTTACACCAGCCGAAGCAGCAGTTGCTACAGATGCTGTCAACACCGCGTACCACGCCATCACAAGACGAGGAGAAGTCAAGAAAAACGAGACAATCTTTCTCTTTGGACTTGGTGGCCTTGGGCTTAATGCACTCCAGATTGTCCTCCATATCGGATCGAGGGTGATAGTTTCGGATATTCGACAGGAGCTTCTTGACGAGGCAAAGGCTCTTGGTGTTCCGTCTCATGATATCGTTCCAGTAGGAATGCCCCCGCAAGATTTCATCAAAGAGAAGGGCCTTGAAGGAAAGATTGATACAGTTCTGGATTTTGTTGGAACGCATCAGACCTTTGAAGATGCTCAACATATCGGTAAGTTTACAGCTTCATTTGAAATTTGATCGAGTCGAACTGACTTGATTTAGTGCGTCGTGGAGGTAAACTTCTCTGCATCGGAAGCCTTGACACGGAAAACACAATTCACATGAAGATTGGTACGAGGAAGAGACTTTCTTTCATCTTTTCTTATGGAGGTCAGGTTAGAGATCTTGTGAAGGTTCTTGAGCTTATCGCTTCTGGACACATCAGCCCTCGTGTGGAAACAAGGAGGCTTGGGGATTTTGAGGAAGTTCTTGAAGCGTTGGGTGAAGGAAAGATTAAATCGCGAGTCGCTTTGCTACATGAATAGTTTAATCAACGCACATGGGAGGTTATGATGTTCGAATAGAAATATTTTATGCATAACTTAGTCTCCAAATCATTTCAAAGGTGGAATAGTGATAGAAGCGTTCTTATGATTTCATGGGCATTTGATATTCTGAGGCCATGCTAGAATGCCATCAATTGTCATTGATAAAGCTGACGCAAGTTTGCAAACTTCCGAAATAGCCAGTCTTTGTCTCAAACCTAGCTCATCTTATCATATGAAAAATTATTTCAGCCTATGGAGAGAGCTTATTTCAGCCATTCACACTTGCACCAGCTGGTAAACTCGTCCCAACCGCCGCAGTTGTTCCAGCATCAACCGGCAAAATCGCTCCTGTAATCCATCTAGCATGATTACTTGCCAAAAACACAACTGCGCAAGCCGCATCCCACGCTGTGCCCTCAGTCCCGAGAAGACTTCGTGCCTTTCTAGCCTCTCTCGCCTCCTCCGTCATTCCTTTGGCGTACATCATTGGGGTATAGAGCATCTAAAAAGTAATTAGCACTGTTGATTTATCCATCGGACTTGAGAACTCACTCCTGGACAGACGCAGTTCACCCTAATACCGTCTTTGGCATGATGCGCAGCCATGGCTCTGGTCATGTTGACGACAGCTCCTTTGGCAGTTGGATAGAGAAGATGGGGTGTTCCGCCCTTAAGGCCAGCCACACTCCCCATGTTGACGATTGAACCTCTGATCTCGCCATCATTCTTGGTCATAGCTGGCATAGCATACTTTGCCATGAGAACCATGCTCGACACATTGACCTCAAGACCTGTTGCCCAGCTTGCCATATCCACATCAACTGCCGTCCCTGTTGCTCCTCCTATACCGACATTATTGATAAGAATATCCAACCGTCCAAATTGTTTCAAAGCCAGTGCAACAGTCTTTTCGCAATCATCTGCGATTGTGACGTTTCCTTGAGCCGGGATAGCCTTCTTTGAATCTGAGCTCTGGTTTGCCATGTCGGCAGTCTTTTTGGCCCATTCTAGATTCATATCCAGACATATCACATTGCAGCCTTCTTTAGCCAGCATGATTGTTATGGCTCGACCATTTCCAATGCCATCTCCAAAGCAGCCGGCTCCTGTAACAATGGCGACTTTGTCTTTTAGCGATCGGGAGGGAGGTTGTGTGGGTATCTCAGAAGACATGGTGTTGTTTAGACTCAAGTGACTGTACTATTCGTGTGAAGTAGTGGAACTGAATACTTTCTCTGGCATGACTGTATTGAATCTTGAAGTTTAATATCTTATCCGAGTATATGACATCCTTTCGGATGAGGTTGGACGGTTATCCCAATCGGGAATACCCAGACTCTAATCAACCTCATTTTGTGGAGTCGCGCCGAGGTACGGCAACAGTCCTCCACATCACATGGCCAATTGCGTGCTCTGATACGGTGATACCCCGTTCACATGTTGAGTTTGACGCCATCAGTGAATCGCTGAATTTAAACCTCATTCCTTTGCATCGTCTATCGCAGTAAAGCATCACTCAATACTTGATTATGTGCGACTTCACGGAATACGGCGGCAGGTCTGCTGAATGGCTTGCCGTAGAAGCAGGATTACCTCCTCCCCCAGTCTTTGCGGATATCTATGAGCGACAAACGGTTGTCAACAAAGGCCGGGAGGAGATATCTGCAAAGGGCATGGAGCCGCTGAGGTCACTGGTCCGCATCAATGATTACAAGATTCCTGCCAGAGACGACTTCATGCTAGAGGCACGAAGTTACAGGCCAATTGATGCAGAAGACAATGCCCGTCTTCCCATTTATTTGCATCTACACGGTGGAGGATATCTATTCGGAACGCTCTCATCTGATGACGCCATATCCTCGCGCATTGCTCTGGGTGCGAAAGTAACCGTGGTCAATGTCAACTATCGTCATACACCAGACCATACTTTTCCCACAGCCTGGAACGACGTCGAGGATGCTTTCTACTGGATCCATGATCACATCGATGAGCTCAAAGGGAATCCTACCCAGGTTGTGGTGGGAGGTATTTCAGCTGGTGCCCAACTTGCAGCTTCTCTAACTCTGAGGCAGAATATCTCGTCACCTGATATTCGTGCATACCCGAAGATTGCTGGGCAAATCTTAATGATTCCAGCTTTGGTCCACCCAGATCATTATCAGCCTCAACTTGACCAGCTCAAAGATCCACTGGTATCTTCGTACGTCCAGAATGAAGACGCTCCTATTCTTCCTAAGAAGGTCATCGATTTCTTTACTGGATTGCTCAAACTTCCGCTCCCATATCCTGATGCTAATGATCTTCGGGTTAATACTGGAAACGCTCCAGCTTCTCAGGTCAAAGGCTTGCCACCGACAGTGTTTGGAATCGCTGGCCTTGATCCTTTGAGGGATGAAGGTCTCTTGTATGGCAAAAAGCTTGCCGAGGCAGGGTAAGACCATTTTAAGAATGTTATTGGAAAATGCTGACTATTGGTTGCGACAGTGTGTCTACGGACATTCACGTTTTCAAAGGTTTACCCCATGGGTTCCGCCGCTTTGGAGATCAGTTGAGCGAGTCCAAGCGATGGGATAAGGTCATGGAAGAGGGGATCAGATGGGCTCTCTCCAATCCCGAACCTTCTTTGAAGTTTGATGTCAAATCTTCATGAATTAGATTTATGCAACTACTAGAGAAGAACCTATATGCGCCTATAAACTATACAATTCAAGTATATCTCAATACAAAGTCCGAGTAATCCCTACCCTTCACCTCATCGCATCTCTTTCGATAACCGGGTGCAGGCCCATTGTATCGTGTCATGGACCTCTTCTGCTTATGAGCCAGATTCTTGTTGACACCGGTCATCCATGAGTCAACTTCATTGGCCAGCAGTCCCTTACCACAGTCGTGTACGTGCTGTGTCCAGTCCTCCATGCCCTTCTCGGTTGCTTCAGCGCAAGTAATATTGTTATCGCGAGCATATCTTATGAAACCGGCAACCCAATCAGCTGCATACTCGATAGACCTGCAAAATTCCTCGTTAGTCATATTCATGGGGAGGTAAATCTGATGTCGTACCTTGGGATGTTTCCAAACATTTGATGAGGACCCATAATCATAAACATATTGGGAAAGTCCTTTACCGTTAGACCCAAGAAAGTTCTGATACCGTCGGCCCAAACGTCTTTCAATCTGGTATCATTGCGGCCTTGAATTTCAACCGCATTGAAAGATCCAGTGACAGCGTCAAAACCAGTGGCGTAAATCAAAACATCAAGCTCATAGAACGCATCTCCAGTCTGAACACCAGTTTCCGTGATCTGAGAAATCGGATCTTCCCTAATATCAACTAACTTGACATTTTGCTGATTGAAAACCTCAAAGTAACCGCTCTCAAGAGGAACTCTCCTTGTACCAAAGCCATGATTCTTAGGAATCAACTTCTCAGCGACTTCTGGGTCATTAATCCTTGAGCGAATCTTATCCGCGTGAAACTTGCTGTAAAGGTCGTTCGCTTTGTGGTCTGTGAACACATCAGAAGAAATGCTAAGGACCTTGGCAAATCCTGGCTGAGCATATAGCTTCTCCCAGTGTTCTTGGCGTTCTACTTCTGTCATTGAGAAGACGCTCCTGCTATCGCCGACATGGATGAAGCAAGCGTATGACTCGGCACATTTGCGGAAGATTTCTGGGTATTTCTTTCGAATCTCATTCATCTCTTCAGGGCTGATCTTCTTATTTCGCAGGGGAGCAGTCCAGTTTGGAGTCCGTTGGAAAACAGTCAGATGGCCGACTTTATCAGAGATCGCCTGGATTGTTTGAATTGCTGTAGCACCTGTGCCGACGATGCCAACTCGCTTACCGTTGAGAGCAGAAGCATCACTCGGCCATCGAGCCGTATGCCAAGATTGACCCTTGAAATTGTGTACACCAGGGATATTGGGCAGAGTCGGTTGATTGAGAATGCCCATGGCCGTGATAAGGTAGCGACATGAATAAAGCGAACCATCCTCATCCTCAAGCAGCCATGAAGAGCTATCTTCTTGAAACTTTGCAGATTTGACGCGGGTGTTGAATTGCATATCACGCTTCAAGTCGAACTTTTCTGTGAGATATTGGATGTACCGAAGAGTTTCAGGTTGAGGAGCGAAATGTTCTGTCCAGTTCCATTCATCGAGAACTTCTTGTGAGAAGGAGAAGATGTAGGAGTAGCTCTCTGAGTCAAAACGAGCACCTGGATATCTGTTCCTGTTACATGATTAGCTAAGTCATGGGTATAGTTGTGTAAGTGCTTACCAGAACCAAGTTCCGCCCTCACCAGATCCAGCTTCGATAACTCGTGCCTTCAATCCGAGTTCCCGCATACGGTACAAACTAAGAATGCCACTGAGGCCAGCGCCAACTATGAGAACATCATAGTCCAAATTGCTGTCCGATGGCCCGAACGCATCACCTCGAATGGGTTGTGCAGAAGGCATTGTGAGTTTTGGGTTGTGTAGCGATACTGAGGTTGACACCTGATAGACTAATGAATGGCGTAAAAGAAAGGTTGCAGTAACTTAACAATGACAAATGATTAAGTTGATACCATCGATTTATGCAAATGAATCTTGTTCTCCTCAATTGCGCATTCCAGGGAGATCTTGTCAACCCCGCCCCCCACATCCGAGGATTCAAGTCTGGGGTATCGTGTAGCCGAGAGTGAATCATGAAGCTATTTACGCCTTCCCCAAAGAGGGTAACCGCTTCATTGCCGAGTTACTTGACTCATTGTCATAACTAGCCGAACCATGTCCGATTCACGGACACGGGGTTTATAACCGGATTTAGGCTGGTTGAACGAAATGCCAAGCCTAACTATCACGATAATCCACAAACACGTTGCTTGCACACATGACAAGGCCGGGTTCTCCGGCATTTATCAAGCCACATAGTTGTATGATCACGGGGTCAAAGAGTACCGGAAATTCAACAACGCTTGACCAGTCCTTTTGAGTCTTGGATTAGCATGCATTTGAATTATTAAAGTTACCGAAGTTCTTAGGGTCTAGGCTTCTAATTCAACTCTCTCTAACCCTCAAGCAACCCTTCAGATTTCCAATAATTCTCAAGGTCACGTAGGAACGCCCACTTCAACCCCTGTCCAAACCCACTCTCCTTCCAATCATTCAAACTCTTTGGGAAGTGAGGGACACCATCCCTTACCGTGGAATCATGAGCCACAACCACAAAGATGCTCTCGTTACAATCCAGTTCCTGTAGCTGCCTTGTAGTCTTGGAAGCTAGTTCTAGATCCAAGCCAAATGTCAAGTCGAAGAGACTATCAGTTGTAGCTCTCCCTCGTGACTTTTGTAAACGAGCAAAGGCTTCTCCAGGACAGAGCACACTGTCCTCGTGTGGATGGCAGGGATGAGGTGAGATCTTGTCCGGAACTGGAAGATATTTTGATGGTCGGAAAATACCTGCGTAATGGCAGACATCTCCTCCCATGAGGATAAACGTGTCTGGGGCTGTAGTCGTCCTTGCTAAACCACAGAGATGTCCTACTGCATGCCCAGGACTATCAAGTAGATAGAACGACCCATCTCCAAAATAGTCAAAGGCGGGGAACTGGCCAATCTTAAGCGAGTTTGGCCCTCCGAAACTGATTTCCCGGAGATTGCGGTTGCTGCAAACAATTAGTATCCCATCATCTAACATACTGTGGATGATGAAGCGTACGCATAATCGCTCTCTTGGATCGGTGAATCAGGGTTTGCCGGGGCTCCCGGTAACATTGTTTCTTTGAAACCGGGGCCAACAACGAGATCCGTCAGATGCGGGAATGAAGAAGGATCACCAATGTGATCCCAATGCCAGTGACTATAGACCTTTAGCAACCGCAAGAAAACTCAATTACATCCAGTGAACTCAACTGACCTCCAAATGACTGCCTCGATTTCTTCCAAGGGCACGCCATTCTGCTGTAAGATATCTGCCACGTTTCCCGCCACATCGATAGTGTATTTAGTAGTTGGTAAGTATTTCACAATCGATGGCGAGTAATTTTCATAGTCTTTTCGAATTCCTAGGTCAAAAACAAGTTTCCTCCCAGATTGATGCTCAATGAGAAATGATAGCGATGGGGAGCTCTTGAATGTTTCGAGGCCAGGAACAGCAGGGGCCATAAACCTTTGGAGAATTGCAGGCCCAAAGTTAACAGGATTAATAAGCTTGACGGCCTTTATCGCTTCTCCTGGAGGGATCTCAAGATGCGGTGCTTTGTTTTCCGCCATGATGTCTTTGTTGGTAGTAGAATGGTTGATGGTGGTGGTTCAGCTGCTGAAGCCGGGTACATGGAGCTTAACTTGAATATTGATTAGATCGAGCAACAGACCGCATCTAACGCAAGATAATAATCACACAAATACAAAGCTATAAACTTAAAAGCTCACGCGTCAATAGTTGTCACCCCGCAACAAATAGCGTTGGGTCCAGGCCATCGGCAAACATCTCGGCAACCTTTGTTAGGCATAGTCGCCCAGCATCGCTTACACCAACAATTCCACCTTACCCCAGATTACCCCATGCCATCGATCTCGAAGCAGGATTCATTCAAGATAAGTATCGTGCTCTGATCCACTCGAAAATGCTGCATCCAACATCTTCATCATTTGATAAATCATGTCTGATTCCGAAAAAGGCGCTGCTATCAAGCATCAAGAGAAGGCGGAGATGCAGTCCAAGCAAGTCCATGTTGATACCGTCCATCAGGATGAGGCTATGAAAGTCCTTGAGGCTTATGCCGGTGATGAGGCGTGGACTGAGGAGGAGGAGAAGAAGTTGCGTCGCAAGATTGATTGGAGACTCATGCCTGTTCTTTGTGCAACGTACATGTTGCAGTATTACGACAAGGCCATGCTTTCCCAAGCGGTAAGGACTCCGTATCACCAAATCCTGAAACTTTTCTGACTTCGGATATGTTAGGCTTTGTTTGGACTCAGAGAAGATCTCGGTCTTCTCAGTGGAGATCGATATGCTATGTCGGCCGCGATTTTCTATCTTGGTTTCATCGTGGGTGCTTATCCCGCCATGATGCTCGCCCAGCGATACCCAATCGAACGAGTTGCCTCTGGAATCGTCACAGTTTGGGGTGTCTGTCTTATCCTGACGGTTGTATGCAAGGACTACAAGACCCTCTACGCTCAGCGATTCTTCCTTGGATTCTTAGAGAGTGGTATCAGTCCGATGTTTATGATGATTGTTGGAAGTTTCTACCGAAAGAATGAACAAGCTATGCGCATGGGGTGAGTCCTGATATTTAAAATACCTCCTCTGAAGGCTCTCTAACTTCACCCTGATATTGGCAGACTTATACTAACATTAGACAAGAATTTGGTACAGTTGCACCGGCTACGTCTCCATCATCTCCCCAATCATCAACTACGCATTCGGCCTTATCAACGGAGGAAAGTCCTCATGGAAATACATGTACTACTTCTCTGGCTCCATCACTATCGTCTGGGGCATCCTTCTCGTCTTCGTCCTCCCTCCTGATCCTGTCCGCGCCAAGGGCTTCAACGAAAGAGAACGATACATCCTCGTCGCTCGTCTCAAGACCAACAACTCCGGAGTTCGAAACACTCATCTCAAGGTCGGTCAGATTTGGGAACTTTTGCTCGACACCAAGTTCTGGACCGTCTTCGGCATTGCCTTCTTATCCATGATTGCGAACGGTCCCATCTCGACTTTCGTCCCCATCATCATTCATGGATTCGGCTTTAGCACTCTCAACTCCTTGCTTCTTATGATGCCCTGTGGTGCATATGCTGGAACACTTCAGCTTCTCATGCCCTACTTGGCATACCGTTACAAGAACATCAGGTCATATCTCATCTTCATCGCTCAAATGGGTACCGTTCTATCCGCGCTTCTTCTTTGGCTTCTACCCCAATCAGCAACAGGCGCCCTTTTATTTGCCGTATACATCCTCCCCTCTGTCGGCGGCGGCTACGCTGTGCTCATGGGTCTCCAAATCGCCAACACTGCGGGATACACCAAGCGCTCCGTTGCCTCTTCTGGCCTCTACATCGGCTACTGTCTGGGCAATTTCGTGGGTCCTCTTTGCTTCAAGAAAGGAGACGCGCCTCGCTTTGGGCCAGGCTTCACCATTGTCGTCGTCACTGCGATTGTTGCCGGCTTGCTTGCTCTTGTCTACCGCGTCCTTTGCATCTGGACCAACAAGTCGCGCGACAAGGCTGGAATCATGGAGGGATTCGATCATGCATACGAGGATGATCTTACGGATAAGAAGAATATGCAATTCCGTTATATTCTCTAAATGCGATGGGAAGGCTGTCCATTGTGTTTATTTCTACGTGTTACAGTGTGGTTTATTTTTTTTGAACTATGAAAGGCTTGTGGAGCCTGATCCTTGATTAAGTCGGCTAAGAAATACCTGAAGTTTAGGTAAAATAAGAGAATATTCAGGCGACTCTTACTATATAACTTACGAAGGGATACTACGCTGTCTACAGAGAGACTGTTATAAATTTAATTTGTTGCTTGAAACTGAGTCGTTTTGCACAGATATGGGTCTCCCGTCAGCTTTGAGGTCTAGCATTTTCGTAAATGATAGTCAGCAGTAATTGTTTGTCCAAGTCATTCCATAATAACATCAACACAATATTCAGCCTTGAGAAATCTTTCATCTCAAATCCAAAGCATTTATAAAATTATTCTAGATACAACCATCATAAAACATACATTCACGTAGCTACAGCCTTCTTCCTTCTCGCCTATGGCTTCAATCTTCAGAGTTTCAGACCACGTAAACTACCCTAGAAAGCAACTTTACAGGGACCCTCTCATGCCAAGACACGCTAAGACTCCCCCGCTTCCTGCAACCTTAACCAACACCTCGGCGTCAAAACCTGGGGTATAGCACGTCCCCCGTCAATTTCGGCTTCTTGCCTCTCTTTTTTAAGCTTTGCTTTACCTTGCATCAAATTACAACACACTCTCTCATCCGGCAATGACAGAACTCGTCGGCAACTGGCTCCACTTCAGCGCTCGGCAGCCGAAACGAAAGCGCGCTGAAGCAGTCTGTTTCTTTTGTCATTCAAAGAAGATTAAGTGTGATCTGCAGGTGAGTAGTCCCCGCGCATGTCAGTGTGCATTTGCCGGGCCATAAGCTTACTGCGTTCAAGAGCCGAACCTCGCAAGGCCAAACTAAATGCTCCAATTGTGATAATCAGGACCAAGATTGTCATCTTAGGCCGTCTAGGAGGGGCAAGCAGCGTCGCCGAGCATCTACTCAAGCTGAGTGCGGCACTGAGTGTGATACCATCGTCGCTGGAGGTAGGTTACCCCTCGGGCATCACTAGGCTGTAGTAACAATGACCTCCAAGGCGAAGATGTGGGCGAAAGCAACCTGGAACCGCCTGATGCCACAGGACTCGACTTTGATGACGATGCAATTGATCCAGGGATGAGTGAAACGCCAGCTCCTGCGCATGTTTCGCCAATACACGTTGCTTTCTCCCTCCCTACAGCCGGTCCCGATGTCGCAGTCAATCATCCTACCAAGTCAAGTACGTCGCCCACTGAAGGCGCAGGCCGAAGTCACGCAGGAGATGTAGACACCGGGTTTCTCCAGATCTATGGCCCCGAGAACCAGCTCGAAGCTGAGCAGCAAGAGCTTGTTGCGAATCTCGAGCTCCGAAACTCGGCATCAGATCCTCGACAGCAGGAGCTTCAGCAGAGCTTCTCCGAGACGTATTTTGAGTACTGTTATCCATGGTGTCCCGTACTCGACCACGACACACTCGACTCAGAGCTGGCGCGATCGCCCATGTTGGCGAATGCCCTTGCACTAGCTGCGAGTCACATACAGCCGCCTTTGATCCCGCATCAAGGACCAGCAGCGTATTATGAGAAAGCGCGGATGATGTTCTACATGGACGAAGAGCCAGATCTTCTTACAGCATTGAAGGCTGTGTCATTGTTTTACTGGTGGGCACCTCGTTCACCTTCTACAGCTCATCGTCATGCGTCTTGGTGGTGGACTTCTGTCATAATACGGCACGCGCAACAAATGAACATCCATCGTGAACCGAAACAAAGCACGGTTGCTTCAGGTGCGCTCCATCTAAGTTTACGAAGGCGGTTATGGTGGACCGTGTTTGTAAGTCGTAAAGCTTCATGCTGCTTGATGAATACTAACAGGTTAGGCACGAGAACGACTGACATCTCTCTGCCAAAGCAAACCCTGCATCATTTGCCCCGAAGATATGACAATACAGGAAGTCCAACCATCCGACTTCCCAAGTGACCCTGTATCACAAAAGAAAGGTCGCATATTCACTCACTGGGTTCGGTTATGCGGTATAATGGGTAAAGTGTCCAAGGCACTATCCAAATCTGTTGACTCGACTACGGAAACGGCAACATTCCCTACGGAGTTGAGACAAGAGCTCATCGGATGGGTTCAATCTTTACCTCCAGATCTTCAACTCCCTATCGGATCGAGCCGCACAGAAGCATTTGATCGCGACGTCCACCAACTACACCTCCCATACCTTACCACTATCATTGTAATGCATCTTCAGAGAACAACACCAGATCTTCCTCAAGCTTTACCACCCGCGATATTGGCTGCTTCATGCATTGCCAGAATTCTCAGAGATATTCTGTCTCGTGGCAATGCACGATTTCTTATGGCCATCACATGCTGGTATTGCGGCACGGCCTTCATCGCTCTTCTTCAAGCAAGCCGCATCAAGCAGTTCTCCCAGGAAGCAGAAGAGGGATTAGACATTCTGGATCAAGCAGTCAGCCAACTCCAACAAATGTGGGCTTCTGCCAATGTTATACGACAAGGATTTGAGCGACTTCGCGCGCTGCCTCGCACAATGATGCATCCCGGCAGAGGTAGAGCCACGGCTCCCAACAATAGTGATGGTCAAGGCGACTCGAGCGCTTCATCGAATGACTTTGACTGGAAGCTCTTGTTTCCATTTGTGACTAGATCGACTAGTCGCATCGCAGATTGTTTACTGGCTGATGATGAGTTTGGAACTACTGCGACTGCGTTGCCGTCGCCGGAGAATGCTGTGTTCCATGAAGACTTGCTTAATCGTTATCATGATCTGCTGGAGCCATTTGTGGATTATAACTTTGACTTTTCGAACATCAACCTTGACATTCTGTAATGATGGACGGTAGATAAAGGAAGCAAGTTAATAATAATTATCGTCAACATCAACAGCGTTTGCCCTCGAGCTGTGACTTTCGTCTCTCAAACCTCGTGCATACTTTAGTTTAAGTCGTGGATATTTACTGGGTTATCTCTAGAAGTAGAGATCTCATTGAAACAACGAGGCCACCTCATACGCATACTTATAATCAAGATCTATTGTCATCTTACTCTGCAACACTAAAGAAAATGGTATCCTACCCAACACTTCTAACCTCAACACCGAAGCGTCTCCGCCTTCTCCACATACCACGACAAATCGCTCTCAGGGTCCATCTCAAAAGCCGTGAATCCATTTCCCATGAATCTAAACGGATTCGCCGTGTTATACACAATGTCAAAGTCCTCACCACGAATATCGCTAAGCATGCGATTAAACAAATGAGCGCTTCCACCAAACAACGCCGTAACTCGTCCGTCTACTTTGCCTCTCTTATACCAACTCGTGCATCCGCCACTCCAGACAAGAGTCTTGTGAACTTGGTCGCAGTACCTGATGAAGGCGTCGACTTTTTCTTTTTTGGGGACGACGTACTTTATGTCTTCGGTGGCCATCTTTTTGATCCACTTGACGAAGTAGTCGCCTGTCCAGTTGAGTGATTCGACGAGTGAACCGTGGCCACCAAGACAGTTGGGGCCCATCATCATGAAGTAGTTGGGCATGGATGGTACAGCGACGGAGACGTATGCCTCGGGATCTTCTTTCCATTGCTCTCGAAGGTCAATCTTGTTCAGACCAACGATGGGGTAGCGAGGACGGAAAGATACGTCAAATCCTGTCGCATAAATGACTGTGATATGGGTAAGCTTGAATTTAAATTGATGACCGTGCGAAGTTTACTTACTGACGTCGACCTCATGTTCCTTACCATCAGCAGTCCGAAGTCCCTTCTTCGTAATTTGCGTAATCGCACTATCTGTAAGATGGCAATTCGGCTTCAAGAAGGACTCAAGATATCCCGGACCCGGTGTAATTCGGCGACAACCAAGCTCCCACTTTGGAATAAGCTTCGAACACAACACAGGATCGTGACCAAGCTTCTCAGCCATCTGCTCAGCCGCCATCTTCATACCCCTCTCGTTATTCTCACCCTTTCGGAAGATATAGAAAGACTTGTTTGTACGAGAAATAATTCCCTTGCGATGCTGAAGATGAAGCTCTGGGTCCTGGAAGCGCTGCTTGTCTTGCTCTGAGTATCGGGGGTTAGGGTCGTCGTCCTCTCTACCCAGGTGCTTTGAGGGTGGAGCTCGGTAGAATACCCAGGCTGGACCACGGACAAAGTTTGTGACTTCTGTTCCGGGAAGATTTGTCATTTGAGGAACTATTTGGATTCCTGAAGAGCCATTTCCGATCACGGCTATGCGCTTGTTGGAGTAGTCGTAGTTGTGGTCCCAGTTGGCTGAATGCGTGGTATGGCCTTCAAAGTCCTTCAGGCCAGGAATCTTTGGCCACGATTCGTGTCTTGAAGAATTAGTATCGCAGGCGAAGATGGGAATGCTTGAGACTTACACAAGAACTCCTTGAGCTGAGATCAATACGTGGCAGTACTCTTCTCTCTGAATGCCCTTGTGTTCAACTGTAACCTTCCACTGGCCTAGATCATCCAGCCACTCAGCACCCATGACACGAGTGCTAAGCTTCAAGTCGCGGTCAAGATTCCACTTCTTAACTGTTGCTTTCATATAAGCAAGAATATCGCCTCCACTGGCGTAGAACCTCTCCCAATTAGGATTGGGATCAAACGGGAATGCCTAAACAAAATGAGCACGAGTTGCCATCATCCACAAGGGTAAAACATACATAGATATGACTCGGAACATCACACTGAACGCCGGGATAATTATTAGCCAACCACGTTCCGCCAATATCGCTTCGAGCCTCAAAGATAGTGTGATCCACGATATCTTCCATCTCAGGAAAGCGATGTTGGAACTTATGCGCCATCAGAAGACCAGAGAAGCCAGCACCGATGGTGAAGACCTTGATCTTACGTGATGTATACGCATATTCTTGGCCGAGTGTGAAAGGATCCGCTGTATGGCCGTTGGTATGAGTACCGTTCACTCCATTCTTGATGTCATCTAGCTTGGTGACAAGCTCTGGGAGCTCAGTTGCTGGCATTGAAGACAAGTCCTCGGCTGATTGAGCCTTGGTCTCTGGAGACTCGAAGGCAGGCATTGTGGTGGTGTGTGAGTTGTTGATAGAGGTTAGAGTTCAAGTTGTGATGCTTTTAGATGGATTGATGTCTTCACTTGGTACTATATGGTGTAGGTGTTGGTCAAGTGACTTTGTAATAGGTAAAATACTTTCGCGGTCTAATCTCGAGCCATTCTCCTAGTCGAGTCCGGCAACCCTTGTATCAGCCCATCTGGACAGCATGTCGCTCTGCCTACACTCTCCAATAGCCGAACACAACTATCTCGTGTTCATTTCGACAAGAAGACCCGGCAATCTGTCTGTTGCTCGGTATTCCGGTTATCCCATTTTGGATTACCGATTCCTGGTCTAGCATTCGACACTGAATGCGGGGTTGGCTAGAGCGATATCGCGCAAGTACCCGAGCCGACAATGGCCATGAGACTACATTTGCCTTGGAAATGAAGAGAATAATTAAGGATTGTTGTATTTAGATGGTGGTTATCTAAAACCTTACTACCCAATTTTCTGACACTATTTCGTGACATTATCCCCCCATAGCCACCGTTCAAGCGCAATCCCCATCACAGACTTAGCGTCTCAGACTTACACCATGTCTCTAAACCGCTACTCATACAATGGTCCAATTGACCACACAGTCACCCCTCAACTTGAGAAGATCCGTGGCAAATCAGTCATTATCACGGGAGGCGCCAATGGAATGGGCGAAGCTTTCGTGCGAGACTTCGTTGCTGCTGGCGCCTACGTGACCTTCGCTGATGTGAACGAGCAACGTGGTAAAGCAATTGAGGCAGAGCTTAATGCCAATGGCCAAACATGCGTTTTTGTGAAATGTGATATCCGAGATTGGGATCAACAGAAGGCAATGTTCGAAACAGCAAAGAATCAGAGTCCTAGCAAAAGCGTTGATGTTGTCATTGCCAACGCTGGTATCAGTCGGAGCTCTGGGGATAGCTTGTGGACATTGGATGGTAAGTCAATACCCTTTACCCAGGTTACTCAGACATGAAAGAGATACTGACTAAAGCACTTAGACACAAATGGTGAGCCAACAAAGCCTGACCTTAATATCGTTCGGGTCAACATAGATGGAACATTCTATACGTGGAAGCTTGCAGTACACTATTTCCGCAAACAGCCCGTAAACGAAGAAAGAGATCGTTGCTTTATAATCACCGGTAGTATGGTGGCATGGATAGACTCACCAGTAAGAGACCCTCCAGTTCCGCAACAATTCCAGAATTATCCTAATCGTTACAGGGAAACTGGGAGTACACAGCAACCAAATACGGACTCCGCGGCTTCATGAGAACGGCTCGAAGAAACAGCCACGAACAGTCTATTCGTATAAACTACGTCGCACCATGCTGGATTAAGAGTGCTATTAGGACAGCAGAATACGAGAAGTGGCTTGTTGACCGGGGGGTTGAGTTTGGCGAACAGAAGGATGTTTCCAGTTGCATGTTGAGAATTGCGACTGATACGAGCATCAACGGTGAGTTAAGAACTACTACTCAAGTGCTCAACATGCTGATATATCGCAGGTCGCTCTTTGATGATCACTCCCCGCTCTATTGCAAAGGAAGGGTTCATGGATATCGATAGAGAGGACTATAAGGATACTCCAGAAGATGAGTATCTGAAGAAAGTACAGGCCTCTCAGTTGGTGATTATTGAGGACAAGTGGTTAGATGACTATAAGGTTCGAGTATATAAAGATTAGATAATTGCCATGAGGTTATAAGTACAATCCCAACTGAAAGGAAAGGTTATGTTGAACAGGACATGAAAAGTGAATATAAGTGGTAAGAAAGGTTCCCAATAGCATGAAACAGACTCGCTCCTAGTGCTTGTAATAAGATGTAGCCCAAATTCGCCAGACAAAGAAAAAGATTATCGAAAGCTTGACTACGTGAGAGGTGTAGCGTTAACACACCGCGCGCCATCATTCTGAGATGTCTTCGGACCGTTAATCACAAGAGACTTCTGCCCAGTCTCGACGTTGAATCGATAAATCACGCCTGAAGTATTTTCTGACGCGTACATGAGCTTGTTGCCCACAGAATAAGTCGCGCCCCAGAGGTTATCGCCTGCAATGTTTCCAAAGTCGAAAAGAGCCTCCCAAATGTTGGTGTCGATACTCCATCTCGCCAGAACTGTCTTCTTGGCTGAGGAGCCGCCCTGAAGTCCGTAGAGATAGCGACCTCCTCCAGGAATAAACACCCAGTCAGCAATGGTATTCGCGGGATTCGCAGTTCCTTGCCCGAGGATCTGGCCGTAGGTCGCGGACGTTGGATTGACATCGATCTTGGCCCATTTCCCACCATAATATGAGATCCAGAAGATACCATTTGCGTCGACATCTCCACTGTTCCAAGTCCCATCGATGTATGTGTTCATAAGAGTATAGGATCCGGTGCTGCCTATTCGAATGACCTGACTTTTCGTGTTTGTGACCTGAACAATGCCGTAAATCAGATTATCCACGATATTGTAGCCGATAGGGTTGATGGTGCCTCCGTTGGTAGTGCCTGAAGGAGCACCAGGGCCGACGTTGGAAGCGACCTGCTGGTTAACTCCCGTCACAAGGTTCAATCTGTAGAGAGTCCTGACTTGCATCAAGTACCCTCCTTCATCACAACTGAAGGATGGAGGCGAAGTAGGAGTCTCGACGATGACTGTGCCAGGTACGGTTCCTGAAGGTGGAATTGTTGTAACTGTAGTAGCGGCATCGATGCTTGATGTACCGGTGTACTGGCGTGTGCTAGTAACTGTCGATCCTGGTGTTTCGACAATAACCGTTGCAGCCTCAGTTCCTGTCGGCTGAACAGTCGTCGCTGTAACAGGACCGCTCAAAGAGGAGGTGCCTGTATACAAGCGTGTGCTAGTAACTGTCGGGCCTGGTGTTACAACAACGACTGTTGCAGCTCCAGTTCCCGTCGGCGAGATTGTCGTGACCGTAGAAGGACCACCCAAAGACGAGGTTCCGGTATATCTTTGTGTAGTAGTGACTGTCGGACCTGGTGTTACAACAACAACTGTCGCAGCTTCAGTTCCTGTCGGCGAGATTGTAGTGACAGTAGAAGGACCACTCAAAGAGGAGGTTCCAGTATATCGTTGTGTAGTAGTGATTGTCGGGGTTGGTGTCACAACAACAACGGTTACAGCCCCGGTTCCTGTCGGCGTGATTGTCGTGACAGTGGAAGGACCGCTCAAAGAGGAGGTTCCGGTATATCTTTGTGTAGTGGTGACTGTTGAGCCTGGTGTTGCCACGACAACTGTTGCAGCCTCTGTGCCTATAGGGGTGATCGTCGTCATAGTGGTTGGGCCAGTCAGCACAGCTGTTCCAGTATATCGTTGTGTAGTGGTAATAGTTGAGCCTGGTGTCGCGACGACAACTGTTGCAGCCTCTGTGCCCGTTGGCGTGATCGTTGTCATAGTAGTCGGGCCGGTCAGGACAGCTGTTCCTGTGTATCGTTGCGTAGTCGTAACTGTTGGGCCTGCTGTTGCAACAACAACTATCGCAGCATCCGTGCCTGTTGGGGTAATCGTCGTCATAGTGGTTGGGCCAGTCAAGACAGCTGTTCCGGTGTACCGTTGTGTAGTCGTAACTGTTGAGCGTGGTGTCTCGATGATAACTGTTGCGGCCTCGGTACCCGTTGGTGTAATAGTTGTTGCAGTGATAGGACTGCTCAAAGAAGAGGTTCCGGTATACTGCCGTGTGCTAGTAACCGTTTGGGGCGGCGGTGTTTCAACGATAACAGTGGCAGCCTCAGTACCTGTAGGTGCTACAGTCGTGACTGTAGTTGGGCCTGTGAGGACAGATGTGCCAGTATACCGCCGTGTGCTTGTAACAGTTTGAGGTGGAGGTGTTTCAACAATAACTGTTGCGGCCTCAGTTCCTGTGGGCGCAATAGTTGTCACTGTTGTTGGGCCTGCTAGGACAAATGTTCCTGTATACTGCCGTGTGCTGGTCACTGTTTGGGGTGGCGGTGTTTCAACAATAACTGTTGCAGCTTCAGTCCCCGTGGGTGTTATAGTCGTCACCGTGGTTGGGCCAGTTAAGATGGAGGTACCGGTATATTGCCGTGTACTAGTGATAGTCTGAGGTGGTGGTGTTGCAATAATAACCGTTGCAGCCTCTGTTCCAGTAGGTGCGATCGTCGTCAAAGTAGTAGGGCCTGTTAGGACGGATGTCCCTGTATACTGCTGCGTCGTAGTGACAGTCCGAGGTGGCGGTGTTTCGATAAGAACTGTCACAGGCTCGGTCCCTGTTGGTGTGATTGTCTTCAAGGTTGAAGGACCGGCCAGGACAGATGTACCCGCATACTGTTGGTAAACAGTAACAGTCTGGGGAGGTGGTGTCGCAATAATGACCGTTCCAGCCTCAGTTCCTGTTGGCGTGATCGTCGTCAAAGTAGTGGGGCCAGTCAAGACAGATGTCCCTGTATACTGTTCTGTAATAGTGACGGGTGGTGTTTCGATAATAACTGTCCCTGCTTCTGTTCCCGTCGGCGTTACTGTAGTCACCGTGATCGGTCCTGTGAGGGTAGAGCTTCCTGTGTAGAATCTCGTGCTTGTGACAGGCGGAGTTTCGATAATAACCGTACCGGCTTCCGTTCCTGTAGGAGTGACCGTGGTGACAGTTATAGGGCCCGATATGACATCTTTTCCAGTGTAGAATCTCGTTCTAGTAATTGGCGGCGTTTCAATTATAACAGTGCCTGCTTCGGTTCCGGTAGGGGTCACTGTCGTTACTGTGGTCGGTCCGGTGAGGATAGAAGTCCCCGTATAGAATCTCGTGCTCGTGACAGGCGGAGTTTCAATGATAACTGTTCCTGCTTCCGTTCCTGTCGGCGTGACCGTTGTCACCGTGATTGGGCCTGATATTACATCTGTTCCGGTGTAAAATTGCGTGACTGTCACTGGTGGCGTCTCAACGATAACGGTACCAGCTTCAGTACCAGTTGGGGTGATAGTCGTGATGGTTGTTGGACCAGTCAAGACATCTGTTCCGGTATAGAACTGCGTTACAGTAACCGGAGGCGTCATCAAGATGACAGTACCAGCTTCAGTGCCCGTTGGTGTGATAGTTGTGATGGTGGTCGGGCCTGTCAAGATATCTGGCCCCGTGTAAAATTCCGTGATCGTAACAGCAGGCGTCTCCACGATAACTGTGCCGGCCTCGGTGCCCGTGGGCGTGATAGTTGTGATTGTAGTAGGGCCAGTTAAAATGTCTGTTCCAGTATAAAACCGGGTGATAGTGATAGGTGGTGTCTCAATAACGACAGTTCCATCTTCGGTTCCAGTGGGAGTGATTGTAGTTACTGTGATAGGGCCGGTTATCTGAGACGTGCCAGTATAGAAGAGGGTAACAGTAACTGGAGGTGTCTCAATAATGACCGTGCCAGCTTCAGTCCCAGTTGGTGTGATTGTGGTTACTGTGATAGGAGCAGTTAAGATCTCTGTGCCAGTATAGAATCTTGTACTGGTAATTGCAGGTGTCTCCACAATGACAACACCATCTTCGGTCCCAGTGGGCATAATTGTTGTAACTGTGATGGGGCCAGTCAAAATAGACGTGCCACTGTAGAACCTTGTACTTGTAACTGGGGGCGTCTCGATGATAACGGTACCTGCTTCGGTCCCGGTGGGTGTGATCGTTGTAACCGTAGTAGGGCCAGTCAAGATCGATGTGCCATTGTAGAATCGGATACTAGTGACAGGGGGTGTCTCGACGATGACTGTACCAGGCACCGTACCCGAAGGAGGAACCGTGCTGACAGTAGTAGGCCCTGTGAGAACTTCTGTCCCTATGTAGAACCTTGTGGAAAATACTAGCGGTGTCTCAATAATAACCGTACCAGCTTCGGTACCTGTAGGCGTGATCGTTGTTACGGTGATAGGACCAGTCAAAATAGATGTGCCACTATAGAATCGAGTACTTGTGACAGGGGGTGTCTCGACGATAATTGTACCGGGCTCCGTGCCTGAAGGAGGAACTGTACTGACGGTAGTAGGCCCTGTGAGGACTTCTGTCCCCGTGTAGAACCTTGTGAGATAGACCGGCGGCGTCTCAATGATAACTGTTCCGGGTGCAGTACCAGACGGAGGAATCGTAATAACTGCTGTTGGCCCCGTCAAAATATCCGTACCGTTATATGGCTCCGTGACGGTAACATAGGCTGGTGGCGTCTCAATAATCACTGTACCGGGTGCGGTGCCGGATGGAGGAATCGTAGTAACTGCTGTTGGCCCCGTCAGAGTGTCTGTACCATTGTATAGCTCAGTAACAGTAACGTAGACGTCTGGAGTCTCGACGATTATTATCCCAGGTTCAGTTCCTGACGGTGGGACTGTTGACACAGTAGTCGGTCCTGTCAGAACCTCTGTACCATTATATGGCTCAGTAACAGTAACATAGACTTCCGGGGTCTCGATAATCACTGTCCCTGGCACGGTTCCTGATGGCGGAACTGTTGACACAGTTGTTGGTCCCGTTAGAGTCTCTGTGCCATTGTATGGCTCAGTGATAGTGACATAGACCACTGGGGTCTCGACGACAACTGTCCCTGGCTCAGTTCCTGATGGTGGAACTGTTAATATAGTTGTTGGCCCCGTCAGAACCTCTGTGCCGTTGTATGGCTCTGTGATAGTAACGTAGATTGGCGGCGTTTCTACTACTACTGTACCAGGTGCAGTGCCTGAAGCAGCAATCGTAGTAACGGTAGTTGGTCCTGTCAAGATCTCTGTCCCAGTATATGGTATTGTAATTGTGGTAACAGTAGTCGGGTCTGTTAACGTTTCAGTACCAGATTCGCTGTCCGAAGTGCCAGATTCAGTGTCCAAAGAAGTTATAGTGCTAGCAGTAGTCGAGTCTGTCGACACATCTGTGCTCGATTCAGTGCCCAAGGCAACAACCGTGGCGACAGTATTCGAATTTGCCAACACATCTGTACCAGATTCACTACCCGAAGTACCGGATTCAGTGTCTGAAGTAGAAATTTCCGTAACAGTAGTCGAGTCAGTAGTCGAATCTGTGGATGTGTCGGTACCAGATTCAGTATCTGAAGAAGCCATCGTGCTGGCAGTCGATTCAGTGCTCAGTTCTGTCGATACGTCGGTACCGGAATCAGTGTCTGAAGGGGCCGTCGTGATACTAGTAACCGAGTCTGTTGACATTTCGGTACTAGATTCAGTGTCTAAAGAAGCCATCGTGCTAACAGTTGTTGATTCTGTCGACACATCGGTATCAGATTCAGTGACCGAATCAGTAATTGTGGATACAGTAGTCGAGTCTGTTGACATTTCTGTACTAGACTCGGTGTCTGAAGCAGCAGTCGTAGTCGTGGTAGTTGGTTCTGTCGACACTTCTGAACTTGTATCAGGTAATGTGCTGCTAACAACTGGCGTTTCCACTATGACAGTACCGGGGATTGTGCCTGAGCCAGGGATTGTAGTTATAATAGTAGGCCCCGTCAAGATTTCTGTACCACTGTAAGGCCATGTAACTGTGTCGAGAGGCGTTTCTACTACAACAGTATCGGGCTCAGTACCCGACGCAGCAATCGTAGTCACAGTGGTTGGTCCTGTCAATATCTCTGTGCCTGTATAGGGCAGCGTGATAGTCACAGGTGGGGTTTCCACTATAACAGTACCAGGGACTGTGCCTGAAGCAGGGATCGTAGTCACAATTGTCGGCCCTGTCAGAGCTTCCGTACCAGTATACGGCCGCGTAATTGTGACTGGGGGTGTTTCGACAATGATTGTATCAGGCACAGTTCCGGAACCAGGAATTGTTGTGATGATAGTAGCTCCTGTTAAGATGTCTGTACCCGTATATGGTTGCGTGATAGTGACTGGATATAGTGGCGGTGTCGCGACAACAACAGTTCCAGGAACTGATCCAGAGGCAGAGATTGTAGTGATAGGAGTCGGTTCTGTCAAAATGGACGTACCTGTATATAGCTCGGTGATGGTGACGGTAGAGTATGGAAGATCGACAATGACAGTGGCAGCCTCGCCAGGACTAGTAGCAGAAAGAGTGGTCATCTGACTAGCTGCAACCCTGCCGTATTGAGTTATCGTAGTATAAGGTTCGGGGAGATCAACGATGACCGTTGCAGTCTCTCCCGCATCAGTATCATTAGGCATTTGAGTCGTGACACTACTAACAGTGACACTTCCATATCGAGTCACCGTGGTATAAGGTTGGGGAAGATCAACGATGACCGTTGCAGTCTCTCCGGGATCAGTACCACTAGGAATTTCAGTCGTGACACTGCTGGCTGTGACACGCCCATATCGAATAATTGTGATATGAGGTTCAGGGAGATCGATGATGATAGTTTCGGTATCTCCCGCATCAGTACCGCTGGGCATTTGAGTAGTGATACTGCTGGCCGTGACACTTCCGTATCGAGTAACTGTGGTGTAAGGTTGGGGAAGATCGACGATTACTGTTGCAGTTTGTCCCTCAGTACCAGTAGGCGATTCTGTCGTAATACTGCTGACCAGAACACTTCCATAACGGGTTGTGGTTACGTAGG
This sequence comes from Fusarium sp. NRRL 53497, assembly GCA_013184445.1. Taxonomy (NCBI): domain Eukaryota; kingdom Fungi; phylum Ascomycota; class Sordariomycetes; order Hypocreales; family Nectriaceae; genus Fusarium; species Fusarium sp. NRRL 53497. The sequence goes on from JABCJZ010000091.1 coordinate 202,084, forward strand.
GCTGAGGAAGATCGATGATAACTGTAGCAGTCTGTCCTTCAACAGTCCCAGAGGGCATTTCCGTCGTCATACTACTGACCAGGACGTTTCCATAGCGAGTTATGGTTACGTAAGGCTCGGGAAGATCGATGATGACTGTCGCAGTTTGTCCCTCACTTGTGGGCAATTGGGTGGTGATAGAACTGACCGTCACGCTTCCATATCGGGTGGTCGTGGTATAAGGCTGAGGTAGGTCAATGATAACAGTAGCCGGTTGTCCCACATCAGAGCCAGTAGGCATTTCTGTCGTGATGCTGCTGACTGAGACACTCCCATAACGTGTTGTGGTTACGTAGGACTGTGGAAGATCTATGATAACTGTGGCTGGCTGACCCTCGCTAGCAGGCCCTTCAGTTGTTATAGAACTGACTGTCACGCTTCCATATCGAGTCGTGGTCAGATACGGTTGAGGAAGGTCGATGATAACTGTGGCTGGTTGACCGTCGCTAACAGGTTCTTCAGTTGTGATAGAGCTGGCTGTCACGGTTCCGTATCTAGTCGTGGTCACGTAAGGCTGAGGGAGATCGACGATAACTGTGGCTGGCTGACCCACAACAGCAGGCTGTTCAGTCGTGATAGAACTGACTGTCACACTTCTATATCGAGTAGTCGTTACATAAGACTGAGGAAGATCGACAATGACTGTTGCTGTATCTCCAAGATCAGAAGCTGCCATGGTGGTAATTCCGCTAACTGTAACGCTTCCGTATCGTGTGGTCGTAGTATAGGGTTGCGGGAGATCAATGATGACTGTTCCACTTTGCCCAGGGACAGCTGGACCCTCTGTAGTGATGCTGCTAATTGTCACAATTCCATATCGAGTCATAGTCATATATGGTTGCGGAAGGTCGATAATAACTGTCGCAGTATCCCCGGGATTGGCAAGTGATTCAGTCGTGATACTGCTAATCGAAACAAGCCCGTATCGTGTTGTCGTAGTATAGGGTTGCGGGAGGTCAATGATAACTGTTCCAGTTTGTCCGGGTAGAGCTGGATCTTTTGTAGTGATACTACTAACTGCTACGTTTCCGTATCGGGTCGTTGTCTCGTATGGCTGTGGAAGGTCGATGATAACTGTTTCTATGTCCCCAGGGTTGTCAGGTGTTTCAGTAGTAATACTGCTGATTGCAACGCTGCCGTATCTGGTTGTAGTTGTGTAAAGCTGAGGGAGGTCGATTATGACAGTTCCAGCCTGCCCGGGTGTACCTGGTGCCTGTGTCGTGATGCTGCTGACCGCGACACTTCCGTATCGTGTAGTAGTGATATACGGCTGGGGCAGATCTACCAAGACAGTAACAGTCTGCCCTGGGATAGCTTGGGTCAATGTACTAGTTGTGGCTGCAGTGACACTACCATATTGGGTGGTGGTAGTATAAGGCTGAGGTAGGTCAACGAGGACAGTACCAGTCTGCCCTGGCACTGCTGGTTCTATGGTCTTAGTCATGGCTTCAGTGAAATTGCCGTACTCGGTGGAGGTCGTGTAGGGATTAGGCAGGTCAACAAGGATGGTACCAGTTTCACCTGGCATGGCTGGCGTTAAGATCCTGGTCGTGGCCCCCGTAACGCTACCGTATTGAGTGGAAGTAAGGTAAGGCTGAGGTAGATCAATTATGACAGTGCCAGTTTCCCCGGGGTTCTGTGGAGTCTGCGTAGTTGCAGAATATTCTGACACACTGCCATAGCGAAATATGGTGGTGTAGGGTTGAGGGAGGTCAACAATAACAGTACCGGTTTCACCGGGGTTCTGAAGAGTCTGTGTAACTGTAGAAGAGACTGACACATTGCCATAATGAGTGATGGTGGTGTAGGGTTGAGGAAGGTCAATAACAACAGTACCGGTTTCACCGGGGTTCTGTGGACTCTGTGTGGTCACAGAAGATACTGACACGCTGCCATAACGAAGTAGAGTCGTGTAAGGCTGAGGAAGGTCAATGAGAACAGTACCGGTTTCTCCTGGATGTTGGGGAGTCTCAGTTGTAACTGATGAGGCTGAGACACTACCGTAGCGAGTCGTTGTGGTCCACGGCTGCGGAAGATCAATGACAACAGTGCCAGTTTCTCCAGGGTATTGTGGGTCTTGAGTTGTTGCAGAAGAGACTGTGACGCTTCCATAGCGGGTTGTTGTGGTGAAAAACTGTGGCAGATCTACAATAACGGTACCTGTCTCTCCGGGGATACGGGGGCTTTGTGTTGTTGTGGAAGAGACTGGGAAGCCGCCGTAACGGGTTATTGTTGTAAACGGCTGTGGAAGATCAATAATGACAGTGGCAGTGTCTCCAGCGTTGCTAGGGGTCTGGGTTGTGACAGAAGAGACTGCGATACTGCCATAACGGGTGATTGTTGTAAAAGGCTGTGGGAAATCGACGATGACGGTAACAGGATCTCCAGGGTTCACAGGGGTTTGAGTTGTCGTGGAAGAGAGAGTGCCGCTAACGTAACGGGTCGTTGTCGTGAAAGGTTGGGGCAGATCGACAATAACAGTGTCCGTGTCCCCAGGGCTCCCAGGACTCTGAGTGGTTATGGAAGAGACTGAGACGCTTCCGTAACGAGTTATCGTCAAGTACTGTTGAGGCTTAATGACGATGACCGAGCCTGTTTGGCCTGCGCGGGTAGGATAGACTGTGGTTGTATAAGCCGTCGTGATTGCTCCGTAGGAGGTTGCCGTAACAAAAGGAATTGCTCCAGGAGGGACTTCAATAATGACAGTCCCGGTTTGGCCAGGTCCTCCGGGAGTCTGAGTAGTTGTTGAAACGACGCTTCCCGTGCCTGTGATCGTGATCGTAACGTAGGGCGTGACAATCGGAGGGACCACGACGATAACAGTCCCAGTGTCACTAGGCTGGGTTGGAGTCTGGGTAGTTGTTGAAATGACAGTTCCGGTGCCTGTGACCGTGATTGTGACGTAAGGCGTGATGACCGGAGGAACCTCCACGATAACAGTCCCAGTCCCACCAGGCCGGGTTGGAGTTTGAGTGGTAGTTTTGATCACGGTCCCTGTCCCTGTGCCTATGATAGTGGTGGTAACATAAGGTGTAACAGTAGGAGGCACCACAACCATTACTGTACCGGTCTGGCCTGAAAGACTTGGTCCCTGCGTCACAGTACTTGTAGCAGTACCCGCCGTGCCTGTGACTGTAATTGTTGTAAAAGGAGTGACACTGAGAGGGACCTCGATAATGACAGTTCCAGTCTCACCAGAGAGAATGGGATTCTGGGTTATGGTCCTCGTAGCGGTTCCAACGCCCGTGCCAGTGATAGTTGTGGTGATGTAAGGCGTGATACTAGGGGGGATCTGGATAATAACAGTTCCAGTCTCCCCAGAACGGCTTGGAGTCTGAGTGATGGTCTTGATACCAGTTCCGGTGCCCGTGCCAGTGATGGTTGTCGTGATGTATGGTGTGATACTTAGAGGGACCACAACTACAACAGTCCCAGTGCCTCCAGATATGCTAGGGGGTCGAGTTATTGTCTTTGTGTCAGTTGCAGTCCCTGTACCTGTGATGGTGGTCGTGATGTATAGTGTAGTAATTGGGGGCATAATGATAATAACTGTGCCAGTCTGGCCAGGTAAGCTCGGCATGTTAGTGACTGTGCTTGTAATGGTGCCAGTTCCTGTAGTCGTAGTCGTGATATAAGGCGTGACGCTGGGGGGTACTATAATGATAACTGTGCCTGTTTGACCAGGTAGACCTGGCACGTTAGTAACTGTACTTATAGCAGTTCCAGTTCCTGTGCTGGTGGTTGTTGTGTAGGGCGTGACGCTCAGAGGCACTATTATAACGATTGTGCCAGTCTGGCCAGAAAGGCTTGGCATGTTAGTAACCGTACTTGCAATAGTGCCACTTCCTGTGCTGGTAATAGTGACATAGGGCGTGATGCTGGAAGGTACTATAACAATGACTGTGCCAGTTTGACCAGGTAAACCTGGCGTGTTAGTAACCGTGCTTGTAAGACTGCCACTTCCTGTACTCGTAGTTGTGATGTATGGTGTGATGCTGGGGGGTAGTATAATAATGACTCTACCAGTCTGGCCCGGGAAGCCTGCTGTCTGTGTGATGGTGCTCGCAACACTACCAGTCCCTGTGCTAGTTATCGTGATAAATCTAGCAGGAACCGGCGGAACCTCAACAATAACACTACCAGTTTGACCAGGCTGGGTTGGGGTTTGAGTGAAGGTCCTAGGGACACTTCCGGTACCCGTGACGGTAGTTGTGATGTACGGGGTTGATAAAGGTGGAAGTACGACAAAGACTGTCCCAGTCTGTCCAGGTGCAGAAGGCGTTTGGGTGACAGTCCCAGTAGTACTATCAGTACCAGTGATGGTAGTCGTAACATAAGGCACGGCAGCGGGAGGGACTTCGATGATCACCGTGCCAGTTTGCCCCGGTGCCGCAGGCGTTTGGGTGGTGACCCTAGTAGTGCTATCAGTGCCTGTGATAGTTGTTGTGATGTACTGATTTGCGAGAGGCGGAACTTCAACCAAGACTGTACCAGTCTGGCCCGCTGCAGAAGGTGTTTGAGTGATGGTCTTAGTAGTGCTATCAATGCCTGTGACGGTTGTCGTGATATAGTAAACAGCGCCAGGAGGGACCTCGATAACCACTGTGCCTGTCTCTCCTGGGCCAGCAGGCGTCTGCGTAAACGTCCGAGTGACACTTCCCGTTCCAGTTGTGATAGTTGTGACGTAAGGGGTAGCGCTAGGAGGAACATTGATGAAGACCGTCCCAATCCTACCAGTGCCAGAGGGCATGTGAGTAGATTTTTGGGTCGTTGAATCCGTTCCAGTGGCCGTGACAGTTTGCCAAGATGTAATCTGAGGGATTTCCACAACAATTGTATCAGTGAGACCTGAGCCAGAATGCTCCTCTGTGTGGGTTCGAGTTGTAGAGCCGGGCCCAAAGGTGGTAACAGTGACAACACGTATAAAAGGGACATCGACGTGGACTGTTCCCGTCTGACCGGGCCCAGAAGGAGGGTCAGTCCACATTCGGGTCGTTGTTCCTGTCCAGACACTACTGACATTGATATAACGGACGCCAGCGGTGGGGTATTCAATGCGGATAGTACCAGTATCACCAGGGCCAGTGGGAGAAGCAACTACTGTTCTGACTGATGAGCCAGTCCAGTAATCACTGACGACGACATAATGTAAGTTGTCAGCAGGGTAATCGACGCTGACAGTTCCCGTCTCACCAGGGCCAGAGGGAGGAATAGTAGTGGTTCTAGTCGTTGATCCCGTCCAGTAATTGGTGACAGTCATCCATCCCATTGGCATTAAGGGCGTTGATATGGAGGACGATGTCGTGGAAGATGTTACTGCGGAGGAGGTTATAGCCGAGGATGCTGTAGTGGAGGATTCTGTAGTGGAGGGGATTGTTGCAGAGGGCGTTGATATAGAAGGTGATTCCACAGAGGACGTTGTCACGGAAGACTCTATCGCAGATGACGTTACCGCAGATGACGTTACCGCAGATGACGTTGTCGTGGAGGGTGTTGTCACAGAGGGTGATGTATCTGGTGGAAGCACGACAATGACCACCCCGGTTTCATTCGGATCAGAGGGCCTCTGCGTAATAGTGGTTGCTTCTGATCCTGTTCCAATTATGGTGGTGCTTATATATCGGAGAGGCGTCACAATGATCACTACTCCAGTCTCACCAGGGTGTTCAGGTTTCTGAGTTATAGTTATTGGGGTGTCGATATCGCTTCCACGGATCGTGGTTACCATGGGGTTGGGCAGCTTGACAATCACCATCCCAGTCTGACCAGGCGTACCAGGATCTTGCGTAATCGTGGTTGGTGCCGTCACGTCACCATAGCGAGTCGTGTATATGAGGCGCGTGTTAAGAGGAGGGAGTTCAACCACAACAGTGCCCGTATCTCCTGGGCCGCTTGGAGGGATTGTACGCGTGACAGGCGCAGTAACAGTGCCGATATGAGATATAGTCGCCCATCGGATAGGAGGAGGCACCTCAACGACTACAACACCAGTTTCTCCAGGGCCACTTGGGGGGATCGTGCGAGTAACGGGCGCGGTAACGGTCCCAACTTTCGTGACAGTAGCGTAGTCTGCGCTACTGAGAGGGACTTCGACCACGATGGTGCCATCTTTTCCAGGTCCATCCGTCGCCTCAGTGTACGTTCTCGGTGCCGTGCCTGTGCCAAAGCGCGTAACAGTGTTGTACCTTCCAGCCGCTGGAGGCACATCTATAAAGACGATGCCGGTCTCTCCCGGTCGCTGGGGTTCCTGTGTATACGTGACTGTCGTTGTTCCAGTTCCAGTACGAGTAACGGTTTCGTATATAATGGGATCTGAAGAGGCTTCAACAGCCGCGGTACCAGTTTCACTTGAGGTGCTGGCAGGCTGGGTAAACGTCACAGGAGTGGTTACAGTGTCTCTGAGTGTAACTGCCGTGTATGGTGATGTGGATTCGGGTACTTCGATAACGATTGTGCTGATCTCGCCTGGTTGGCCCGGCTGTATGGTTCTCGTGACGGGAGACTCAATGTTCCTCGTTTGAGTAATAGTTATGACCTCTGACTGCCCCACAACAAGGGGTGTGACATCTGGTTGTCCATCAACAACAGTAGTAGCCTGTGGTTGTTCATCATCAATAGTCGTAACTTCTGTTTGTCCGACAACAATAGTAGTAGCGTCGCCTGGCCTCACAACCTTTCTGACGGGAGTTCCATGACCCCCTGTTTCAATAACAGTCGTATAGCTTTGCTGATCAATAGTGACTGTCTCGTCGCGGTCAACCTCAAGGGTTCTTGTGCGATCATCTTCAACGGTTTCCGTATCAGCGACAGTGCTGTACTCTGGTTGCTCAATCACAACGGTAGTAGGATCCCCAGGCCGATCCGGTGTCAAGGTCCGAGTCCGCTCAACTTTCAGTGAAGGAATTATCGATGTAATAGTGGTCAAAGCCGTCCTAATCACCACTGTTCCAACTGGTGGTGTACCTTGAGGGGGAATTGTATAGGTAGATGCTGGCCCGTCGCCGAAGACGGCGGTAGTGATGTATGAGGCCTCATGAGGTATCACAAAGGTACTACAACTGTTAACAAATCGAAAATCATCGGTGAGCATTTACTAACCTGGCTAATGTTGTATCAAACGTCTTTGTTCCATCAACAATTTTAATCGGCTGGAACTGGGCGCGTTTCTCATCCCCATCAGAACAAACAGCCGGCTCCCAGCCTGAGGCACCAGCGAAGAAGGCGAAGAAAACTCCATAGCACGTGATGCCATGCAGCCACATGACTGCAGATTTATTAAAAGACGGATTGTTACATGAAATGACACAAAGGTCACGTGCAGGTATTAATGCTAAGAGGAACCAAGGAAGCAGATCGCGGTCATATGTATTTGTATTGCCTAACTACTGAAGTAAGAAACTGTATCTGCGAAAGAATGTGTGACCCCGCAAGCGGAGTTTATAAGAATTATCATGTTCTAAAAGTCGAAGTTGAGAGGCCTTGGCGTTCTCATTGCGGACAGATTGTTTGTGGCGTGGATGGTTCTGGCCTAGGGCATGATGTCGAATATGAAGATCAAACGGAAGCGCGTTACACGGTCCAGAAGAGAAAATCAAGGTCTCGGTCTAATGGATCGATTAAGGGTTTAATAATCACACAGGATTGGCTTGCGTTACGACAAAGACAGTTACTATTACCCACGACGACCCTAGTTCCTGAATCCGCCAAACTGGCTTTGGACTTACCTATTATCTACAATCGGATTATTCCAATCGCGGGCCGAGAAGTTAAAGTTAAAAAATATACCAATATATCTCAGCATTCCAAACATACCATGTGGTTATCCCCTTACCTTGTATCCGTAGTAGCCTGTAAACTAGGGATGCCCGAGCCCTGAGTCGAGACCCATTCCATGTCATGAACCTCAAAGTTAGATTTCTTTCTCGAACTGTTCTCTGTAACTGTCCACTATATACGAAAGAGGATAAGTTCTTGGATGGTTTTAGCCTCTATCACGATGTCATAAGTATTCGATGTATCTCACTTCTTAACTTTCTACTCGAGGATCTAGAACACTATATCTAGAACACTCCTTCAACGTATCATCAAGCCTTTCAAAAACGGTCCTTTAACTCATGATCTATATTCCCACGAACACTCCCTTATAACCCTTATCCCCTCATTCCTTTCATACTCGACTTACAAAGTCATGATGAGATTATCAACAATAAACTGTGGCCTCAGCCTCTTATTACCAGCATACGCTCGAGTGATCTCTGATCCTTGCGTTACCACTACCTCTCTCCCAATTATTACTATCAGCCGAGGCCCTGATGGTTACTATCACGAGTACACTCGTACATATCAAGAGTTCTACTCTGAAGGCTTGACAACAAAGATCTACACAATTACACAAATATGTTCAGGGATGAACTGTCAACCCCCGCCTATCGAGACTGCTGCTCCACCTGGTTTCACATATGGTGTTGTTAAGTGCGATAGGTGCGGTGGTACGGGGACTAAGGTTGCGACTTTGACCTTCCCAACTCAATCTATTGAGGCATACTCATCTTCTGGATACATAGTGGTGCCTATCGACTCTCCAGGCCCGACTCAAGTTCCCCTCGACCAGACTCAACATTTAGGTCAAAATCAGGCTCAAGATGAAGGCGAACATGTTCAAAGCAGTTCCTCTTCATCTGACGGATCTTCTGGGGCCGAATCTTATCATGGTCTGGGCAATGATAGTGGATCAAATCCTCAAAATCCTCCCAATGTACCAGCTGGAACTTCAGTTGAACAGAAGTATAAGCAAGAAAAGCAACAAGATCAGAACAGTTGGAATAATGGTGTTCCCATGCAAGGGCAATCAAACGGAGGTGAATCTTCGGGATATGGCACTTCTTCCAATGAGCACGGAGCCGATAATCAGAGCGAGACCTCCAACCAGAATGGAGGCCAACCAGGAGGAGCTGCCAGCGGGCCTGGGGTCAAACCTTTATCTGAGAGGCCGACTTCTCGCTATCATTTTGCTCCAACAGCCTCTACTATTCCAGGAGGTTCCACCAATTCCCAAGATGGTGCGCTGGATACTCCCCAGAGTTCCGGCGCCTCCAATGATTCCTCGCCCAATGGAAACGAGAGCGCACCTTCGCCAGATGCTGGCCCATCAGGACAGCCTCCCAATCCAATTCCTAATCAGAAAGTCAACAACCCATCACCTGATAACACTTCTGGTGCTTCGGACGCCAAATCCGACTCAAATCCTTACACGCCTGGCTCTAATGGCAACAACTCCCCTTCTCCTCAAAATGATACCCCCTCAGATGGAAAGCCAGCCACGAAAGACATTGGTGAGAACAGGACTCCGAATGTCCCTGTTACCGTGAGTAGCGCGGGCCAAAAGAACACAAGTGTTCTTACATGTGTCTTGGCAAATATTGCTGGCATGCTCCTCATGAGATTACTAGTGTAGCTTCAGTAACCTCTTGTACTTGGCGTTAAAAATAATAGCTTTAATAAATGAGACACGATCTAGACCACCCACAGACTATATCCATCAATCCACTTTCTGTTAAGTACTACTCCTGTTAACCCGGATTGTATCCGTAAGACCAGACCAAAATTATCTAGTCCAGGGCAGATGCATCGAACAGTTGCCGGCCAACCTTAAAAGAACCCTGTCAGGTTAGTCCTTCTTAATCAACTCACAAGATTGGCTAGCCCCTGCCAAGACTCGGCAGTCAAATTCCAAGTTCAAACTCGATAGAGTTAAGCTAGTTAGACAGCAGGAATTCTGTGGCTTGGCCATTGTTGATCTCCCTTAGACGGCGTAAAGCTCTGGGACCCTGAATCTCGATGGTTTCTGTTAAGGAATACCTAAACTTGCACATAAAATAAGAGAACATTTAAGTACTTCTTACTGTCTTCTTTATAGATATGCCCCCACAAGTCGGTGTCTAAAGAGATATTTCCCCGCAAGCCACCATATCACAGCGAGCTCGTGACTACGGATAAACCGAGAAGCTGGATTCGCGCGCGGATACAAACTATGCCGCGGGGAAATATTGACTTTCCTGTGCCTGGAGGCTCAAAGGCGTTGTAATAAACTTTGAGTCGTACCAGGTGCTCGGAAACTCGCCTTTAAAAAAAAAGAGGCGACCCAGGACGCAGGGGATGACCGTTTTTGGCGGAGGGCGGTTCTAGTCAACTTTGCTTCTTGCTCTGGATGGCAGTGGTGCCGAGATGCCGTATGCGAGATGCGAGGTTGAAAGGGCAACCACTAGGCAAACATCGCTGCAAAGCGGGGTTAGAGATTGTAATGTGCTTGTTTAGGGTAAATGGCGTCAAGAAAGAAACAGTGGAAGAACATAGAGGTTTTCATGAAAGCTTTATGTCCTACTTCATTAAAATTATAGAAATAGACAGCGAAGACTTTTAATTCTTGAGACTTTCTCATTGGTAACTCGTTTTATTTTACTTAACCTGTAACAGAGTGAAATCAGTAAGTCTTTAGCTAGACGCTCTCCGCCCGAGTACATCATGTCAATTCTTCCCTGATCAACCCAGCCTTTCTTTCTCCCAGTGTACCAAACTTGGACCTTCTCTCAACCGTCAACCTCCATTCTCAGCTCAGCAAGAAAGTCCCGTTCCATCTCAGCCAAGTGAAAAACCTGACTCTCTGTACAATGATGGTTGACAAGACCACGAAGGCTGTCCGGAATAGAACCGCTGTCATGAAGGCAACTCTTCTAAAGAGCCTTGTAGTGGCTGTAGGAGTCGAAGCCATCTCGGGTTTGATTGACATCTGCGATTGCGTCCTCCACAGCCGACATGATGTTGCGGTTCAGACTTGACTCAAGTCGGCTCCGAAATCTGATCTCTCCTTCTTTTTGGTCGGCTCGCGTTGCGCACTTGATAATGCCCTTTCTCAGGCGCTTGACGACAGCTCGCTCAGGTTTTGCGAGCCGTTTTCCGAGCTCCCTCATCTGTTGAGCGTAGTCACGGAGTGTAGTTTCGTCGTCGTCTGCGTCACCTTCCGCGTCGCCTTCCGCGTTGTCCTCCACGTTACCCTCCTCCTCGTCATTCTCGTTGCCGTCTTCGTTACCATCCTCGATCGCATCCTCGTCGCCATCTCCATCTTTGGTGCTTGATCTAGTCGAATGCGGAATTTTTGGGGTGGACATCTTGATAGATTGTAGCGGCCGATCGCGATCCTCGAGTTTCGTGATGATAGGGCCACTAAAAATGTCGCGAAATTCGGCCTCGTAGATGTTTTCGTCGGGCTGTTTGATTCTCACAACCCAGACATTCTTGTGATCTAGGCTTCGGGGCTGTACACTTAGCCTTTCCATGCTTTGGTCCATTTCGATGATAAAAGGTTTACTGCGCACGTCTTTCCCCCAGAGTTGAATTGCAACAGATAGCCACTGAATTCCATTGAGTTCACCAAAGAACTTGACAAACTCTTCATTCTCTTGGAAAAATCTTGCACTGTGGGGCCGGTGCTTTCGATACACGACCATGGCAAGTGCAAAAGCGAGGAAAGGTGCTGGAACACAGGTCGGCTTATTGGTCCTTTTCTGTAGTGATATGGCGGACTTGACTTGTCGCTGGAGGGTTATCCAGCCTCTAAAGTCCGTCAAACTTTTGGCTTGGAGAATATCACTTTTAAAGAATCGTGCCGTCATGGAGTGCCAGAACTCTATGCCTTGATCCCTCTGAAGTCCTGCCTGGTGGAAGATATCGGCAATGATTGTTCCCCATAGGTCTTCCACCTTTTTCGGGATGAGCTTATCGACTGGTATGGGAGGGCAAATGTCGACACCGAGGCTGCGAATGCTCGCAGTTCCGTTGTTGATGCGATCGATGATCGCAAGTGCCTCTTCTTCGTCCATGGGGCGTCTTGGTTGGGCGATTTCAGATCCTTTGTTGATGAAAATGCACAGATGTTAGCAACTCAGAGCGAAAAGAGTGTGACATCTCATGAGTTACTGAAGAACGATCGGCTTCCTCTGAATTTTGAGAGGTTTGACATGGAAAGCAAAACAACAACCGAATGTTTCCACTGATGGATGAGTCGTAGGAATGAGTGGGTCAGTGATTCATTGCCTCTGATTATCGGTTCGAACTTTGGTTGTCAACAGTGGCCAGCAGTGTCAAGCGTGGCACAATCTTGTACAAGCCAATTAGGATAACTAGGTACCTGGGTAGGCACCTGAACTCATTATTATGTTTTTATAGATGTCGAAATTTGATACTATACGCGTGTCAGATTTCGTGTTTCTTATCTACCATAGTGTAATTCTAGAGTTCTCTTATTATGGCTTAGACCATGTAGGATCTGGATATTTGGAGAGACTTTTGGTGTTTCAATTGACCCCTGGGTAACCATATGTATTGTACCTAGGCCAGACACCTTGATTTAATACCCATTATCTACAAGCAACGCGGACAAGAGGCGAACACGAAACTCAACGGCTAAGTGCTTCCTTTCTCCTCTCTTAACGCCTCTGCTTCAATTTTAAGATCACATCAAGCCTCATTCACTGTTCACTAAATCTCTGCCTTTCCGTACGAACCACCCAAGAGCTTATTCCGACTTGCAATACATTACTCCTTCAAGAACCGCGTTGGTAGAAATCCTAACTGATAGGACAAGTGTTATCTGATATCTCGGCGAGATAGATCGGTCGCGATTCCTACAACATCAAAGTTCTGTTAGCTCCAACGCCAAGGGTTGGTGGAGCAAAGGCAAGTAATCGTAACTTACATCGGCTTATTAGACAAATCCAACATTCAATAACCAGAAGTCTCCTCAAAAAAGAATGATACCTCCAGCTGAGACAGACGAAACGCCTCATCTGGGCTACAATGGTGCTCCGCAAGCCAACGAAGGCTTTCTGGGACAGCCCCAGCCTCACTGAGGCTTCGGTACCAAAGTCTCTCGATGTATGGAAACATCTGAGGACCTTGAACAAGAATATTATGCACGTTCTGAAGAGCCGCTGCCATGCTCGCCTTCTAGTCGGCTGTGGCTTGGTTCTGCAGGTCAACAGCAGCAAGGAACGCCTCGCGCTCAACATCCATGGAATCCCCCTGGAACTTCAGGGCGGCCTGGGCATCTCGCTCCATGGCTTGGATCTTCTCATCATGAAAGTCGGCAAAGAGGGAGAGACCATGTCGGATCCTGTCGACTACTTCTCGGCGCTCTTGTTCGGGGAGGCCCTTTCGAAGTGGTTTCAAATCGGCCACGTAGAAGCGCAGGATATCAGCGCCGAGACCACACCAGGGCATATCCCTTCGTCGGTTCGAAACCTCAACAGTATACTCCCACTCTGAGATATCCTCGTTAATGAACTCCGAAATTTTGTTATACCACATGGCGTCGTATGTCTGGCACCAAATATGGACCTTGTTCTTCATCTCAGGAGGGAGAACGCGAATAATAGGTTCCGTCAACCATTTGTTCGTTATCGACTTCAAGAGTTTGTCGACAAATTTTGACTGTCCCATCTTGCGAAGATGATCACCAACGCTTTGAAGGACTTCGTCTCTGGTGACTCTTTTGAGCTCGAAAGTGGGGGATGGGTCGAAGCTATCGACAGATGAAATGGACTCTGTATCCTGATGATCTGGGGAGGGAGTTGTCATCTTGGAATGTTGGTGGTCCCGTCCTCGTGCGAGGGGAGGTTTCGTTCAAAAGCAAGCAGGTTTGACTTTTCCAAAGGCTCAAGGGTCAAGATGCCTAGGCTGTAACACAGTTATGATGTTGGATTCGATCGCCTTATCCGATGTTCAGCGAGATGGAGTACAGTGATTTTTCCGAGCACTTTGGTTTTTTTCCAACTATCCACAGAAATGGTCAGTGATGAGGCTTCTTGACAAGGAGATTTTATTTGAGGCTAACCAATATCATCGATAAATAATCGAACTGGACACAAATTCCATTTTCGGTGAAGGGAAGGCCAGGGAACGAAAATGCTGACAAGCAAATTCGAAAGAAGAAACAAGGCAGAAGCGACAAAAGGCAAACAACAAAAATGTTCAAGATGAATGAATGAGTAGAAAGATACCTAAGTCAAAGAATGGGTGGGGACGGTGTAACCTTCTAGACCTTCTAGGAAACCAGTCATTTCTATCTCTGAGTCTACCAGTGACACGCACTGCTATCAGTCATTTGCTTGAGAGCAATCCATCTGGTTGTCACATTGGACTTGAATGGACTCAGGTTTATCCTCGACATGCTTGACTTATGGCTTTCTACCGTACATTGCCCGCGATACTTTCATAATAGTCAAACCATCTACCAAGCTCCATGGAGCTGTAACTATAGAATCCTGAATAATTCTGACCACCTGTTGGCATAAGATGGATAAACTGAATTTAAACTATATCTAGGGTTAAGCTGCCTATTAATAAAGCGTGTTGAGATCTTGTCCTAAAGGGCAGAACAGAATTTGGAAGAAAATGATGGGTTTATGTCTTCGCTAAAACAAAACAATGGTTGTAAAACATGGATCAGTAATTGACTTTATTAAGATGGTTCGATCGAAAGACTCAGTTAGTAAAGTGTCCGTAGACTGGCATGCTGTATCAACTTCGACGTGGCAGCTGACTCGACAAACGGTGTACCGACTAATCAAACAATAGAATAAGAACAAGAAATCATTCGAGGTAGCCAGCTGTAGAGGATCATATGCTGGGCACTCGTGTAAGCAAGCGGCGAACTAGTCCTGTCAATCTTTGCCAAAACAAAATTGTTTATCTGACACGCATCAATCGGGTGGATTCCTTGCCCACGTCGATCTACACAGCCGCGCGAGTCCCGTCGGCGGTCTGCCAAGTCCTCAGCTATTACCCCTGTTTGCATTACTTTTCAGGTGCTCGGAGTTCCGATTATTCTGCAGCCCATCGGGAAAGCGACAGTCGAGGAAAGAAATCGGGCCAATGATCAAACGAATAACTATACCCCGTAAACCTGTCGAATAGCAGCAGCGGCGGAGCGAGCGTCCGTGCATACCTAGGTACGGGGGGATTGGGGGTTAAGTTTTAATCTAGCGACTGACATAGGAGATACCAAAGTATGTCAGAAAATTAACAAATGCTAACTAGGTACCTATACAATAATGTTATATTCAAGGTCGTTTGTAAGTACCGTTTGTCTTTATTCGCTATATGATCACATAGTATATTGGTGAGTAGCAATACTCACGGTCAAGCCAGAGATCGTGATCCCTATTACGCTAATGCTTCCTTACTATAAGCACAGACAGAGATCGCCGCTCCACGATCCTGCAGGCTTCTTGCTTAGCAAAAGGCCTCATCACAGCTTACCTATCTATGTTTCAATGGTAAGGCGGACTGGTAACCAGCACATGCATGTGAAAGGAGCGGAATCCCGCTCCTTGCGAGTCTCCCTGTATTTGTCACGATATAGCATCTGTTGACCGTTCTCATGCTTGTAACCTGCTCAAGTAGGAAATAGAGGATCGTTTTGGAACTTTTGGATGCTGGAGGAGAGCGGCTATCTATATCCAAGTATTGTCCGGCAGTGCTTCCTGCCGAACATGAGGTCATTGACTTGAACAAAGTTACCCAGATCTCAAGTATAAATATGGCCCGGATGTCGTTGAGAAGTGAGAGTTATTGCAGCATCACAAACATCACATCTCACTCCATCTCGACAATCTCCTTTCCAAGCCTACTCAATGATTCCCACCCAAGTTGGAAAGCTGCTTCTCAGCTCTGCCCTTCTTTGGGCAACCGTGAGTGCCAACCATCAATCCCTTCTATCTTTCGAGAGATTAACATATTTTGTCACAGACCAGCGCCAGCGGCCTTAGTCTCGAGGACACAGGCACACCAGCCGGTTGCACAGGATCGACATGCTGCATCCCAAGTTGCCTCGTTAATGTCTCTGACTTTTACGGATGTACTGGAAATGTAGCATTCTCTGGTAACTGCCAGACAAACTTTGCGAATCCCAAGGGAACGCAAGACATTGGCAATGATGGATGCGGCGACGTTCAAGTGACCTTCTTGAAAGATCCCGATGGCAAGCCCGTCATCGACATTTACCACAAATCGGACAAGAAATATGATCGTTACTCGTTCGACAACTGCAAGACCCCCACTGAAGGAGGAAGCCAATGCGCTCCCAGCGGGGGCGGATGCGTAAGTCTGAGGAATCTGATACGAACTGTTCGACATTGGCTAACGTACTGCAATAGGATACTCACATCATCCTGACGGGTGCCCAAGGATAGTCAGTGGGACACTAGTGGAGGTCAAGGAAAAAGGATACATGCTAGTGCTTAACCATCGGTTTATGATTCTTGGCTTTCGCCTGTGGTTCAAAACCAAATCTCTATCTCCTTGATCCAAGTACACATAGGGACTCTAGTTAGTTGCAGATAGCTACGAAATTCAGGTCGCTATTATCCGTATCTCCTTACATTACAGAAGCCGCCCTGCCTGACATTTCTACGCCATCCTCATTGATTGCTATCGCATGGTAAAGCCCTTTTGATTCGAAAAAGTTAAATAGTTTTGCGAGATAAAATGGAAACTATTCAACTCCGCAGAATTTGATTTTAATGAGAAAATTATACACATTTATGTGGTGCCCATATGCTCGTCGGAGTATATTATCATATCGTAGTTCAAATGTTGTGATTACGTTCACTTGCTTTCCAAAGTCCCTTGTAATATACAGCCAACAGGTTTCTGTTATGGAATTGCTATAGGAGAAGAAGATATAAGCTCTAGGGCAGATCCAAACTCTAACATCAAGGAGCAGATTTGTGTTGGGATCTTCTTGTTCAGACCGCATTGGGCATGGGCTTCAGGGAATCAACTCGGCCTTTACTGAATGTGTCTAGGCGTCTATCTCGAAAGGAAAATCTCATAAGACACACATGCATCATAGAGTTGTCCGAGTCTGATTACCACCAACGATATCATTCATCTTTTATCATCAGTTCAATCAATCAAGTGAACTTGGTCACGGATATCTTGCTCCTAGGGATTGGGGCATTAAGTGTGGTGTGAACTGTGAAGAAAGTGTCTGATGTAAGGAGTTTAGATTGCGACTCGCATGGGACGTTTCACCTGCATGACATTTACCACTCAGCTTATTCGCCACTAATTCTTCAATAGTTTTTATTCCTGCTACTTATTAGAGTTTCAACAGTACGGTATTACTTCTGAATCTTGAAATGAATCTGCGTAGACTTGTCTCACTCCAATATGATAATCATTAGTTTAGACCTTGTTCGGGATAAACACCAATCTTTAGAAAGACAATTTGACTAGTTAAATTCATTTTGTAAAATAAGCTGTTCTTTGATGCTTGCGGCCTGGATCTATCTCGCCAAGATATCACATAATGTGTTTCTGGTTGGCACCTATAAGAGAGGGATTATATGCAATGCTGGTTTAAAGACAGAGACAAAAGGGTTCGGCTACTTGAGAGTTTCTAATGAGCCATGCTATCAACCAATCACAGCTTGGTTCCGTGGTCGAGTTGGTTATGGCATCCTGTTGAAGGAAGAAAAAAGAAAAAATGAGGTTCTGCCCGGGCTCGAACCGGGGACCTTCTCGGTGTTAACGAGATGTCATAACCAACTAGACCACAGTACCTAGCTGCTTGATTGACACTGCCTTTTCTTGTGTCTGTACTCGAAAGATTCCTGATGCAATCCCGCGCGGCGGAACTACACTTTTGCTCTGTTGTTTGTTCTGATAAATGACTTGATAGCTTCATTGCTGAAGAGCCAACGGACGGGACAGAGAATGGCTGGTGAGGAGAGAGTAACGACAACAAAGTCCATAGTCCGTGGAATGGTATCTGCTCTTTGAAATTCATACATGAATGGCATTGGGTAGGGAAGCCTGGGGCATGTCAACACCACGTTGTTGTTTAAATAGTCACAGGAGTTTGAATCTGGCAAGTAGTTGTTGAAGTGTTCACAATTATATTTATCGTCTATCAAATGCTCATTAACCATGGTATTCCTCCTCTTCATTAAACCCTCATTAATTTCCTGTCCTTTCATTCATTTCTTATCATTAAATCAGAATCTTAGCGGATCTGGATGCTCTCAAAGCTACCAGAGTTGCCACCGTAGATATACTCCCGCACACTCTTGGTAGTGGGAGCAGCACCACCAGCGTAGTCAACAATGGAAATGCTCTTGTAGTAAGCATTGAAGGGACCCTTGGAGTAGTCTGCAAGACCGCCAGCCCAAATGATGGTACCCTCAGCAGCGTCGGGAGATCCAGCAGTCCATGTGCCGAGCTTGACCTGCATGGGGGTCTGGGGGAAAGCGAAGCCGCCCTTGGCATCGGCGTAGTTGAGGGTTCGGACGACGACATCGTCGATCATCCAGTTAATATGGGTAGGTGTCCACTCGATGGAGTAGAGATGGAATTGACCTGTTGGGTTTGCGACGGGGTGGAAAGCACCGCGGTCGTAGGTGCTCACGTCACCCTTGCTGAAGTAGTTTGATTGAACTTGGGCATTGTCACCACCGAGCCACTCCCAATCAATCTGTAAAATGTTAGACAAAGGCCGAAGTGAGTCAAGAAAGGGCAAAACATACCTCATCAAGGTTATCAGACTGGAGAACAGCACTTGTGCAGATACCAACACCAGTAGAGGCTTGCACCTCGACATCGACACGTCCAAAGAAGAGATACTTGCCAGTCGCAATTGTAGGAGCCTGGTTAGGTCCCGCAATTGTGAAGACAGCACCGTTGCTGGTATGCTTAATAGCTGTACCAGCATCCTCTGCGAATGCCTCGCAGGCACCCTTTGTGAAGTCACAGTGAACAGTGTCTTTACCAAAAGCCGGGTCTGCAGGACAAGCTGGGGGCAGTGTAAGTCAACTGAACCGTTTGTCTGGGAAAATTAAGTGAAACTTACTGGCTGTCATAGGATTACACTTTGAAAATGTCTGGGCTGAGACAAGTGCAGGTGCCGCAAGGGCAAGAACAGCGATGGTTTTGGAGAACATTCTTGATAGTGTCTTGTGTAACGGAGTACAACAGAAAAAAGGTTGGTCAGCAATGTACAGTTATACAAAAAAAATAACCAAAAAAGATTAGATGAGATTGTTTTTCTTTTTTCTCACACACGTTAAAAGTAGTAGGAGGTTCGAGTCGGATCGCAATTGGTGAAGAGGAGGCTGGTTTAAATCAGTTTTGCTGACAGCTGGCGGGCTCCCAGCCTTCCCTGTCACAGCCTCGGTTTATATCGATCAGACGATGGTGATCAGGTCTCGTATTCCCTGCGCTTGCGTCGACTAAGCAACCCCTGGTTGCCTGTCCGCAAGCCACCCCATACTCCAACACGGCAAGGATCTCCACACCCTGCATCAGATCACCAATAGCACGGGCCCTAGCCGATACAATCCCTGTGAAGGGTTCGTGAAGAGCAAAAGTGAATCATCAGTTGCTGCAGTGAAAAAAACGGTTGGACGGAACAGTTCAATCGTGCGAACTCACTCTGGTGCTTTGACAAAAGAGGCTTTGCTAGATCCGATAACAGGTGCAGTAGTGGTCCGTGGCTTTCGACTATCGGCGTCTTACCAACCACTGATACGAGCTCCCGACCGTCCATTTTCTAGGGTCTAGATCTCGGTGGGCTGGTTAGCTCGATACCGTGGGTGAGCGGGCTGAGTGTGATATGCGTGCAGGAACTCAACTAGAAGCAAGTGAGAAAGTGTCAGCGGACGATTAGATCCAGCTGACGTCAGGCCAGTTCACCAAACAAACTGTGATCCTAGTATTTCTCGTGATGGTAAGCTCGGATATGGATATCGGCTCCGCCAGGCTAAACGACCAGCCATACGAATTCTTCAGATACGAGCAGAAAACGAGAGGCTGTATCCGTAAAACAGAGTTACAATACCCGTATGACTATGACCCTTCTTCTTTTTCCGCTCTAACCGATACCCTCGTCCAACCTCCATTGTTCTCTGCAGATGTCAACCCCGGCACATTTCACATTCTAGACCGAGGCCGAGCTGATAACGATCAGTGGGGAGACTTACCAAAGCTCCCCACAGGACGAACGACAATCTGCAGGTCTTGTGTTTCGGAGACTTGAAGATCTCGCGGATCTTAATATTCTCCCTACAGCAAACAAATTGATTTGATGTCATTTGATAGACAATCACTCGATCGATCGATTTTTGTGAGCTCATTGTCTCAATTGAAATCACGAGAAAGCCTAGGAAGAGCTCATCGACTAAGCTACCGTTTACGGTAGCCAAGCCAAGCTCAGCTGATCCGTCATGAGGTGCTGTACCCCGCCCGAGCATGCATCTTGATGGATTCGAGGGCCCTTGGTGCATGCATCACCACTCGGACCGAGCATGTTAGCAGCAGTCATCGACAGCTTTAGGCTGACCGTATATCGAGTTTCCCCGCTTCACCAGGATTGTCCATGCTGATTCAAGCAGTTCCATCCTTTAATCAGCATGCACAAATGCGATACCTTCCTTTTGAAGGTATCACAAAATATGCCATTCATGCATGCAACCCTTTTTTTGCTTTGCGCATCAATCATCCGAGCATGACAACAATGCAATGGGACGTTGGATTGCACAAGTTCCACCGAAGGGACAAGGCTGTAGTGAGGGGACATGCACGATGACTTCTTGGCTTCAAAGCGGTAAATCTCAGCCTCATGGTCTAGTGATCAATAGTTCAGGGTAGTCCCAGCATCCGGACATCCGTTCAACCCCGCTTCCATTCATCATCAGAGACAACCAACAGTCGAAGCACAAGCAAACTTTTCTTAGTGCATGGCCTAAGCCGCAATTCTCCGTAAACTCGTCCTTGGGTTTCGTTCCTTATCGCCAAAGAATAACTTGGAGTTTAACGCAAGGCACAGCTGTCGTGGATAATGACAATTAAGGTCTAAAAATACCCATTTAACTCACGCTTTCACAAACACGGTACAACGTTACAAAGCTGGGCGCCACGATCGAAGGCTGGTTTCGGACATCCCGAAGTTTAATCTGACCGCTTGCATGCCAGTCTAATAGACAAGGCAGAATGAATTAAAACCACTTTACGGTAGGTATGTAAGTCAATTGATAGGCCAAGACGATTATTAAGCCAACAATGCCATTTCAATTTTCGATGTCACCGTCGTTAGATCAAATTGGCTCGACATTCTTCACTTCATGAAGGAGAATTGGGCTTCATTCCAGATACAACGCATCAGAGGAATGTCAAAGTTATTGCTTGAAATCAATGGATTCCTTCCTAAGTTGAAACCTCATCTCCTCCCACGTACAACCTCATCACAGCAGCATGTCCCTTCGCCCCTTCAGAAGAATTAAGCTCGTTATACCAATAATCATAGATCAACTCAAACCCAGACTTCTCATAGCATCTCATTGCCGCCGCAGACTTGAAATTGACAAGCAAAACCAGCATGACCTTCTTTCCTCCGTTTGCTTCAGCCGCAAGTACTTTGGCGTACTCGATGAGCTTATTTGCCAAGCCCTTTCGTCTCTCGGAGGGGAGCACGTAAATAGCGTTGAGGACATAAACCCACTCAATATCATCCGCAATAGGGCCAAAATATGTGGTCCCCGGGTCGAAATTCTGCTCATCTTCCCATTTCTTCGCAGCAGTTTTGGCTTCTAGCGGACCGCTGAGAACAAGTGATGCGAGCCATGGTGAGTTTAGGATAAGCGAGAGATCGTCTGTCGAGCCGGGATTTGGGTCTGAGACGATGATGGTGTTGAACGCAAACGCGTTTTTCAAACGAGATTCCCACGTCTCCTTCGTAAAATTCACTTCGCGAGCGTAACTTGAGCCAAAGGACTCGGGAGATAGTTGTAGGGAGAGTAGCCGGAATTCTTTGTATCGTTGAATGAGCTTATCCCATTGAGCGGGGTCGGACAAAGACCTTGGCAAAGTGACTGCCTTGTTTGACATATTGCGATGTACTGAAGCTTGGTCTTTTCCTATCGGACATGTTTGGTATCTAGATGATCGGAGTTTGGTAAATGCCTCGAAATCACCAGCTGGCTACCTCCATGATTGTGAGTCATACTTTTATCACGCAATCGTGAATCCCAGTTAGGCAGCCACCCAGAGAAATAACCAGAAATGAACGGCATGTCAGAAACAAGGCCTCAAGATTGTTTTCATACGAATTCAAGCTGCTAATTGCGAATATGAATCAACTATCTAGTTGCTTTGTCCATATACTATTGGTCGACTGAGTATGCTCATGTTCAAGTAACATCACCAACTAGGTACAGCAAGGGAAACAACTGACGAAGTTCTACTAGTAGACACTCATTCACCCCCAAACGTAGCTCTTTAATAAGTATTAAACTATTTATCCTAAGTGAAGGGGCTTTAATGCACGACTTATAATGATATCTTGAACGTTTCGCCATATCGTGAACAAACTCATCTCGCCATAAACACCCGATGTCAAATGGGGATAGATGTCGAGATTAGCTCGGTTGAGCTGGTTTATTCGACATAGGATATATCTTGAAGCATCCAGGGCATCATTCCGCCCAGTGTAGTCTTGAAAGTGGTGGTTTAGTGGTTCCGTTCCAAGTTTGTCCTTAAACGTGTCCAGGTTGCTAAGGATCACGATAACGCTTGAATTTCTGAACCAGTGTGAGTTGACTGCCTCTTCAAACTGAATCATAGTGTCGAAAAGTTCAGTGTGGCCACTCTCCAAGACAGGATGGTAGCCTGCCAAGTCAAACACAAAGATGAGTGCACAAGTCGTCTCGAGTTGGGGGAATAGTGTTTTTCGATTGGTCGTTGCACTTCCTGGGTCGGTCAGTCGCATACTGAGCTGACCCATGTTGAAAACAGCCTCTACACAACTAGGTAGTGGTGTTGTACATTTCATCGCATCATTTTCGGTCGGGACGTATCCTTCGGAGAGAATTCTATCGATTTCTTGAAAGAAACTGAGAAAAGGTCAACGACATACTTGACAGCCAAAACGATCATGAAACTTACTATCCCCCATTGTCAGGAGAAAAGAATTCTTCATCCTCCATCAACACCTTCGATGCTGGGTGTTCTATGATTTGGTGCAGCGCCATGGCGAAGTCAAGATCAAGTCTTTGAGGCTTCGAGTCTTCCTCATAGGCACAGATATACTTCAGACAATGGCGTATAGAATCTGTTTCGTATGTCATCTTATTACGCAGTATCGTTTTGGCCAAATATTTTGTGCATTTGACAACTAAATCGAGGATGATTGGACGAAAAAGCCGTAGTTGTTCCTCTGTATAGCATTCAAGACTGCCGTCTGATCGCCTCATCTCTTCAAACACTCGTTTTCTCGTCTTCGAACCCATAATGACTGCCTTGACTTCGAGATCAGCCTCTTTGGAGTCATTTTTCAAATCGCGATCAATTCTTTTCGACTTCTTGGCCTGAAGTCTTGGATCAATAGTAAGCTGATGTCGCTTTAGGTGTTGCAACTCTATGCTCGTAGTACCACGTCTCAGGAAAGATAATCGTTCGCCCAGGTTTAGAGACGATCGAGACGATTCAACTGATCCCACGCTATTCGTCCGAGTAAGAGCATTTTCTTCAGCCTGGTCAGATCGGTTTGGTACAGAGGTCTCACTGTTTGAGGTCTGCTGGTCTTCCTGAGTGATATCGGGCTGGACTTGTGTATGTGTCCTCCGCGTCGTTGCAAGTTTCCGAATCCACTTCTCGTAGACTCTAGTGATGAACAGGTCTTTATCAAATGCGAACTGAACCGACCATCTTGAAGAGCTCATCGATGTAGCTGTCACTATCGAGTCAGAATCTCGATGCACAATCAGTGAAGCAGTATCTCGGTCCATCTCCTGGAAGGCTCGAATGATTTTCGGCTGTTGAAGGATTTTCCTTTGCTCTTCTAAAGCATTTCTGAGTATAGCGTCAGTACAGACTAGATATCAGATAATAGTACAATATGCACGAAGACTCACGAGTTGCAAGCACTCAAAAGAAGTGTCAACGTATGGGTTTGCTGATCAACCATCCGTTGAATCTGTTCCATGTCTTTCGTTTTGAAAAGAAACGCAATCTTTGAACCCAACTCCAAATTTCCGGCTGCCGTCTTCTCAAACTGCGAGACCTCGCTATCGATCTTGCCGATCAGCAGTCGACAGCATGTTACACAGCTATCCACCTGCATCACCAATTGATGCGATTGTCTGTCAGATTTAGACCCAGCCCATTCCTGGATTTCGCATAATGCAAATTTGAGGAGATTGAGCTGATTCTCGAATGTCAAAATGGTCAGGTCTGCGACTTTCCATGCCTGTCGCATGTCGCAGACGGTTGTAATAGTTTTGGTCAAAACATCGATGATATTTGCAATGGAACCGGCCGTTCCAATGATGGATAATGGATCAGCCATTTTTGCTATTAGGTTAATGTTGGCGTGTTCTACCGGTAGTCGCGATTGATTAGTGAAATGGAAAGTTAGAAGGGACGGGGTATTCCTCGCATGATCTGACTTCATTGGTTCTAAATCTGCCTAGCGTGGCTGTGTTGGGTTGACAAACCGGGGGTATGTCGAGGCTGTGATTCTGCAGATCGAAAGCTCGTCACCAATCACAACGCGGAGCGTTGCATCTCCGAACTTATAGTGAGAAGTCATCACGCTATGAGTTCCAAGGCGCTATAAAATTCTTTCCAATACAGTCTACCAGATTTCCCACTTCTGATCACCGATGGCACAAAGCCGATTAAACAACGGATCCCTGTGAGTCATAGCCGTGATCAAAGTAGACTTGCCTCCACCATCAACTATCTCCAAGCCATCTGTAATATCGTCCTCCAGAGCCCATCCAGCAAGTAGTTTAGCCTTAGTTCCATATCCAGAATACTTGTTCAGTGTCGTTATCTCTTGTACCGGGATAATCCAAACCGGTTGCACTTGATGAAAGTTCGTATCATCCAAGTCACCGACTGACCTTCTTGAAAAGCACAGACAAGGAGACGCGGTGTCTGTGGTGAGATAAACAAATCCTGGATCTCCTTGCCAGCGACATGTGAACTCAACTGGGCCTGCAACAGATGGCTTCTTCCTGGGCGATGCAGCTCCAAGCCGGTTCTTCGCAGAAAGAGTGCCAGTCTTTGCTCTGACTTTATCGATGCCTATGATAGTTTTTGCTGCTGCCAAAGCAACAGGCTTGACAATACTCAAAAGTTTACCACGTCTTTTGCCGCCGCTGCCATGCTCCGGGTACTCATAGTCATCGCCGCCGGTATCTCGGGTGGTCCCAATGTCTTCCTTAACGGCCTGTTGGATCTCTTCTTGTGACACACCTAGGGGGCTATCACCGTTCCCTGCACTGAGGACGTCTTCGTTGAGTACATGAGGGTCGTCTGGTGGTGGACCTGTTGACACGGGTGGTGGAGGGAGAGGAGTTTTGTTTCGTTCACCCTGTCGGAGAAGAGTTATAGTTAATTGAGAATCCGTTGGAATATTGTTGAATGCAATTCTACAAAAACGTTAGCGCGATTAAATTTGTATTTTATGAGGTTATAGTACTTCGTCATTATGAACTTGACTGAGCTGTACGATCTTCTCAGGGATATGCTACCGAAGAACCCAATACCGAACCCCAGAGAAATAACTCTGTAGAACATGTAACATGAAGTGAACATTGAAAGTATCAAGATGGGAAGAAATACTCTCATAACTCGACGAGTGGCAACCCCACGAGGAAAGGGGGCGGTAGGATCAAGTAAACTGTTTGTCAGTTATGCTTATCATCCAGCAAGGATGGGGAGACTTACTTTTCACTCCTCTCCCATATATCACAAAACCGGCATATCCAGTGCATCAAAGGTCTCATCTGACTCCACATGAGCTCCTGCATCGGCCACTTACTCTTATCCCACGAAGGTTTGTCCACTCCACCAGCCTTATCCTTTGCTGTAGCTATCTTGGTCGCTAGTGATCTCGGATCTGGTAAGTTGGCAGTCTTTCCACCACCCCTCTGGGACTCATTGTGCTGAGGATCTTTATCGACGAAGATATTGATGGATAGAGCCACGATGCCAGTTGCGAAGTTACTCGCTTCTCTTTCAAGTGTTTCACCTTTGAGGTTTTCGGGAGCTCCCGTGGCTGAATCGACGGTGCCTAAGATTCCTGAAGCAGGCTTGATTAAGTGGCCACCTTGATAGTGTACTAGTGATGGGGGACAAGGTGGAAATAAGGTATTTCGAATCTTGGGAGATAGCAGGATAGCCATCAGAACTCCCAATAGTGTTGGGATCAGAAAGTTGAGATACCAGGCGGTGAAATAAACCTGAAGGGTTAGGCGCGATAGTCTTTGAGTAAAAAGCTGGGTAACGTACCAGACAGAAGGAAGTTGTTCGTCTTGGTTCACGCCAGGACTGGAGTCTTGAAACATGTTGTCTGAACATAATAAAGCCAAGTATCTAAACCTATTAGCACTGGTTATAAGCCAGGAAACTTATGAAAAGCCTACCGCTCCCATATAGAGTCTCTCAATTTGGGCCCTCAGCTTGTTCGGGGAGAACTGTTCCTCTTCGACAACGTTGAAATCAAACTCATCTTCAGGATGGTTTGGAGCATGTTTGAGATGAAAGACTCGCTGTGAGTCCAGTTAGCTACTGTTGATCATGAAGGGTAGACGTATCGTACCTTGTTGAACCTCCGAATGAGAAGCCATGCATCCTCGTTCTTTATCCCATCGAGACAATATTCTTCAGGCTGCATCTGATCCGCCTGCCAGCCAACATCTGCCACTTGGGGTAAGTCAACTGCCGGATAATTCTCATCCAGAGCTTTCTCATGCTGCGCAGGCTGATCTTGAACATGGGTGTGAAGAGTTGCACTGCCATTATCACTCTGCTCCAGGTTGACAGCTATGTGCCTCGTTTGTTGTCTATCATCTTCCATGTCGCAGGATTATGACCAAGCTCATACGAAATAAAACTGTCAATTATACGAAAATTAAAAACAAGCTCAAAGGCACTGGGTGTTTACCCCAAATAGCCAAGATTTTAGTACGTGGATGATGTCAGGGATCACAGATGCGCCGCGTATACATCTCATCGTCATATTGATCCAATTGAGACATCGATTCCCGCTAGGAACGCATGACCCCACGGGGAAGCACAAATATTTAGGAGCTTTGTCTCCGCGATAGTGTGAACCTGAATATAGCGATCATGATTGTTTGTGGAGGCAAAGCGCACGTCGTCAATAGGGTAGACTTGGTAACCTGTTTTGACCAAGCTGTGTACGCCTGGTACACAAAGGCGCTTTGTACATGGACAGCAGGCTTCCAGGTGGAGATAAATGATTGTTTGTTTATCTGCTATAAATCTCTTCCAATTGGATGATACGAGACAGGGTCTCAGTCACACCTGTGGTTGTGTTGCTACATGAGAGCCAAAGACAAGGCGGGAGTCAATGACCACAACTGGCGACGTCTCTTCCTCATACTCGAACAATTTATTACTGGTATCTCAAACACTAAAAGTGGACAATCCCTTGCATTACAAACTACTTCCTTGCCTCACTCACAATGCTCACCTTCTCTAACGCCATCTTCCCAATCTCCATCACCTCCGCATTCGAAAGCGTATCCTTCCCAAACCCAGTAACAGCCTGATCCAGCAACGCAGCCGTCATCTCAGCCCTTCCAATATTCGGAACATTAACAACAGCATGCGACAACCAACGGAACCCCGATTTCAGAATGCCCGCATCCGGATCGTTGATCATTCCCTGCTTGGTCACGAGAACCTGCATTCTCCCGTCCGACAGGTGCGCGCGCTCGAGGATCTGCTTTTCCACCTGGCCCTGTAGCTGTGTTAGCAATGACACGCTTATACTGCGCTGGGTGACATACGCGTAGAAGACAGTAGTCTCCAAGAAGCCAAGGTTTCTTTGTGGGATCTCGTTCGGCGTTGCTACCGCTCACGTATATAAACTTCAACGGTTCTGGATTACCCTCGCGCGGAAGCTTCGCAAACGTATCGGCTGCATAGAGGGCATACTCGTAGCAAATCATACGAACTTGCTCCCAAGTATACTGCTTTAACTTTCCCGGTGTAACACCAATAAGCCTATTCAGTTAGATATTGGTCGTAGGTGTTTGTGTCAATTGGGCATACCATATGCAAGCGTCTGCGCCGGAGATCTCATCCTTGACGTATTGAGGGTAGCTCTTGAAGTCGGAGCAGCTCACAGACGTGAACTTTGACTCGATTTCTGGTGTTTGTAGATCTTCTGGGAGGTCGTGATCGCGACGTGCTAATGCGACGACTGAAGTGACTTGTGGATGGAGAAGGGCCTGGCGGACGACTTCTTTTCCAAGAAAGCCAGTTGAGCCTGCGACAACGATCTTCATGGCGACGGGGATTTGGGCGTAATCTGAACGGGGTTCTTCGACAGATCGAGTTTGTAGCTGTGATGAGTATTCTTGCTACGAGGTGATAACCATACGCTCAAAGTTCACAGGTCTTGTGACAAACTGAAAGGATTCAGGCTGTTGTTTTAGTATCTATACGCCGCGTTACCGTTGACGTCGGTCGTCGCATTTATGCTAACTTTGCTAAGCAAGAAGCCTCAATTCTCCGAAAGCACCATAATCGACGCCAAACACGATAAACAAGCTCTTGAGGCGGTAGTTAGCTCGGTATAGAGGGTGCGATTTAATTCGCTATAGCTAGCTTAAAATCCATCGATCAAGGGTATCAATACAGATCGAACAACAGAGGCTTGTTCTATTTAATTGAGCATACCAAGCCGGCCTCCAGGGCCGGGTTTACAGCGCCGGATCGGGTATCGAGTGCGATATCCATTACTGCAGGCATTCCACATCAGAAAGATCAATTCTTTCTTGGGGCAGGGTCCAAAGATTTGGGGGTAGATAAGCTTGTACTGAGTTTACACATATATTTCATGGCTTTCTGGATGCAAATGCCCTCATTCCTTAACGCCATGTGAACAGAAGCCTAGAAGCTCTGCTTGTTCTACGACTAAACTGGACCACAATATCATCCCAACCACAAAAGGGTTTTGCCAGGCCAGGATGGAAGGACTGTTACCTCATTCTGAAGAAAAGAAAGCAAGTCTGCCTTGTGTGATGCAAAGCAGATCCATGCATCAATATGGTGCTTGTTCAGCCGCAGCGCTTGAATTCCGCTCTTCCCCGCCTCAACGCCTGGTTACAGTGACCGAAACAATGAATGGCTCTCACGCAAGGCACTTTTGCCATCAAACAAGCAGAATAATGAAACAAAAATTCTTCTTCCCTCTTGTAATTCTCCGTAATGTAGTTTCCTGTGAATAGACTCATCGCACGATGCCTTCTCTCCCATCTTTCCTCTCCCGCTCAGTCCCCGTCTCCAGCGCCAGCGCCAGCGCCAGCAGCGGCGCTCACATCACCGATGCCCCTCCAATTCCCAGCACTCGCATCGGCCCAGCCGCCGACCATCTCGAAAAGGAACTCCTAAGGATGTACTGGCAAGGTGTAGAGCGAGAACTTCCTTATTTACTCTTGACATTTCGCCGCTGGCAATCACGTCAAGATTCGTCAGGATATCTACCAGATGAAGAAGATGATCATATTCATGGCTATGATACCTTCATTGATTCCGTCAGCGATATTTCACGACAGTTTCATGAACGGAATAAGAAGAACCAGTGGTCTAAACGGCCAGATAAAAACGAAAAGAAGGAAAAGAAAGATTCGAAAGCACCACCTTCATATGATGAAGTACTCCGAGGTCGTGGGTGGGATATCTTCGCAGACATGAAAAGTCAGAGTATCAAGGGCGCTGTACGAACTTCCCTCAGTGACCGCAAATTACTGGATCCAGCGCGACGCCGAGCACGCATGCTTCTTCAATCAGCGCAATTTCTCGACCTTGACAAAATAATCGAGTATCGCGAACCTGAAGAAGCGCTTTCATTCTGGAAAAGGCCTGCTTCGGCTCAGATCAAAGTATCAGGCTACGATGATTTGAATCAGCCTGTTTTCATCCCCCAGCGCTGTTCAGAGTGTAAGACGACTGTTCGGGGATGTACGTTCCTGGATACCAGCACTGAAGGCGTTGTTGTTTGCGAACGTTGCTATCGGGCGACGCATTACGGCCAAACGCGCTTTATTAAGAAGTACAAGCATTGTTGTTTACCTACGGCTTTGACGCCTGAGATCAGTCGCAAGTTGTGTTATTGCAGTACTGTTCGTCGGCGCGATAACGACGGACGATCCCGGTCGCTGTGGCCTATTGATCCTGAACTCGATGAAGGGCATCATGTCAAAGGCGGGCTTGGCCGAGTTGGCTGTGGATTGTATACCGTCACGGATCTTTTCGCAGAGGCGAAGTATGCGTCTACAAAGGCAAAGATTGGGAAGCATGATAGCTTGCTTCAACTGAGGAAGAGGGACCCTATTGGTGGTGAGATGCCAAAGCCTTCAGGTGCATCGAAGAAGCAGCCAAGTCGACTGAGACATCTCAATGAGACGTCTCTTCCCGAGTATGGGTACTCTTACGGATTTAGCACCGAAGAACCGGAGGATATTCCTATTTATTTGCGGTCGACTATTGAGAAGTATCCGTACGGGAATGTCCACATGGCTCTACGGTTTGGTCCTCTGATCATCGAGAATGGTGTCGCAAAGTAAGTCTTCCCTCACCTCATCATTCGCGGTACCTGCTAACGTTTACAGCACCATGGGAGGTGTCCTCATCACCAGTCGAGATCCACCTTCATTACAAGTCATCCGCGATCCTTCAGAAGATATCACGAACTGCTTGCTTCTAACAGGCGAGACTGACCGCACGCTATACATGCAAAACAGACCTCGTTGCCCAAAGCGCTACAAAGCCTTCATGAAGCAAGTCGTTGGCGGTGCCTTTTGTGATTTCTTCGAGTCTGGAATTGAAGACGAACTTATTGATGCTTTTATGCATGAGGGTAGTTGTTTGGTTGAGGAGGGAATGACCTTTGCGGAACAAGAGACTATGCTTAAACAGAGCACCAAGAGGCTACTTTCGCACATCAAGGAGTATCTCGCGTCGAGGGTGCAGGCATACATATCGAGTATCGCCGCTCAACTTCTTGATCCTGAACTTCGGCTCAAATGGCACTATCGCGAGAATAACTGCCAGGCATTCTGCGACAAATTGATCAACCGCCATTTATTCGGGCCTCTTTTCGCCCCCAAAATTCCCAAAGCCAAACCACACCCGCTGTACCTGATGAGCTTCGTCTGTCGACCTGGCTCAAACGTCCCAACGCGGGCATTCTCCAAATACGACGTTCCGAATGGCCTCACGGAAGAATATCTCCTCAAGTTTCGCTACGGACGCCATGATGACTCCGACATTGTCGATACACTGGCGGAATACTGGACTGATTGGGGCGGCTTCGAAGGACCTATTTACCCATATCAGGATGTCTTCCCATGGGATTGTACAGAGGCATATGATCGCTATCCGGGAAATTGTGGCAGTTGCAATGTTTCCAAGCATGTGCTTGCGTTTCCGTTTGACTCTTGGTCTATCACTTCACTGCATCTTGCTCGAGGGAGACAATTGTATCCTCCCAGCATGGCATCACCCACTGTCAAATCAGCAGAGAAACGAACGAGCCCGGGAGTTATGACCGACACAGACTGGTTCAAGAACCGACTCACCATTCTTCTCGGCCAAGACGTCCTCCTAACAGCCGCAGTCGCCATGGCAAACTGCACACAATTCCAAGCCTCAACAACATGGCTCAACAGCCACGAAGACGAAACCATGGACAGGTTAAAACTCGGCGGTATTCATCGCGCACAACCGTTTAGCCACCATTTTGAGAAAGGTGCATATCATCAATACTTTGTCGCTGACTGGGCATTTCTCGCACGGCATTTGCGGGTTGGGGAGTATGAGAAGTTGAGGGATTGGAGAGCGATAAAGTTAGATGTTGGTACCACGAACTCTGATGATGGTGGTGGTGGAGGAGGTTGTGGGAGTGGTGCGTTTGCTTGTGGTGCTGTTGGTCCAGGATGTGCGGCTGGAAGTCCGGGGATGGCGGGGGATAGTTGTGGAAGTGGGTGCGTGTCGAGTTGTGGTGGTGGTGATGGTGGTGATGGAGGCGATGGCGGCTGTGGAGGTTGTGGTGGATAGATCATAGCACATGGAATTATACAGTATTATACTATTCTCGACTTCAAGGTTCTCAAGATAGAGGCATACTAGATATGGTGACCCGCCCAGTGACACTCATGTTTCCCCTTGCTACAGAACCACCACCTCGAACTCCTTCTCCCCAACGCTCTCAAACAAACCGCACAATCCACGTTCCTTGGCAACGTCCTGCTCAAATAAAACTCATCCCTCATCTCCTTCATCGCCGTAAGCTGCTCATCCGCAAGATCAATACAATATCTACACAAATACCCACCACCTTCTTCCCACTGCGGCTGGTGAAAGCTACAGATGTTAATGTGCTGCATCTCAAGGTCTTGCATATTCCATTTCGCATGGAAGGGTGCTGCTCCGCCTTCAGCAGCGAGGAGGTAGCAGGCTGTGCAGACGGCGTAGCAGTTCATGAAGTGGTCTTTTATTCGCGAGGAGCGGATCGTTCGTTTTGAAGTTTTGCATGTCTGGTGGGATGTTAGTGGTGTTGGGAGTGGATGAGGTTTACTTACGTCGCAAATTACACGTTCGCAGGACCAGCATTCGCTTTTCTTTCCGTTGTGACATGACGAAATGCATAGGGACTCTATTCGGTCCTGGCGAGTGGATGGATCCATTGACGGGTAAAATATCGCGGTGCGCATGAGTTTAGAGGTGAGGGATAGATTGACTAGATCGTCGTAGTGAAGATGGCTTGCGACTTGCTGAGCAATAATGTCGCTTTGCAGTATCGTTGCCAAAGACTTTTCCCGGCCATTTGGCTTTTGCGACAATTGCTGGCCGATGTCGTATGGCCATCTTTTGACGGGCTTATACTGTATCGGGAGGAACCATCGTCTGATGATAATTGCCGGGACACTGATGAAGCGAGGGAACGCGGCGATTGGGAATAACAGAATATCTTGGGAGGCCAGAAGAATGCTATCCCAATGTCAGTATCGCGCATATGCAGATGGTGGCGATAACTCACATCATAAACATGGTCATGATCTTACCCAGACCTCCTCCAAACGTCCAGTCCTTCGTCCCCGTCGGAATCGGGTGCCGACACACCTCCACAATTGAGAACAGAATAATCGCCCAGTCAACGCACAAGATGTAAAAAGCGCCGCGACTGCGTTGAGTTGAGTTCCATTTCCCAAATGATCCCGTGGATTTGCATGCCGACGCCATTATCGAACTGAGAATCGGCCATAATGCGAACCAAATGCCCTATCTCAATCAGTAACAAGCTTTCAGTAGCATTAGACTTAGAGTACTCACGAGAAACTGTCGCCCTCTGTCTAAATGCCCCAGGCGCCACCATGGATTAAGAACAACAAGAGGCCCATACAGCGTGAGGGGAATAAACGACCAGAACCGAATCCTCACAAACTTCTCTGCTGACTTGCGACTAATAGAGACGATGTTCGTGATCATGAGGATACCCCACATGATCATAAAGATCGAAAAGAACGCTTTGTGAAGAGTATTCATGATTGCATCGTTGTTAACAGCGTCAAAGTTGGAGTCGAGTCGCGAATGTCAAATTCAGTAACTATTAGGTTGCCAATGTTCTTAGATCTCACTGCGGAATGCCCCCGCGTTGATCGACAGGTCGAGAATGCCTAGGGCGTAGGCCTCTCTTTAGCCGGGCGTCTTCGGTCTATGTTTCTGGTGTGCGGGGAGGCCTGCCATTGGGCGTTTTATGCAGCTGATGCGCAGGGATGCCTGGGACGCTGAGACTTTGTAGACTTTTTGTTTGGGGGCGAGGCGAGGCACATTGAAGGATTACAGGCAGGCAGCTTGGATCGCCTCATTATGGACTCCAACCTCGGTGACGAACCGAGTTTGGGTTGGAAGACTGGCTTTCGCCACAAGATCATCTGCAAATGACACATCTCTCGGTCATGAACATTTGAACAACAAAAGCGCAATCGTGGAAATTATTAGTGAAACTTCGGATTTCATTTTACTGCAAAGATGGCACTGGAACATAGATCCACCAAACTATCCCTCCACGAGCAGGGAAAGGACATGGTCTCAAGCTCATCCCGTCCCAACGATCCAAACGGCAAACCCTACGAACTCGCCAATAGATCCCAAGACTATCCTACAATCCCCCATCCCAGCATCTTCAACTTTCCAACCATCTCCAATACCAAATCCCCAGGAAATCGAAGTACTCCGGACTTGGCTTTACCTACACAGGCAGAATGCGCGACTCATCTCGAATTTCTCGAGACTTTATACGTTCTCAGACAAAAGATTCTTGTGTCGACAGATCTTGATGATGTGATGCGCACCCAACCTATGAGGGAAACCAAGACGGGTAAGCAGGGAGATGAGAAAACGCTTAAAGATGAGAAACTTTGGGAACGAAGACAGGAAAAGTGGCCCAAATTCGTTGAGTTTGCGACTATCCGCTTCCTTGCATGGCGAGAGCACTTCAATCTATACACAGAGACAGAGATCACGAAGGATAATCTCCCGCCTTTGGATATCCTTATGGTCTGGCACTCATTCCTCCTCAATCCTCGCCTATTCTACAAAAACTGCGAGGGAGAGCATCTTTTCTCAATCAAGTTTCCCTGGAAACACATCCACGATGCCATCGATAATGGTGAATGGTCGTTCAGCCTTCGACCAGCGGCAGCAGCCAACTTTGAAGAAACAGCTGGGCTTGCACCGGATCTCTTCGACGATATGGTATCGTGGAAAACCAGTTTGTCCTCCTCACTTTGGAGTATATCAAAACTTGGACTTGGTGATACTGGATTTAAACCTACGATCTTTCAGAGTCCAGGTAAAGAGTACTCGGAACTTTTTGAAGTTTATGACTCGGGTTTGGCATGGCAGCTCAGAGATGCTGTTATCCGTCAAGCATCGTTCGTGGATAAGATGAATTCTTTCATGTGGATCCGCAGTCCAGCTCTTGAGGGGACGATTCGACGCGGTATATCTCGCTATCTCGACTTTTGCAAACTTCTCAAGATGTCGAAGAGCACTGTTGTACCGACTTTGGATATCGATCTTGTCTGGCATACCCACCAATGCACGGCAAAGCATTACGGGCGTGCGATGAAGGTTTTGGCCGGCAAGTTTGTTAACCACGATGATACTATTGAGAAGCCAGAGCTAGGTGATGGATTTGGGGAAACGAGACGGCTGTATCGTGTTTATTTTGGGCAGGAATATCGTTCCTGTGGATGCTGGGATTGTCAAGCTTTATTAACGGAGCTTGAGAGTGCTTTGGAGAGGAGTGAAGAGGAATTGGACATGGATAAGATCGCTGAGAAGGTGAAAGAGGATGTCTTTTATCATAGGGCTGTTGAGTGGTCGAGGAGGCATAAAGAGGCTCTGCCGATGCGACGGAGTTAGAAACAAAATATCTTGGAAATTTGAGAATTCATTCTGAAGTTTGAATATTTGATCCTAAAATTGAGATATCTTATGCTAGTACATTTTCTATCTCGTGCCAACTCTTCCATTCTGTCAATATTTCTTATGCCTTATTTAGGCTCCCTCTTGAACCAGTCTCTCCAGTCTGTTGAGATACACCTTCCGTTTATGGACTGATATTTCAAAGAACAACAATTTGCAAAACTCTATTGGCGACACCCATAGGATATCAAGCTTTTGCGGTGGCATACTCGTCTCAATTCCGGTTTGACTTGACCTCGGCGGAAACGCAGTGATGTCCAGTTTAGCTCTCAACACTATAATGCTGCCAACAACATAAAAGTCCGGTAGAGGAAGCTTCCAATGCGAGTCATGTTTGGTATCTACTTTTGCGTTATTCACAAAAGTCGTGTTGTTGAATTCTGCCAACGGAAGTCCGTAGGCAGATCGATATAAACTAATGATTGATGTGATGTAGCTTTGATCAACTCTTGGCACTAAGTCGTGTTCGTTGACAACGGCAAATATATGCTGAGTTTGAGGTAGAGTTTGCGCAAGTTCGGTGATATTGGTTGAAGTTACTGGTGGAGCACCGAATGTGATGAGTGAGAACTTAACATTAGATACTATTCCGATTTATATCAGTTCCTGGTATGGCATTTTGGAAGGCTTGAACTCACGCTCTATTGGACAATGGCAAATAAAGTGTAGGAAGACCATAGCAGCGACAGCTCCACCGGCTGAATGGCCAGTGAATACTATATGTCTCACATTGCTATCAGCTGTAACTTGACGAGTGATTTCTTCAGTAAGCCATGGGAGTAGAGTAGTAGCACACGCCAAGAATCCACTATGAGCGAATACTTGTTTCTCGCTCCCCGGGAAAGCCTACCATGTACAGTCAGCGTGTAGCATATCTTAGGTTTCCTGGGACTTACAAATAGTGAAGCTGCATCCTTCTGGTTTCTGTTGAAATTCACCAGATGATCCGTCTTGGAAGATGTGCCTCGGATAGATACAAAAAGAGTATTTGTCTCTTCCATTTTCCATATCGAGGTTGCTTTAACTGTACCAGTGATTGAAGGAGTGCGAGATATCACAGGTACTAGGTCGCCTCCTGGTTGTGTGTCTGGTTTGTAAACGGAGCAGGCACATCTGCATGCGGCGAGTAGCAGCTCGATTAATTCTCGATCGCTTGATAATACATCAGAAACTGTTGACTTTTGTTGGATGTTACAGAACATACCCAGTCCAGGGTTCTGCGAGCTCATCGTGGACCTTCGAGTTTTCATACTTGGATATTTCCTTTGCTAGTCGTGAGAGGTGAAACTGTAATAGATCTCCATGTTCCCCTAGTGAGAAGCCCAGTTAAAATACATTCGATTCAACTCACTCTATGTCTTGACATACCTTGATCGTCTATTTGATCAAGCACAAAGTCAAGGCATTCCAATAATTCAGTCACAGCGACCGAGAAAGCCTGAGAGTTAGCACTGAAATCAGCTTGTGATGTTGGTGTCGAAGCGGCCGTTGCGATTGACTGCTTGGCTATGTTTCTAGTATTTCGGCCTTTGAGAAACTTTGAAGCCCACATGATGTATAGTGAAGGCGTTGACTAGGAAGTTTGGAGGTTGTTAGTGATGAGTTGATAAGCGGAGGCCGCGCCCCCCAAATATCCAGTGCGCCACGTGCCGCACTGCCTCAACTTAGCCACCCACCACAACTACCTACATCAGACATGCATATATCATGAATAAAATACGTATGAATCATAAAGATTTGAATGAGGGGAAAGACAAGAGAATCATATAGGTAAGCACTGATATCTCTGTTCCAGAAAAGAAGATCAATTTATTTCCTGTGTCTACCCTCATCAGACTACTCAAAGCTTTCCATCCAACTTCTTGCATAGATAGATGAGAAGTTATAAGGATCCCTGGTCCTCATACTGCCTAGAATATGGATGTTGTGTTCGTTGCGACTAAATTATGGTTACTGGATCAAGGTTGTTACTGTCCAGGCCCTTCAAAGCCTCTCCATGCATGATCCCGTGAACATACGCTTCTCCAACCAAGCTGTATCTTCCATCACCAATTGGTCTAAGCAAGCACGGAACCGAACATCCCGCAAACACCCATACCTCATCTCCTGCAAGCGTCGACGTCAATCCCATCCCCCAAGCGTCCTTGCTTTGTTACAAACAGGCCACGACCCATGGCTGCAGATAAAACTCTGTTTCTGACCCTGATCCGCCGGGCACTTGGTTCAAACACCTCCCTCGCTCGCTTTTTGAGGCCGTCAATGTATGCTGCAATATTCTTCTTCTGCTGCTCTGTGGGCTCCACGCCACCAACTTGGGCCAGAACTTGGGACCTGGCCCCTGCGAAATGCTTAGGGTGCAAAATATCACTTGTGCCGTATGGTAGTGAACCTTTTAGAATCTGTAGGGCTGTGAACTCTTTCATGATGTCCTCTGTGCGGTTTGCCCATGTTTCTCGATCCATGGTTCCCCATGTCTCAGAACCCATCATTTCTGCCATTTTGAGATACAGAACACTTTCCATATCTTTGAAGAGCTCCTCGCCGCAGGATTTGTGGGCAGGATGTTGATCAAGGCAGTCGTGTACCATAGTTCTCCAGAATACCTCTGCCCTAGATTGATGCGCAGGCTCTTGACCAGGGCCTATCAAAGTTTCAACGACGGTACTTAGAAGAGGTGAACCATGTTTGTAATAGTAGTCGTCCAAAGCTGACTTGTCGAATGATGGCTTTTTGATCGTTGAAGTTTCGGGTAACATTGCCACTAACTCAATCAAGTTCTCGACTCTTATTCCCAGCATCTCACACGAGTCAAAATGGTCCTTTTCTTCGGTTCGAATCTGATAACAAGTTTGGTGAGTAAACTTTTCCTTCAAAAATCTGACTGTGTCAACCCGAGCTCCGCGGAGCTCTAATCCGTTCGTTGATAGATGACGAATCTGGGGCTTTGTAGTTCGAGGGCCAGCCGCCCACAAGCAACGAGACGCAATCAGAGGGTTATGGTTGATTTCCGCGCTGAAGTCGGGCACCCATGATGGTAAAGACTTGAGATGTCGAAAGCTTTCATCTTCCTTCTGCGAGAAGCAATCCAGCGGGAATCCTTCCTTTTGCATCATGAGTTTAGTGGCGTCGATGTAAACTTCATGCGCACCTTTGGAGTAGTCCGCGAGGAGTGGCACTCCGCTTTGGCCTGTATCATTCTCGGTGAGACTGATGAAAGCATAGACTTTGTCCCGAGGATCTGTCGCCTGAGAACTTCGGAACATTCGAGTAACAGTGCTCAGAGGCAAGGGCCGTTTTCGGTACTGGTCTTCCTTTTCGAAGTCTCCAGTGCCTATTCAGTACATAATTCTGTCCAGGCACTTGAAAAAGAAAGGAGCCGCGACTTGTCCACCAAATTCTGCCGAGCAAGCTGATGCGATTTGATTCATCCAGCCAGTACCTTTGAGGAAAGATACGAACAATGGCAGGCAAGAAAATGACATTGCCCTATGTCCACATATGACATTTGACTCTTGTGCCAAGGCAACTTCTTGTACAATCCAGGATCTCTGGAACCAGGGGCGGCAGAAGAACTGGAACATTCCTTTCCATATATCTCGGCTGATTGGCGGAATATCAAGGGCTTCATAGGTACTCTGGTCCCAGACTCCATAAGACTGATACTTGCTAGGGTCTTCCCAGTCCAGTGATGCAAGCGACTCCTGAACAAACATCATATCGCTAAGATCTTTCTCATAGCCTCCGATCCAAATCTGTGCACGAAAGCACTGGCGATAGATTCGGCCCACAAGTTGCACTTGTGCACTCCTTTCAGAGATGTCGGCCTGGTTGATGCAAATTTGATCAATCCAGAAATATTCCGACATCTTTGGTTTGGGACCAAAGCCGTACTTTACAAAGCCGGCGAGATGACGGATGTTGATGAGGGCAGTGTGCAAATTTGTTGTGATATCAATCCTCTGGTCATCGCAAACAAGGCTAGACTCACGGCCTAGAGGGTCACCCCATGTGTACGATAGCGCATCATATTCTGGTTCGTCGTTGAGATCCTTGATCACCATAGAACAGCTTAGCGGCTCAGAAAGATCATGGGGATTTATGATTCGTTCATGATCTATCTTCAGCAGGCGAATAGACGTTGGTATGGGGAGAGGCTTATATTTGAAAAGAGGAAGATTTTGGTTTCCAATAGGAGTTTTTGGAGGCTCCACGAGGTTTATTTCCGGATTCTGCATTTTGACTGCTCAACTCTCAGTCGCGAGATGTCGGTCTTTCCATGCAAATTGTTGTTTTGCTCCTCCAGGAAAAGAATGGTCACTGTCTTGAAGAACGACGGAGAGGGCTTAGCATTATGTAGTTGAAGAAATGATAGCCTGCGTAGAATGACTGTTGTGTATCTTGCTTGCCTTTATTGGATGCGAGCAAACTGGCAACTAAAGGAAACAACTTTTGCCTAATAATAGTTTCACGCAAAGTTTGTGTGGCAAAAGGAGTAGGGATACTTCAGAAGCGGGCCCTTACGGATTCAATCTAAACAAACATTGGTTATTTGTCTGCTGATGTCTGTAGAACACCCGCATACCAAAATCCTCGTAATTATTAGCAAGCAATTCCAGTAAATCGGCAGATATTCCAATCTTTAACAAAATACAACACTAATCGCAAGCAAGCCATAGCTAACAATTGCTTTCTTGCCTCCCTCTCCTTTAGTAGTCTAGATAATTATTTCTTAACTTTATATATAGCTTATATCCTTTAGGTAGTTTTAATAATGCCCTTTTTAGGCTTAATATAATAAATAGAAGGATAAAAAGGTCTTATTAAATTATATTCAGATTATAACAAGAATAAAAAATCTAATTCTATAGGGAAATCTACGACGTGTCTTTTATACCAGAGATACCTTAAAGTTGTGTAATTACAATTGGATATTATAAAGGCGTAATGCCAGAGGTTTATTAATAAAGCTTCAGTCCAATATGTTCTATAGGTGCTAACCTCATTAGATTATGGTTTGTTTTAGTATAACCTCTATTAGAAAGAGGGATATATTTATTCAATCTCTGCTTCTTTTAAGTCTTTGATTTACTTCTTTCTTTATCCGTATACTCCTATAATTAGCCATTCTCTCACACTCTGCCATGGTGGTCTTACCTAATTTTATTGCCATTATTCTTGCAGATACTGCTGCGTCATGCGCCCAAGACGATTGTGGAAAGTGGGTGCCTCAGGCCCTCACTTCCCTTGTAGCATGATCCGATCACGTAGCTGGCTTCTGTACCATCATCACACACCCTCTTTTTCCCACACCTCTTTCCACAACGATCTAGTCAACAGGCGCCTAAATCCAGGCATCCCGGGGTGGCACAGCGATCCCAGTTGCGTCTTTGTTCCCGAGTGGGACAACACTACCTTCTGCACGTCATGGGCGATCAGTTCAAGAAAAACTCTGGAACTTCTCTCCCCTGAAGCCAAAGATAGAGTCTTGTTGCATGCACATTATGAAGCTAGTATGGTTTGAGTCCAATACACCAGGACGGCACAATTTCGACAGCAAAAGCATCTTTACTATTAACTAGCCTCAGCATAGCTCGATGATAATTTTATGGGAAAACTTGGTTATATCAACGTCGTCCAATATATCAGGCCTCAATTGTGCTCTTCTCGTTCTCAGCACTACACTTTAACCCCAAAGGATGTTAAGCTTCCGCCATCCCTTTGCCGGCGGGGGCGGCGATTCGGGATTAGCCGCAGCGATATCGAGAAAAGGGCGAATTGGAATGTTCTGCAGAGGAACTATCTTTGTTTTTCTGCAAAACTTGTATCCAAAGTAGAGAATGAAAATAAGGGGGATGTTGAAATATGATGATACGAAGGCCTGGGGGGTCCAATTGCCGTCAATAAAAACATAGAAACCTCCTGTCAAAAGTAGAATACTGAATGATACCAGAGCAATCCAGGCAGCATACGGCTGGAACGGAGCCTTCCAAGGAAGCTGGTCACGGCTGATGTCCTGTTTCTTGCATCCGTAGTAGAAACGCAGGTACACAATCTCAATGTTGATCCAGTGGACGAGAGAAGCGGCGGAAACCAGATCTTGCAACCAATCGAATACCTCGGAGGCTGCGGACGAGAGAGTCATGTATCCTAAAGCCATCAGTGAGCCTACGGCGGCAACTGAGAGCCATGGAACTCCAAATCGATTGGTACGGGTGAAGAACTTGGGTGCGTGGCCATCTTGGGCAAGACCAAATAGGGTACGCGTTCCGACGAGCATTGCTATAAATTATCTTAGTCACCGGGCAGAGATAAACGACATTGACTAGAACGAACCAGAATTTCCGGCACTCCAAGCACTGGTGACGACGACAGCGTTGATGATAGAGGGGACCACCTTGATACCGACACTAGTTGCAGCAATTGCAAAAGGCGAGGCTCCGGCATCGCCGTCGTGTGACGTCAAGGCCTCGTTGTCCGAGGAAACGGTCATACCGATGAAAAACATGGTCAGGACGTAGAAAATCATGATCCTCCAGAAGACACGCTTGGCGGCCTTGGGGATGTTATATCGTGGGTTTTCGGTCTCGGCCGCGGGAACGGAGATATTCTCGACGT
The DNA here is from genome assembly GCA_013184445.1 of Fusarium sp. NRRL 53497. Taxonomy (NCBI): domain Eukaryota; kingdom Fungi; phylum Ascomycota; class Sordariomycetes; order Hypocreales; family Nectriaceae; genus Fusarium; species Fusarium sp. NRRL 53497. The sequence goes on from JABCJZ010000091.1 coordinate 244,324, forward strand.
TGGAGAAGGCGTAGGCAGCGCTGCTCATGACGCGCCAGAAGCCAAGGAACTGGCCCCAAGAGCCTCCGATACCGAGATATTGGACAAAAGGCCCTGGGTTATGCCAGTACTTGAAGCCAATGACCTGATTTTGGGGGTTTGCACCCGTTGTGATACAAAGGCTCTACAAAAAGAAAAGGTTAGTATATCACGCCATAGGCAACTCAGAACAACTGAAACATGACTGCGTACCATAATGTTGACCCCCACAATCAACAGAATCTTAAGTATTGCACAGATAAACTCGATCTCGCCATAGATGCTGATCAATAGCATGTTACTGAAAATAAGGAGACCACCGAGAGCGCTGATCCAAACTGCATGGTTAATGTGCGACCAATAATCAATGATGACAGCGCAAGCTACCATTTCAGCTGGCAACAAAATAGCATTCGCATAGACGCTGTTCCATCCCTGAGCAAACGATAGTGCTGGGTCGACGAACCACTCTGCGTGGCGAATGATGCCGCCGGAAAGAGGTACGAGGGCACTCATCTCAGCAACCGAAAAAACAACGGCGCAAATCAGCATGCCGACAATGCAATAGGAGAGCAAAATACCCAGGGGGCCGCCTCTCGAGAGCGCCTTGCCTGTCGCGAGAAATAGACCTGTTCCAATGGTTCCCGCCAACGCGATCATTTGAATATGACGCTGTTTCAGGCCTCGTTTACCGTTCTTCAGTTCGGTAAATGCGGCATAGATTCTAGCGTCACCATCTTCAGGCACAGCGTGGATGCTGAGTGTGTTGTCTTGGCCAACATCATTGTGCTTGTCAAGAGACGAATGGTTCTTCTCAAGATCAGCAGGCGTGTTGGTAGCCATTGTGAATGAGCTGAACGAAGAACTGATACAAGAAGAGTCAAGATTGGAGTTTAAATGCACGTATTTGGAGAGTTCTAAGGACAAAACTCATCACTTAGTCTGTCAAACTAGATCTTTTTATTGCCATAACTAGAGTATCTATATGGAAAACGCAGAGAACGATGCATGTCATTCTGATCAGAGCCTTCGAGATAACACTTGCCTCTTTTCCTCTAACTTGCCTTACATATCCTATCTGATCGACGTTATCTAAGGGTGGTGGATCGACTTTTCGCCGGCGGTAACCAGACGACATTATCAGCTCGCTCCTTATACTGTAAATTAGGTAATTAAGAGTGGGGAAGAATTTTCTGGCTCAGCCTAACGAATAAATAGCCGAACACACCAATCGGCAAGTCACAAGAAAAAGTAAAGTTAGAGAAGCCTAACGAATAAATAGCCGAACACACCAATAGGCAAGTCATAAGACAAAATATAGTTCAAGAAGTCTAACGAATAAATAGCCGAATACACCAATCGGCAAGTCATAAGATAAAATATAGTTCGAGAAACCGTTAAAAATATGAATCAAGCAGCGACGATCACACCCTATTTTTGGTCAGAGATCTGCCGCTAGCCAGCCACCGAAAGTCGAACAAATAAAAATTTACGACTGGCACTGCCGACCAGCCGACGGCGGTCGTATCTGATATCCAGACAGGCAATCATTGGCTGCTTTCTAATATCAGGGAGCCTCCCCACGTCAGAGCTCTCGGGCCGAGAGTAGGCTACACCTACTACCTACCTCCAATGGAGAGGTTGCGCGGGTATCAAAGGGCTAGCCTAACATACTGTTGAGTGTCTAATCTCTGAAGAAGTCAGTCATCGAAAATTACAAATGAAATCAAGCAGGTCTAACAAGGTTGAACGAACCAATGGGATTCATGATTCTATTCCTTTCATGGCGAAGGTACGGCCGAGTCATGCCAAATCGCCTTATGTTACCCCAGCAAAATTCTTATCTATTAATCATTGCATAGCTTCTACAGTATGATTCGCATTTCCCCGGTCGATGGCCGATGTCTTGATCTGCATCTTCTATTTGCGCTCAGGGGTTCTAGCTGAACCTGGCCGGCGGCAAGCATTGCTGTACTTTTTACTCAATATTGTTTGCTATTCCCTATATGGCTTGCTTTAGTTGAGCAGCAAGAGCTTCGTCGGGATACGTAACTTCAGTGTATGTCAAGGTTACTATCGTGTACTGGTCAGGGTATCGCCACGATTGTTTCGACGCTAGCATGAGCCTTAGCTATACTCCTACCGAGAGGGAAAGCGAGCATTCACGCCCTTGAGAGGAAGATATTAAGAGTTATAAAGTAGGCGGAATAATCTCTTCTACCATGCGGGTTAGGAAGCTTAAAGCTAGGCAGATATGTAACCATGAAGTCATGGACTTTTGTGCTCGACTTGGAGGGAAATCATGTCCATTTTTTATAGATGAAGCTTACTCTTGTGAGGCCGCATATTCGAATACTCTCAGCTTCACTGCTAGGCTAGCTCTACCGTAGCCCACCTCACATGGTCTTGATCAATCTCTTCAGCTCCGCGACTTGTTCCAGGACGCTCTTCTGACTAGTACAGCCCTGCACCTGCTTCATTTCCACGCTTCGGACGTAATCGAAGCACTCCATGACATCTGGATCAAACCTTCCATCTACTCCCGCAAGGTCATGAAAGCTCAAAGAGCTCATAGGAACGTTTTTCGTTTCGGCCAAAGCGACAATCTCACCAGCAATATGGTGCGTCTCCCGAAATGGCACACCTTTGCGAACTAGGTAATCCGCGAGGTCAGTGGCCAGCATGTCTGGGGTAAGAGCAGCCTGCATCTTCTGCTCGTCGACGGTCAAAGTGCCAATTACGCCGCTAGCGATGCGGATACTCTGGGAGACGCACTTGATCCCGGATAGCAATGCCTTCAGACTTCCCTGCAAGTCCTTATTGTAGGTGCTAGGTAGACCCTTGATAGACACCATAACAGCCATGAAGTGACCGAAGACCTCTCCACTCCGACCTCGGATGAGTTCCAAGCTATCGGCGTTTTTCTTCTGCGGCATCAGACTGCTACCAGTGCTGTAAGCATCAGAGATACGTACAAACCCGAACTCAGCACTTGAGTAAAGGATGAGGTCCTCAGCCAGGCGAGATAGATGCATCATGACGACGGCTGCCCAATGCAACATATCAAGAGAATACTCTCGGTCTCCCACTGTTCGCATTGAGTTCCAAGTGCAAGAGTCGAAACCGAGCTCCTCAGCGATGGCCTGACGGTCAACTCCAAAAGCATTGCCAGCAATTGCGCCGCTGCCATAAGGACTCTCTTTGACACGCTTAGCAACTTGATCTAATCTTTGCAGATCTGAAGCAAGGGCGAAGCCATGACTGAGCAGCCAGTGTGACCAACGAACCGGCTGCGCACGTTGAAGGTGGGTATACCCAGGGAAGATCAGGTCGATTTCTTGTTCTGAGCGATCGGTAATGGTTTGGATAATTTCCTTCAGGTAACCAGACAAGGGTTCAATATGTTTCATGATCCACAATCGTTGATCAGCAGAAGATTGCTCATTTCTGCTTCTCCCTGTATGGAGCTTCCCGGCGATATTGGTGCCGATGATCTCACCCAGTCGACGTTCGTTGGCCGTATAGATATCTTCATCGGACGGCTTGATGTTGAATGTTTCGTTTTCCCATTCTCGAGAGACAACGCCCAAACCACGGACGATCTCGGAGAATTCGTCTTCAGCCAAGATGCCTACATTCTTATTGGCGCGCGCCCAGGCCACAGATCCTTGGATATCTTCACGCCACAGCTCACGATCAACGTCAATGGATCGGTTGTATTCCTCCATGAGAGGGTCCAGCCCAGCTACAGAGCGTTAGTTAGAGCTACATGAAAACGAAAGCATGCACAAGTGAACACTTACATTTGAAACGTCCACCCCATAGCATAGACGCTGCAGGCTTGCGCGTGTTGTCGGGTTGGATTTCAGGCGACATGATTGCTCAAACTTGGTATAAAGTCTTGATACTGAGGTAATGCGGCTAATGGAAGCAAGGATATTCGTGGGTGTGCCGGGGAAGAAGGGAGAGAGGTTGTGAGTTACCATGATTCTACTTATACTGTAGTTCATCTACTATCTCTGCGATTACGGGCGGAATGACCAAGGGATGAACGACGCGGTATGGAGACGGCTAAGGTCGCTGCTGATCGGCAGATCTAACGCTAACGCACAAAACATGAGGTAGGCTACAATGGATGGGAGCGAGACTATTGGCTGGTCTGAACCGCGATCAGATGTGTGCGTCGTAGAAATTCCCAACGGCTGATCGGCGAGCCCCCGGTCTTGGCCGTCGGCCGTCGGCTTAGCCTGCCCTGTCATGCCCCACGAGAGGTTAATAAGGTTTGTCCCTCGCCTCTACTAGCTACCTCGAGAAAGGAGCCACAGCTCAGCCAATACCGTCGTGCGAATGCTAGTGGAACCTCCATGGCTATCACCCCCACCTTGATAGCATATGCAGCTCAACGACGGGCGTCAAGGGTCGCGTGAGATACGCCGCTAGGAGATAAGGATCTAACACTTTGAGGAAGTTCAGGCGACAACTAACTGACCGCGCCGATGATCTCTTTATCAACTATTTCTGCCTAGGTCGCATCTCCGTCAGTATCGAGCAAGTTGCCTGAATTGCAACGGCTGGCCGCTCGCGGGTGGAGGGTGCGCTCATGTTTTAGGATTCATGGCTACTACCCGTATTTAGATATTAAACGGCATCACTCCCTCTTCCTGACAATGCTATCCACGTCTCAACTCAAACAACCCACTTTGCCTCGTTCCCATCCACTCTCAACTTCCTTACCCAAACTTTTGACAAAATGTCCACAGCCGAAGAAAATGGGACAAAAGCCTCGGGCCGTATCATCAATCCTGAACAGACCGCTGATCCCATCAAGATGGCGGAGCTGGCAGGTGGTGATGAAGCTCTGGCTGCCGTTGTTGGGGAAACCTCAGACATTCAGGTTGACGAGATGACAAACAAAAGACTCCTCAGACGAATTGATTTACATGTACTCCCAGTACGTTCTTAATTCTTCTGTTTACTGGGTGGTTGGCTGACTCGGCGACGTGGCTCCCAGATCCTATTCTTGGTCTATACTCTGCAATTTCTCGACAAGCTGACCTTGTCGTACGCCGCCATCATGGGTATAAAAAAGGATACTAATATGTCTGGGAGCGAATACTCTTGGACCTCGAGCATGTTCTATTTTGGCTACCTTGTCTGGGAGTTTCCTACGGGGCGTCTACTGCAATACTTTCCACTGTCCAAGTATACTGGCTTCAACATTGTGGCTTGGGGCGCAGTTCTCTCCTTGATGGCCGTCGCTAAGACTTTCTCGACTGTACTCGTCCTGCGATTCTTTTTAGGTGTATTCGAGGCCTCAATTACCCCGGGTGAGTACTGATTTGTTGCCACCCATAGTAATTCTCCAGTTCTCTAACTATATTTTAAGCCTTTGCCCTATACACCTCTCAGTGGTACACCAAGAAGGAGCAAGGTAGCCGAACGGGAGTGTGGTTTAGTTCCAACGGCTTTACCCAAATAGCCGGTGGCCTTATTGCGTATGGCATCCTCAGAGGCACAAAGGCGCACGGCGGCCCTCTCAAAGCCTGGCAGACTCTGTTTCTCGCTACAGGGCTCTTTACTGTGGTGACCGGCATCTTCTTCCTCTGGTATATGCCAGACAATCAACTCAACGCACGATGGCTATCCAAAAATGACAAGATCCTCGCTGTTGTCCGCATTCGGGAGAATCAACAGGGTATCGGCAATAAGATCTTCAAGCGCTACCAGCTGAAGGAGGCTTTGACCGATCCTTTGACTTGGATGTTCGTCTTTTACAGTCTCGTGCATAGCATTCCCAATGGTAAGATGTCCTTTTGGAGCTCCTTTCGAGAAACACTACCTCTGCTATGTACTAAGCTAACAACCCTTTGTCAGGCGGCTTGAGTGGGTTCTTCTCTCAGCTCATTGTTTCCTTTGGCTACACGAGCGAGCAAAGCTTACTATACGGCACACCCGCTGGTGTGGTCGGCGGGTTTTCGCTTCTAATTAACGGCTACCTGGGTGACAGACTCGGATCTAGAATCCTCGTCGCTAGCGTCGGAGCTATTATCGCCATGGTCGGCATGATCATGATCATTGCTCTCCCGCTTTCCAACAACGGCGGTCGCCTGGCTGGATATTACCTCTGCCAAACCGCTCCGATCGGTCTAGTTACTCTCTTGTCTTTGATCTCATCAAACGTTGCCGGCTACACAAAAAAGACGACAGTTGCCGCCATGTACTTTGTCGGTTATTGCGTAGGCAATATCATTGGTAATACAGCCTTATGCCCAGTCCGCCGTTGGCCATCTATCTAACATTTACAACAGGGCCCCAGACCTTTGCGGCCAAAGACGCGCCGCGGTATGTCCCCGCTGAGATTACAATTGTAGTCTGCTGGGGAATTACCTTCCTAGACCTGCTGCTGATTTACTGGTACTGCAAGCGCCAGAACGCACGCAAGGCCCTCGAGCGCGCAGACCCGAACTACCTCAAGCCCGCAAACCAGGAGTACGTTAACCACACTCGTACTCGGTGCACGTCTGCTAACTAGCTCTCAGGTTCCTCGATCTCACAGATCGCGAAAATCCCGAATTCACATATGTCCTTTAGGTTCTTGACATGTAATCCACATACGAAACTACTACAGTCCCTGAAGTTGTGGAATACATCCAACAACTTGTTGTTATTTCGAAAAGGGTTCGGTGCGTTAGGTCTGGGTCTAATTGAGGCATAGGCAAAGCAAATGGCTGAAAGTTGTGAAATAACCATTCAGCGGCATCAGCTAGACAAGTAGTGTAGATTTGGTAATGGATCACCCTTTTAGTTGCACTATACTACATCATAGGATGATAGAGCCTGCTCATCCTTGCCATAAGCGGGGCTGGAGAAAATGGCGTTTCAGACAAGCTCTGATAATACCAGCCGTTGAATTCTTCTTCCGTAGTGAATTTGCGAAAATCGTTGTTCGGCGTTACGTAGATGGAAGCACTGCAGTATAAAATCCGCCAGAAAACCGTGATTCTCTTCCACGTGCCCAGTCAACTGACCTTTGGCCCAGTTACCCTATTCCCCTTTTGAGTCCCTTTGGACGGTCTCTAGTCCCTATCTAAGTATACATAGTGCCTGCTTTGTGTCCTTGTGTCCTTAAGCCTATGTTGTGCCGCATATTGCTCAAATTGTGTCCGCGTTTCCCAAAACCCATACCGCACCTCGCTTTGCAACCCGTCACCTGATATACATGTTGCGCCTACTACACAATCGCGCTCGTCTTTTCTGTTTTACGGCTCCCTGCGTTCTCCAGTGTTTTGGTGGCGTTGTCAGCGAACTAACTTCAAGGCTGTTCTTCAGGTGTTCGGTGTCCTACCTACGGGGACTGAAGCGATGTCCGCTTTCATGACGCGGGGTATTTTTGAAAAGGAACATGTGTGGGTAAATAAGAACAAGCGGTTGGAAGTCTCACAATCTGACCTCAATACTGTGTGTCGAGTCAACCCGTGGCTGTCGCGAATCGTATAATTGCGTATCCCTTTTGCGTCATCTAAAGATAAACTTCCTCCTAAGTAGAACGAGAGATTTCCTCTCTATGTCTCAGTGCACAGCAGCCTTTCCACCTTTCCATTCTGTGTGCTAGCTAATATCCACTAATCAATCCAGTTGGCGAGTCCAGCAATCATCAGAACAGAAATGACTAGAGCTCTCATTGACACAATTGGATCGCCACACATACGATAAGAACAATCAAATGTCAGCTGATTGGCGAGTTTCGATGCGGTGCTAAACTTTATCAATACACAACGTTAATTGGCTCCTGCACCCACGGTCACCGGACTGACCCTGTCTGCTCTTTCAGAGCTGTCTGTACTCGGGAGAACCAATCATGCTCATGCGTCTCTATTTTATTCCGTACTGGCTGTGAGCGCCTTGAACTGGAGTAATATCCATCTTATATCCGAGACTCAAAATGCGTTGTTTTGGCGGACTATTGGTGAATCATTTCTAGTCAGTGCTAGGAAAGAGCTCGAGATGACAATCCAGACGGACTCAAGTTTGAAAAAAGGTCAAAATACAAAGACGTACTCATGGCACTCCTGACGATGGTTACCATTTCGGTAAATACTCTATCCCATAGCTTCTTGACGATCTCTGTGACCTATTTGGAACAAGAACGGACCCATGCTGACGCTACTTATAGGTTGTGACTGGACAATATGTCGAAAGTCGAAATTTCTTACTCCATGCGGAAACGTATATTGTTTTACGTGGTATTCCGAAAACCACGAAATCTAGAAAGGTCAAACTGCTTCACTGCATCTATCTTCTCCTTAGGACCATCGAAGAAAGCACTTTTGTGTATGCAGCTGGTCAACAACCGCGTCTGGTGCCGGCACGCTCTATGGACGCGGTTTTGTTCCCTTCCTTGAGAACGCATAGCTTGTGTTCTGGAGTGGATACTGACAGCTTATCTGGAGGCAACTTCGATTTCCAGTTGTTTGGAGACGTCGATGTAACGTCTTTTTCTGTCGACCGCACGCTTTTTGAGGGAATCTACGGGTTTCCATCAGATCTTCTATCCCTTATTTCCCAAGTGACATATCTTGCTAACGAGCTCGCTATGTTCAGGGCTCGAAACGCGGACACCACAATGACAGCGGATATGGAAAGCCGTTGTCAAGATCTAGAAACCAGGATACATAATTGGAAATACCACCCGTACAGCGGGGATGACGACACTGGCGACCCAGGCTCCTCATACGCGAGAGTGACAATAATGCCCCATTTCATTAGCGCGCTACATCAGGCTATCATTATTTTCTTCTATCGCCGTGTTCGCCAATTGGATCCATTTCTTCTTCAACAGTATGTAGAGGGCACACTCGCGAGCCTCGAGAAGTTCGAGGAAGAGCAACGTAGTCACAGTTTAGTCAACTGTGGCATCGCATGGCCGGGGTTTATCGCAGCAGCTGAGGCACTAGGTACGAGACTTCAGCTTCGGTTCATGACACATCTTCGCTCGTGGGCCGAGTCAAGCGGTATGCAGAATTTCGACACGGCGTCCAACGTTTTGCAGGATTTGTGGGCATTGCGCGAGTCCGAAGGTAACAATCATATTACATGGGTCGACCTAGTCAGAGATTGCAGGTTAGCTCTAATCCTCACTTGAGAAATGTATATGATTTTAAAGGTAAGTACGTACAATCACTAATTTCGGAAATCGCCACTACTTAAGTCATCCTAAACTTCATTATTGGGCTGGAATTCGCAGTATAGCATCTCAGGAGTCGATATCATCTCAAATATATAAGCAGCTATATTATCTATAATAACGTGTTTAAGGATACTATTACTAGCAGTGGTTTTAGTAGGAAGCTAGATTTAATAATATTTTTTATAAAAAATTAAAAAATATGCCGCCTTATTTACAGTCTTGCCTATAATTAGTAAGCTAATATATATAATAAACATGCGGCGCAGGTTTGTTTTAAACAGACACCTTATCACACCGATTGGGAGCTGCGGTGCCCATGATGGGGGTGTGAAGACCATTGTGGATAATTCGAAGTGTTTCAGCCGTGTTTAGTACAGTCTCTGGTTAGTGATGATCATGGGAATGGGTTATAAGTTGGGTCTTTATGTAGATGTCTTCGGCATGTTGAATCAATAAGCGAGGTATTTGCGGGGCAGCATCAAACAGCATAAGCGGGAATCAAATATATTGAGTTAAGTTGGAAAGTTTGTGGTAAATAGAGGCTAATATTCAATAATTTCACATCAAATGACCTGTTGTCTCTAACTATATTGAAAATGGTTGAGGGATATCCGATGTAGACCCCTTCCAAACCCGAACGCCAGACCCGATACGCGACGACCTAAGGAATTTGGCTGGCTACATTACAGGATGTCAACTCCTAGGCTCTATATGCGGAATGTATTTCGTTACAATTAATTTGGAGATTTGTTATATCATGTGCAATCACCCACAAAACAGAATCAAGTGTGATCGGTATTCAGAGATACATCTTGATTCATAACTCTGATTAACTAGTCTCGTATATTCTAAACTCATGTGAATGTAAGTCTCTGTTGCCTGGTATTATAATCTACGCTGTAAATAGATGTTCTATTGATGGTATCTTTATATCATTATTGTTGCCTCGCAGTCGACACCTGCACTGTTGTTTCATTCTTCACCATGATTCCAGCGAAGGGTGAAGCCGTGTGAAACTCTTCCGATCCTTGATCATGAGATGGGCCAGTCACAGTAGACAAGTTTCCGCGGTATCGATCCATAGCGTGAGTCTCGAAGTCAGATAGGGAGTTACGAGCACCTTGATCCGAGTCGGCAAGCTGGTGAGTTGAGCTAGACTCGTCGTTGTCCTTGGCGTTCGGTAGGGTTGATAGTCGGATAGTGTTCTTGGTCTGGCTGCGGCCATAGCTACGACCGTAGCTGTTGGATCCAGAGCCAAGGGTTGATCTTGGGTTGGTGCCTGTGAAGAGGAAGAGGCAGGCGGGCCGGACGGTTGGAAGACAGGCTGAAGCAAGTTAGTGGAGTTTCAAGGGATAGGAGTTTTTGATACGTACTTGATACGGTAACGAGGTTTACTTCGACTGAGGCCCAGGCGACAATGGTGACCAAGTTCCAGGTGAGATCTTCCGAAGTGGCATCGAATTGTGTTGAGGCAACGATAATAACCATGGCAGAAACACAAATACTGCAAACAATTAGCCAAGACCAGAGTGAAAGGAAAGCCAGCACTTACACAATACCAAACACGAACATGAGCATAATGCCAATCTTTTGAGCCAACGGCAATTGCAGCTTGCGAATCTGGAGAATAGGCAGGGCTATAATAGCAACATCGAGCATAACGTGTACCAAGATAGTACCAAAGAAGAATTTCTTATCCTGAATGGCACAAGATCCTCCAGCAGTTGGATCCCAGAATCGCTGCACGGGGATACAGTGGAAGATGCCCATGAATGTCTGGCCTTATTAGACCCTTTTCGTCAGGGGCATGAGGTGAGGGTATACTCACTCGAATGATAATCCAGATCAAGGAACAAACAGCCAGGATTTGAATGGGCAGCTTAATGTTGGTGACTCGGAACATGCGCCAGTAGAAACTCAGGATAGATCCTTTGGCGCAGAAGAGGGCTGTGGCGTAGAATAATTCGGCAACGTAGAGGATGAGACTGTTGTGCATCAAGATCTCCGCCTTCGTCCCGCGACCGTGAATATCCCAGATATGAAGTCCAAGTCCCCAATCTTTGATCCCTATTCGATGTTAGATTCGATCGTGTCGTTTATGCTGGGAGACGTACAGATGGGCATGATGACGACCCAAGCAATAGCAACAGCCTAACAAAAGATTAGCAAAGATAGTTAAAGGTCCAGTATAGCCGACTTACATAGCAACCCATGGCAAACCAGTCATCCCACCAAAACTCAATCCTCGTCAGTCGTCGACTCAACAATCGCAGGCCAATGAAAACCGTCGCGGCCCCAAAGGTGACGAACTCAGCCACCCACAAGTCGATCTGCTTCGATTCCTTCGTAGTCGTCTCCATCTTGTAATGGGATATTCAGCCTCCAGCGTCAGAATTCAAAGAAGCGTAAAAAGAAAAAGTAAAAAGAGGAGCACCAAACAGATTAGCGACCCGGCCGCTGAGGGAGATTCCACTGATGATATATGAGGAGAACAAAAAGCTACTGTACCTGCGGCAAATCATGGATCCAGGATCGACACTTACGTGCATTAGTGCATTGGTCGTAAGCTGAAGGAATCTACAGGGAAGTTTGGACGTTATGAACTGGAGTTGTGGGATATGGACTAGCTAAGCAGAGATATATTCAATGCCGATCCATCACCAGTCGTTAAGCTAAAACAGTTTTGTTGACTCGTTGTGTCATTGAATCCAGGGTTAATTGATAATAGACTAGAATGGTAATATAATAGGTTAGTGTTGGGCTCTTCCCAACACAAGCATTGGGCTTTTCACAAGGCACAGGCACGAGTCATCGGTTGTCAGCGGTGAACCGCCTTACCTTACCCTCCTACATTCAAGGATATGGGATTTAGGATTTCTTCAGCGCCGATCATTTTGTGCGCTACTGGTTCCCCGACTGGTGAGCTGTATGTAAGTGCCCCTGGCGCTAGTTAGGGTCTTGTCTCTTCTCCAAGGATGAGGGCCTCGCGGATGATGGGGCATCCGGTTGCAGTGTGGAGAATACGAGTAGGATTCAAAAGCTGGAGAAGATTTTGTGAAGATGTTGGATTCTAAAAGATCTTTGAGAGAGTAAGTAGAGTAGATATCTGAGAGCTGTTGGGAGAACAAGCTTTCAGCCACAAAAGGTTCAACCGTAAACAACACATCTAGGTCATTCATCTGACAGCTACATTGTCTCAAACCGCCATTGACATGATCCATTGTCTGTGCAAATTCAACGGCAATTCAAGTTCTGTGCATTCTTCACATCTCCACCGCGGTGTCGTCAGCGCTATCCCCGTCACGAAAACTAAACAAGGATGGTTTTAATTGCAACTCTGCCGTTGGTCAGCGTCTCCATGATGAAACCCGCCGCCCGGCACTACGAGTCAGTGCCAAGAGAACTAGATCTACAGGATCCTATTTCTGGTGAGCCAGTCGAATTGGGCCATACCCGCTTTTACCGCGTCGATCATCTTCAAACACGGAGAAACTGTCCGAGAGGATGGATTTCCGTATGTCAAGGATTCGCGGCCTACAAAAGCTTAAGCCGAGCACGGTATTTGAATTAGAGTTTGGGAAAATGGAGCCTTGAAATGAACTTTGTGGAACTTTATGGAGACGCGGAGACGGTTCGCTTGGAGATGGAGTCCCTGGGAAAGGAGATCATTCTAGGATGAGGCTGTAATGTAATGATGGATTCTGTCCTTGCTATGTATGCACATGTTGGTTTTACGTATCTGAAATATTGGGGCTGCGCTAGGACTGGTTAGTGATGCACGGCGCGACAGTTTTCCTTAACTATTTGGTAAGATCTAATTTAGATAATTCAAACAGCCATGGATTCGACGCCTTCGTTTCTTTTGCTCATTATCATCTCTGTTCAGGCGGTAGGGGCGTTTGCAAATTAGTAGATAAGTAGCTATGTCACCCAATTTCCCGGCAGAAAAGTGCGAGAACTGGTGCGTGTTCGGCAAATTTCATGACACTTGACTCGAAGAGAACATGCATGGAACAGAAGAGTCAGAAGAGTTTGATGCGTAAACGTCGGCGAACTCATTCAACTGATAAATAATTGCAGATCCCTAGAATAGCCAAACTCTCTTTCCTTCTAGTCCCCGTTAGAGATTGGAGACTGCCACCGAGATTGTCATGGCTTGTTTGACTACCAGGATCACCCTTCCAACTACACCCGTTTCGGCCCCTGACGCCCATATCCAGGTACTTATCCGTCAAATGATGCTATAAGAACGGCAAGCCCCGTTCTTGTGCTTGACTCAATACGTTGTATCTGCCGATGTAACTGCAGCCTTGTCGTGAAACGGGAAGACTATTTGATCGACAAAAGTGCATCTCAAAAGAATCTTTTCTGACCAAAGATCGACCAATCGGTAGGTGGCATAAGTACCGCGACCCCCTTTATTCGCGGCAAGAGTGTGAATCCGAAAATCACCCATGGGCTCGTACATAGTTAAGCGACTTTGCCACTGCTACCGTTGATGTTGCAGTAGATGTGAGGTTTACTCCGTAGCTGTTGGAAATCAAAAACATATCAAAGCGTAGGCGATAGATTACGCATAGAATCAGACGCGGGTTTCCGTCTCAAGATATTATGCTCGTTCAATTGCGCAGTGGTAAAGGGATAAGAGATGACTTGTTTTGAAAATTGAATACTTGATAATAGACATTCACAATAGATTCTCGATTGAGCAATCAGCACCTGGTCATCTTAACTCAAGCAAAGTTGAAAGAGGGTTTAACATACCTCCGATCGTTGCTTAATCTATTGCGGGCAAGGCTTTGTCCGGGTGAGACTACACACGCCAAGAAATCATGTTACACCACTTAGCCTGACTTCCGATTCCAGGCAAATGTCCTGAGTGTGGCCTCTCGTCTTTACTATTATACTTCCAATGTCAACAGCCGGCGATTATCTCTGCCGTCAAAGTGCCTTGCCTTCCGCTTGTGCAAGCCAGCAAGGAGTAAACAATTCCATACAATTGTGCATGAAGGGCAGTTACGTGTATCTTGTGTAACCCATGGCCGACGCTTCGAGACATATATATGACGGGGTCTGGAATACCTCCATTATAACAGCCATATATAAATCGCCATAGGAAACTTCTCGTGGAACCAACTGACCAGAAGGAATCTCTAGGTTTTTTGACGTTGCACAATCAGTATGTAGTGAATCGCTTAGATGTCCCTTTTGTTCCGCCAAGCAGCGATTGCCATGTAGCAATTTATTCAGCAAAAAGTAATGAATGGCAGGAATAAGATAATGCTTTTTGGCATTCCGGGCCTTTTCTCCCATCGCTACGCAGTTGTCCTTCCATAGGTAGCTACGAGTACTTACAAGACGAATTGCACGGCTATCTACTGATTTGGTCATGTTGGATGTGCAAGAAGCCGTCCAAACAACATCAATATGATTTTCCATCTGTCTATAGACCACAAGCCTGTTGTTCTCTTCTATATAACATTCGCTAGTTCTCCCATTCTCAAGATAATAATACAGTATTTTACCTCGGAGTCTCAAATCAACGTCAGCAATCAGAGTAGCGAAAGACACCTTCATCATGCCTGGCCCAGGCGCCTTCTATGCCGTGAGAGACATTCCCGGCAAGGGCAAGGGTCTCATCGCAACATCCAAGATCCCCAAAGGCACTCGATTCATTTCTGATCCCTATTTATTCACAATCAAGCAAAGGCCCTCTTCTGAGGAAGATGCCAAGACCCACCTCTCAGCTGAGCTTAGAAAACTATCCGATGATCAGCGAAAGGCCTTTTACTCTTTGCACAATTCCTTTCCTGAACTTGGACCAGAGTTCGGCATCATAAGAACCAACGCCCGTACACTAGGCTCACCATCACTCAAGGGTGGCATTTTCTTGGAGGTGTCTCGCGTCAACCATTCTTGTGTACCAAACGCTCAGGGAAAATGGAGAGAGGATCTTCAGAGACTCACTGTTCATGCGATCAAGGACATTGAGCCTGGCGAGGAAATTACATTCAGTTTCCTTCAAAGTCGGTCAGAATACGCCGTACGACAGCGTGAACTGAAAATCCTCCTCAACATTGATCAGTGCACTTGCAGTCTTTGCTCTTTACCTCCTGATGAGCGCAAGATCAAAGATGATCTTTTGACTGAGTTTGAGAACCTCGACGGCTCCTACAATGATGGACTCACGATTACCTTGAACCCCCTCAAAGCCCTTCACACTGTACGAAAGCTTTTGTATCTGGTCAAAATTGAGGGAACTGATGATCGAACCATTCCTCGGCTTTACATGGACGCATTCCAGTTTTCTGTAGCCCACCAAGATTTTGCAAGGGCCAAGATCTTTGCTGAGCGAGCAATACAGGGTCGCATTGTCATGGAAGGACAAGACAGCCCAGAGGCCAAGAAACTAGAGGAACTGATCAAGGATCCCTCAAAGTATCGATCCCAGTTCATCTCAGCAAAATGGAAGATAGCCACTTCAGACATCCCCAACCTGGATGAAACCGAATTTGAGAACTGGCTCTGGCGAAACCAGAAACCCCGTGATCTCCAACTCGCCGACTTTCGCAACGAAGCCTATTTCCTAAGATTTAGACACCTACCCTGGGACGACGAGCATGACCCCGGATTTTTCAGCGAAGCCGGTAATGGTTTCTTCGTGCGTCGTAACCACTGGGCTTTTATTGCCGAAATCACTCAGGTTGAGAATGTTCACCGTGTGAGATTGAGGGTAAAGGACAGAGTTGGTGATCAGTTTCCTATTGTCTTCTTCACTGAGAGGCTTGGTCGTGAACTTGCCCAATCGGATCTTAAAATTGGAAATACCGTTGTGCTTCTCTACGGCGCGAGACATTCTTTTCAGGATGTGTCTTTTGGTATACACCATAGCCGTCCCGAATTATTGAAGGTGCGTACAAAGCTTTGTGCTAAGTGTTATCGGCTATCCTAATTTTGAATAGATCTTCCCTGTGTCTCTGGATAACATGATGCAGCTGAGCGACAAAGTCCAAACTCACGCAAAGCTCACTGACGGAACGAGAACATGCCACGGATGTAACAAGAAGTCAACTAGCTTGATGAAGTGCGCAAAGTGTGACTTCTTTTGGTATTGTGACAAGGATTGCCAGCGTCGTGGCTGGAAGAAGAATGGTCACAAGGCAGATTGTAACCTTCTTCAGGATGACGACTTGAAGGGGTTGTTTCTTGTCAAGTGGGATGAGTTTAATAGTCTCAAAGTCTTTCCGTTGAGTGTGGAGGAGTGAGGAATCATGGTTATGGACAGGTTGGATTTGGAGGGACTCACTTCACAAAGTAGAGACTTGACAGAGCGATCGACGACTCATGATCGAGCGATTACCGTATTGTTTGTGAGCTGATCTCATCTAAACCCGTACAAATACATATGATCTTATCTATCTTTCCACCCCCATTATCAACGATGCCATATAGGTGCCCCAGGAACCCAATCCTTCTGCCTCTGACAAACCAGCAAATCCGCCGCTCCCTCTTCATCCTCGCCCTTGGACCCAATCGTCGCATAAATCGTAAATCCACATCTCTCAAGAGTCTCAATAAGTCTCAGCAATGTAAGTCTCGTCTTGACAGTATCCGTCCCCTCGGGCATCCACGGCATACCAGCAATATGGATCTTGAACCGCTGAGGCGTAACTTCACGTCTTCGGACTTCCATGCCAAAAACTTGAAGGATAGCGTCTGTGAGGTCTTTGGGTGGTGAGTCTACTATTTTCAACTTATCGCTGTTGTCGAAGGATATACAGATCCAGTCGCATGGCGGTGGGACGGGATCCTGTTTTCGAAAGATGAGTGAGTCTGAGTAAGCTAAGTCAGCCCTCGCATTCAAGTTGCAAGACAATAGAAGAACTTGCCCTTGCTTTCAGATTTCTGCGTAATATCCATAGAACCCTGCAACACCCACCCCATATCAAACAACGTCTCCAAGATCCCCAACAACAACCTCCTTGCATCATCATTCCCATCAGATCGATGCTCCCAGGGTCTTCCACGCGTCCAAATCTCAGTTGACTCTCCATACGGACGTGTCTGCACAATACCGGGCAGCCATTTGACTTTGACGACTTCTTTGACTGCCAAGACTTCTGCTTCGGTGAAGTTTATGAGACGGATGCGGTCGGATCTGTTGAAGGTCATGCATGCGAATTGTGTCTTGAAGACCGGGGGGTCAGATGACATTGTTTCTTGGAAGGATGGGGGAGGGTCGGAGATCTTTGGCGGGGGTATTTCTGTAGCTTTGTTGCTGGACATTTTGTGAGGTGTGTTTGATGAAGTGATGCTCTAATTTTAATCACTTGTCAAAATGTGTATAGTAGTGTGGTCGTTGTAAGGTTCAAGATACAACGCTGATGTTGATGCTAAGCATTAAATATGTCGCTCGAGATAACGTCACCGAATGCTCCAAACACCATAGATTGATCCTACTGGATGCTCTACACGCCTGAACAAGGACTTTTGTTGGTCCTCTGCCTTGCTTACGGGGCAGTGCGGGGCGCAGCAACACATCCTCAGCCTGATGATCATCCCATGGCAGGCAAACACCAACACTCAGGATTAATTAATAGAGGAGCAATTGGATACTTTCATTTCTCTCATCCAAGTCTTACAAGTCTACTATAACAACACCCCTTGAATTCCCTCCCCGAACTCCAATGCCATCTACCACCGCCAACCATTTTGTGCTATGTATGATCCTTTACAGCCCAGATCTACAACAAGAAGAAAAACCGCCGTGTTCTGTCATGACCGCGCCGTTTTTGTGTTCGCCCAATGATGTTACTAGTATACAAAATAGTGTTCTTTTTTTTCGTGGTCTCGCCATGAGAGTCATGGCTATTATGTGCTTATCGTTTGCGTGTGTCCTTGCCCTTCTTCTTCCCTTTCTTTTTGTCCTTGGGAAGCTCGAGCTTAGTGTCTTTGAGTTGCTCTGCCATGATGCTGAGCATGTAGTCGTCAATGGTGCGCATCTTGTCGCCCCATGCGTTATAATCCAGAACTTCTTCCACTTGAGGAGTATCGAGATCGTCGAGTCCGCCGTCCAGAACTGACTTGCCAAGGGGAGTACCTTGTCGCGCTGTTGAGGTGCCTGAAGCATTGTTGCTGGGCTTCTCGGTGAAATCGGCATCGTCGGCTTGGATCTCTTTCTCTGCGACACGAGCAGCTGCAACATCCTCTCTGTCTTCTGCTTGCTCGAGCGCCCGACCAACTCTTCGCTGGTCATTATTTGTATCAGGTCCGCCAAGAACTCTGTCCAAGGCAGCGTCAGCGGCGTCCAAGCCTTGACTCTTCGTGTCCAATTTTTCGCTAAGAACGTCCCTGACAGAGAGCTTATTGAAGTAATCCGTGGTAAACTCTCCTTCTTGGATGACCACGTCATCTAGCATCTGCTTCTGCGACGCCTTGCGAAGAATGTTGGCCTCAATTGTATGCTCGCTGACCAAGCGATAGATGTGCACGTCGCGAGTTTGTCCAATTCGATGGCATCGATCTTGGCATTGCTTGTCCATGGCGGGGTTCCAGTCTTGGTCGTAAAAGATGACGGTATCAGCA
The DNA here is from genome assembly GCA_013184445.1 of Fusarium sp. NRRL 53497. NCBI lineage: Eukaryota > Fungi > Ascomycota > Sordariomycetes > Hypocreales > Nectriaceae > Fusarium > Fusarium sp. NRRL 53497. The sequence continues at coordinate 263,114 of JABCJZ010000091.1, forward strand.
CCTGTGAGGTTGATGCCAAGGCCGCCCGATCGAGTTGACAAGATGAAGCACAAAATTCGAGGGTCATTGTTGAATCGGTCGGTAAGAATCTGACGCTGTTCTACCTTTGTAGCACCATCCAAGCGTAGGTACTTGTGGCCATGGATGTTCAAGAACTGTTCAAGAATGTCCAGAACTTTGGTCATCTGTGTAAAGATGAGGGCGCGATGACCGCCAGCCTGGAGTTTTCGCAGAAGTTTATCCAAAATCTGGAGCTTTCCGCAGTCGTATTGTAACAGGCGCCTATCGGGGAATTGAATGCTGAGTCGCATACGGCTCTCGTGCCAGGGATCTGGTGGTGCTTCTTTCGGCAAGAAAGGTGCCCATCGAACAGGCGCTGAGAGCTTGAGATCTTCGTCGGAAAAGGCCTCAACTCCCTTGCGGCCGAGTACAAACTGCTCCATGTCTCTAGTGACAACCGCTGGCGTGACACATGAAAACTTCTCGATGGTGGTTTTGAAGCTGTCGGCGCGTTGGTTGACGGTCGGTATCATGGATTGAATGAGTGTCGATTCCTCTTCAAACCAAGCCATGACAAGGCGGGGAATTTTGGGGCGCGGCTTGTATGGCCTCTTGTCGGTACCAATAGTTAACAACTCTATCACATTCTTGCCATAAATCGGTTTCTTCTGACGACGTAACGCATTAAGATAGACGCAGTGTTGAAGCTCTTCGAAACGTCCCCATCTGGCGCCGCTCTCCAAATATTCGATGTTTGATGCGACAGTTGAAGGATCCAGATTGGAGTTTGCTTGATGCGCTCGAGTTCTCTGACCTTCCTTAAGATCCATCAAGATTCGATGTGAGCTCAACTGTGAGATTCGCTCAGCTTGTGTAGTGGAAAGGCTTTCAGACTGTGTGGGAATGAGGTTGAGGAAGCTCAGGCTGACATCCTTCATGGGCTTGGGGTCCAGAAGTAGTCTCTTCACCCTTTGCTCAACCGCACCGTAGTCGGAAACGACAGACTTGCTCATTCGGAAGGAAGTCATGATCGGTCGGTCGACAAAGAGATCAGGGTGGTTGCAGACCTTTCGCAGCTGCATCAGACAGTTGATGATGGACAGGTAATTCCCAGAGTTCAATGTTTGCTTGGTGTCGTTCCGGGAAAGGAAGCCGTCGTATAGCTCACGTTGTCGCTTTGAGAGTCGACAAAACTCGACGTGCTCATACTTGGCAGGCATTTGCTTCTCGACATCGGCTTTCAGACGGCGAAGTAAATAAGGTCGCAAGACCTTGTGCAGTTTAGAGATGATTGCTCTTGCCTCGTCATCCATCTGTTCCCTTCCACTCTCCAGAATTTGTGATTCAGGCTTGGCAAACCAATCGTGAAATTCTTGCAAATCGGCAAACCCGCCAACGCCGTTCTCAGCTGGCATGAGGAAGAAGAGGAGCGACCAAAGCTCAGTGAGGTTGTTCTGAAGAGGCGTGCCTGTAAGGAGAAGCCTAGCTTGTGTGTTGAAGCCCAACAGAGTCTGCCATCGTTGAGATTTGAAGTTTTTAATATTGTGTGCTTCGTCGAGGATCATGTAATGCCAGCGTCGTCGCTTGAACACTTGTTGATCCTGGAGGACGAGTTGATATGAGGTAATACAAACGTTCCACACATCGTCATTGTTCCAGCCTTGTCGCTTGCGTTTTCGTTCCTCTTGAGAGCCGTAGTATGCCAAAATTTTAAAGCCGGGACACCATTTCTTGAACTCCATTTCCCAATTGAGCATGACACTGGTGGGGACTACAACAAGATGTGGTCCCCAGACCTCGTGTTGGCACGCCAGGTGAGCAAGAAGGGCGATGGTTTGGATCGTCTTGCCAAGGCCCATTTCGTCGGCCAGGATACCATTGGTGCTGTTGGCGTAGAGGCCTGCAAGCCAGTCCAATCCATCGCGTTGGTACTCTCGTAGAGTTCCTCTGAGAAGGAATGGTACCTCGATTTTGTGGTTCGTGGATTGCTGCGGTGAAGCAGATCGACTTGCCCCGTGTTTGTTCACAACCATCTCCCCAAAAGACGCCGTGTCGAGTTCAGAAGGCTTGGTTTCTGACGTAGGAGGGGGCGACATGCTGTGTGCACGGCTAGGTGGGTTAGTTGCGGGTTCTGTTGCTGGACTATGATGCTCCTTCGAGGGGAGAGTTGGTATGAGAGCTTGTTCCTCGTTAGGTTGTTCTGCATTGGTACCAGTCATGACAACCTCAGTGTCGGGGGGGACGGTGCCGTTCGTTGCTGATGCCTCAGCGATTGTATCGGCATTTGAAAGTGCATCTTTTGTCGCTGAGTCCAATGCAGTATCGTCTGGGATGATTGAAGCCGCTGGGATCTGTTTCTGTTCGGAATCTGTGATGCCCTTGATGTCCTCGGTGGAGTTGGGCTTCTCTGAAGAGTCTTCGTCCTCCTGGGTCTGCTCACCGTTGACCTTTGGCGCTGTCTCCTCAGGAACTGCGTCAGGCATCTCAACATCCTCATTCGAGTCGGCCGGTGCTTCCGTGGCAGCTTCATCGTTCATCTTCTTCAACTCCGACTTTCCGAAAAGAAGTCCCAGGAGGCCGCCAGCATCTTCTTCAGATTCTTCTTCCGATTCGTCGTCTTCCTCTTCCTCGTCACTATCCATGTCGGTCGATCCCATATCATCATCCATATCAACAGATTCGTCGCTCGTCTCGGCGTTTTCAGTTGCAGTTGCTTGAGCAGTATCGACAGCATCAGTGTCATCACGGCTAGGTTCGGTAACCGGTGTTTCCACATCGGCCGATGGCTTCTCGAGTTCTGGTATATGGGCATACTTCGCCTGCAGCTGTTCTTGTGTCAAGTTCTCGTCGCCAACATCCTTCAAATCATCCTCGTCGTCGCCTTCTTCCTCATCTGATGACATTATATCGCTATCGGGGTCGTCTTCCTCGTTCTCTTCATCTTCGCCCGAAGCAAGACCAAGGTCGTCATCATCATCGGCCATACTCATGTCGTCGCTAAGATCATCAAATCCGTCTTCTTCCTCTTCGGAAAGTTGTTCGGAGTCCAATCCTGCTCTCCGGGCTTGTAACTTCTGTTCTGAAAGGTTCACAGCTTCGTTCAAAGCTGCTTTGACTCTCTTCTGTTCCTCTTGCTCCCATTCGGCCAACCTTCGGCGATTGACTTCAACACGAACGTTCTCCCACGTGCCGAAAAGTACCTTTGTCACAACACGATACCGAGATATCCAGATCGCCCGCTGCTCGGCTTCAATCTCTTCTTCTGACTTTGGTTGACGTCGTAACCACTCGTCGCGACAAGCTTCAGCTATTTTCTTTGCCGTCAGTCGATGCCTTTGTTGCTCCGCCAGCATGAGTTTTCGGAAATTGATCATAGCTTTGACCATATGGTCTTGGCGTGCCCATTGTCTAGGCGGCTCTTCCTCCGCCTCTGGGAGGAATACTGAGCATCGCCCTTGGGAGAGCAACCCGCCATCTTCAACCTCTTTCTCAATTCGAAGAATGGTACGAGCATCCTTCGCAGCCATTTCATCGGTATACGGAGGGCCATCTTCAGATGCCAGGAGTCCACCCTCCTCAACGGGAATGTCCCCAGCTCGAGTCCAGAAGTCTTCAAAACTTGTCCCGATTTTGGGTCTCTTCCGAACCTGATCAGGATGCACGAGAGGGATATCGCCAGATCGCCCGACCCGTAACTTAATTCGGGGTGATCGATTGGTGCCATCGCGAGCAGCATGCTTCAAGTCTTGTACTGTGTCGTCCTTAACGACAGCATCGCTAAATCGTGCCGATCGTCTAGATCTAGTCGAAGTTTTAGGAGGGGGTGGAGGAGAAGGACTTCGACGGCGGGTGGAGCGGGAAGAGGTTCGAGTTTCTGTTGTAGGCTTTTTTGATGCGGATTTTGGAGTCGATGCGGGTGCTTGCTTCGAGGGAGCTTTGGTGGCGGGGCTGGCTTTGTGTGAGCCATTGGGCATCTTTCTCGAGTTGCCATTAGCCAACTGAATTTCTGCCTTGGGCTTGGAAGCATTCGAATTCGTGCCGATGTTAGATCGCCTCGTTGTTCGAGTTTTGCTTGGTGGGTTGAACTCCATTGGGAGTGTGTTGATGCGGCCAGATTTTCGACGACCGTTCTCGGTAAAAGATGTTGGGCCATCGGCAGCTATCTTCTTCCATGGTGGCGACTCGACCTTGATCTTTTTGGGTGTGCCCTGAGGAGGTGTCGACTCTCGTGTGCGTCGTCGTTTTGCAGGTCGTTCGTCGTCATGGACATGGCCGTTTGGTGGTTCACGAGTATCGGGCGCATCGCCATTTGCTTCATCATGACCATTCATGGTTCCGTTCAACGCGCCATCTCCATTAATATGCGCCTCGGGCGCGTCTTGCTCGGGCTTGATGGCATCAGGATCCGACTTGGGCAGCACGTTGGCGGGCGACGCGGTCTCGGGCATAGTCGCAACGTGGAGACAGTGGACGCAGGGGGCGTTTTCTCTGCGAAGCTATCATTTGCGGAGTCGAAATTAATGTCTACAGAATAGTAGCGCTTCAGCGGATATTCATACAAATTTTGCACATGTTCAGATGCCTTGCGGGCGAACTGTGTGGGATTTAGTCCAAATTTCAATGTCGTCAGCAAAACTTTTGAGCTGGGGAAGAATCGAGGATGCACGCCCCTGGAACCTCCAAATGAACTAACCGAAAATGGCCCGAACGCGCTTGACTGATGCCTGAGGCGCCACTTTCGGTTGAGAATCATCACAGCCTCGATTGGCTAAAGCTTCAGCACTGAGCCATCACATCACGTCACAGAGCAATTGGTCGCCGACGACACTGTCACTTCGGCCGAGGTATGTGTCAAGCGAGACTTTGGGATATAGTCAATTGACGTCGCTAATTGTTTCTCTTTGCAGATGCTCCCCCAACGAATTGTGCGGGCCTCGGCCCTGCGCAGCACCATGACAGCTGCTCGACGACTCCCTACGATCCAGCGCCGAACCTACCTCCCCGATCAATACACCAACAAGAAGGTCATTGATCAGAAGTACCCCGATGCTCCCAGCATGACCGAGGCGGAGGACCCCGGAATGGTCAGTGGCAGATGGACATGAGGAGGAATCAGCAACTGATAATATCGCAGAACGGCGGATACATCAACCCACCCCGAATCAAGCGCCAGTTCCGCGACCCTCACGCCAATTGGTGGGACCCTCAGGAGCGACGAAACTTTGGTGAACCCATTCACGAGGATAACGATGTTCTGGGAATCTTTTCTCCCTGGGAGTACACCTGGACCACCGCCGGTCCTGGTGCGATCATGGTCGGAACCTTTATCGTCGCTTTCATGAGCGTTACCGGAATTGTTTACCTCAACTACCCCGATCGTCCTTCCTACCCCCGAACATTTGAGGGCGGTTTGGAACGAGAGCTTGGTGGTCCTGGAGCTACGAGGGTGAGTGGGCAAGGATAGTGGGATATTCGTATGCTAACAGTCAATAGGCTCGCATGGAGGGTGATGAGGATCCTTGAATTAGAAATACTCATTTGTACATAAGAAAGAATGGATCAATGGATTAAGTGCAGTGTTCAATGAATGTTTGAGTATCTGTGTACCCAATACGCAATCTGATATGGCTGAGCAACAAACGAGCACTGACATGACGTGGCTAGCAAATGGATGTGACTAACAATACATATATAAGGTACATTATGGACTGTAGTACTGGATTTGAGTCAACCATGTGAAGCCAATGAAACGGACTCCGTACGACTAGCCGTGATGCATGGCGAGCCTACCTACTTAGCGACGCCGTAGCCTATTTCACAATCATTCTGCAAACATTATCCTAGGGTACCTCCTTGATGCAAAGCCCAGGCCAAACTTCCATTCAACATTATCGCCCTCTGTGATGAGGGTTCAAAGGGCCTGCCACAATGGCCGGTCCCTGGAAGATGTTATCAGCCCCATAAACCACGTTTACTTACCTCAGGTAAAATACGCCCTGCAACGACTCATCTCCTCCTTCCCACACATTCACAACATAACGGTACATGTCTTTGGCAAGAGCAATCTGAGCAAGATGCAATGTCTTCAATAGCTCATCCACGTTCCAAGCCCTCTCATCCGTCTTCTCCTCCCCATCTCCTGGCCATCCATCTAACCCAAGATGAGATACAAGGATTTGGATGTCCTTCTTTTCGAGCAGGGCTCTGTAATCCCATTCCAGGAATTCAGAGTTGCATGCCATGCCGTTCACCATACAGGTAAGTCATCGCCACAGGCCATATCAAGAGACTAAGAGTGCATCATCACAGAGTGCCTCGGGCTTCATGGCTCTGGCATCCCGACCCTCACCTGCTTCGTTCCTAGCCTCAAGGCTGGAGCTTCCTTCCGAGTGTCCATCCATTCTTGGAAATCATCAAGTGTCAATCAGCCCGTCGACCATTCGCCCATTATAGCGAGACTCTTTATCGATGGGGCTCTTGTTGTGTATGTGTATCATTTGGCCATTCGAGACTCTCTAACATTTTCAGATCTTCCTTCTCCCAAGGTACTTGTTGGCCTCACATCATAGAGGAGGGAGCCTGCGAGGAAGACCTCGCGTTTCCCATTTTCCAGCAGGAACTTTTGTGCCAACGTCACTGGAGCCCGGCCGACAACATTGGCCGTATCAAACTCATCATCACCGAGAGCTCCCAGGATTTGTCCGGTAGTATGCCAATCGAAAGATTTGACAATGCCGTGGTCTTTTCCTTTCAACATGCGCCTCGAGGTCTGTATCAAAATTTACCTAAGGCTGGGTAAATCTTTATGCTAACTCCATGCAGAGATTCTCGAACGCCTGCAGATTGCTTGGCCCAACCCATCCATGTGGCATCGTCCAGATCAGCCTTCTGTTTCGGCACCTCCCCATCGCTTCGATATCAACAAGCCTGGCACGTATCAGCCATTCTTTGCGTCTCGGGGTCAAGGGGTTTCGGGATACAATGAGGATGCTCTTATTAGAACGCTATCATTCTCTGGTAGTGATAACTCAACATCTGGGTATCCGAATACTCCGATGAATATGATAATGTCACCAAGGCGCCATGTCTTTCCGCCACCACCGTCAGTTGAAGGTTCACCATGCTTGTCAATTCGCGAAGCGCAAACTCGCGAAGAGAGTCACAGCCAGACTCCAGCACAGCCGACTTTGCCTAGGTTCACCAACGCCACGTTTGGATTAGACCATCAAACCCAGAAAAGGGTATCGCCGCAGGTGCACACCCAGTCAAACAGCAGTATCCCCGTGTCTCTCGTCCAATTTCAGTTGCAGAGCCCTGTGGTTAATGGGCTGACCGAACTCGGCCGAGGAAATCCTGTGAGACCTGCCCTTGCGCCAAATCACAACAGCTCGCAGGAGTCTTTCAACTTTGATGTTATTGGCAGAGCGGCCAAGAGAGCTCGCCCCAACACTCCAGGGTCTGCAAAGACACTCAAAGGTGACGATCCCGGGCGTGAGAACATCAGTCCTCAATTTGGCAAACCCATTTATTGGTAGGCCAATCCGCAACCTCGCCTGAATATCATGCCTGAGGTCTGTATTTTGGACTGGGTTGGGCCTTCGCTTTGGGTTGTCATCGCGACACGACAATCACTAGGATGCTAGGGTTATGTGGTGTTCGGCTGTCTGTGTTTTCTGTTCATTTGTTGCTTTTTGTGCTACAATGTAGCATTAGCCCATACTTTCATCACATATCAACTTACTTGTTGTCTAGGTAGTAGGGTTGGCACACAAGCATAGTTTCGAGCTTTCGAAAATCAGTCTTCATCAATACAGCACGCAATGATTTATCAGCTTTCGCGAACGTTCCGGGCTTCCGTGTCAATTCTTGCATAGCAAAATGACTGTACCAAGACATAAATGGCAGGCTATCCGCAGTCTTTAACACGTTGTACGACAATTGTAACACCCAGTCTCGTCATGTTGACTCACTAAACGTGGAGGAGTTGACTATCGGTAGCTAAAGCTCCGTCGTCCGATAGTTATGTCCAGCAACCAGTATGCATTTCACCTTCGGTCTCGGGTTTTATTGTAAGTCCGCAATGTTGCGAAACCTCAGAAGTAGGGACCGTTTTGATCAGCACCGTTCTCTTCTAAGTGATCCAAATCGGCTTGGTTATGGTAACACAACTTCTCATCTTCAAGCCACTTTCTGATATCGTGTAGCTATTTACGCCCTACCGATAGCCAGATAGTCTGCCAAAGGAGATACGATTCGCATTCATGGCTTTTAGTCATGCCGATCTTACGCGAGCTCGCCAATGCCGGAGATCTAGGGTGTTCAACAATAAGAATTCGCCTCCTAGGCAGCTTCACCACCAGCGATTAAGAAAGGGGATCGGTCACTGTTTCAACAGTTCTTCGGCTTACTCAACGCTTCCCGAGTTCAGCTTTATGAGTTGGCCGACGGCTGAAGCAGCTGAGATACGGAAACTGCAGCAGTCATCTGAGGCTTATAGAAGGATCCGAAGCACCCTCAAGCCCCGACGGCTTCCGGCTTCCGCCTAAGCCGCAACTTCTGGCCTGGAGGAGCAGATGGGCTACACGATCTTATCGTTCCACGCCTTCTTCTTGGACAATACCGCTGAAGTCATGGCAGGCCCCCCATACGCATGTGCGGGATGCCACACCTTGTGCTCTGAAAGGCAGGCCACAACTGCAGGTGAAGATCTTTTGTGAAGTCGTTTTCCTCTTGCTGTGGTTTTTCTCTGGACCCCGAGGTGAGACGAGAAGGTCATCATCGACTCAGCATGAACTTCCTGAAAATATTGCGTCGTGTCACATTGCGCTGCAGGCTTCTCCTACAGTGAATGAGCAATAAAGATGAAGTTTAAAGGCGTGTCTGTCCGGCAGGATGTTTGACTGATCTTGTTATCTCAGTTCGCTTCCAAGACTCATAGTTCTCGTCGTAATACACGCAATACCTTCAAGATGGCTTCTATCATGTCTGCCCCAGACTACTCAATGGCTGCGACAAGTCGTTCGCACCTGAGTGTCCGGCTACCAAAAGAAACTCTTTACTCATCTCTGAGAGAATCATCACGCTACTTCAACTTCGATTCAGAGACAGCCAAGCTTGCCCGGGATGCCGATGAGTGGCTCACGACGCATCCTGGCGGTTCAGGCTCCAAGGGCTCCAAAGATGCTAACGGCATAAGTCGACCATCATCAATTGCCCCAAGCAACTTCAGTGTTCGATCTCTACCTGCAGACTACAGTATGCCGGAGCATCATGGCAGGGACTTTCCTCATCCTGTCATGGGATCAGTGCGGTATAATGATATCAGGCCGCGGTCTGCTGTTCCAACAGAGAGCACCGAGAAGCTTCAATCGGCTCCCACGAATGCAGATGGCGTTGAGAGTACGGAGCCCGAACCGGAGTATCCAACTGGAGTGAAGCTTGCCCTGATCACCCTCGCTCTCTGTCTAGCAGTCTTTGTCATGGCACTAGGTAAGTTAACCGCCTCAATTATTGAACTCAGCTCATTCGTCACAGACAATTCCATCATTGCAACTGCAATTCCAAGAATCACTGACGCTTTCGAGAGTCTCAATGACGTGGGGTGGTACGGCTCGGCATACATGCTCACAACGGCCGCACTGCAGCTGTTCTTTGGTAAGCTGTATACCTATGTGAGCATCAAGTGGACCTTTCTATCAGCCATTGCCATCTTTGAAGTGGGTAGCCTCATCTGCGGTGTCGCTCCCGACAGTGTCACGCTCATCGTGGGACGAGCTATTGCCGGCGTCGGTGGCGCTGGCATCTTTGCTGGGGCACTCACCATCCTTGCATTTTCGGTGCCTCTTCATAGAAGACCTGTCTTCACTGGACTCGTCAGCGGTATGTGGGGAATCTCTTCTGTTGCAGGGCCTTTGCTCGGTGGTCTCTTCACAGACAAGGTAACGTGGCGCTGGTGCTTCTACATCAACCTTCCTATCGGCGCCATCACCATTGTCGTCATTGGCTTCTTCTTCCCTGAACCTGTGCGCGATATCGAGTCTGCGACATGGCGAGTACGCTTCTGGCAGCTTGACCCTATCGGGACAGCCATCTTCATGCCCGCCATCGTGTGTCTTTTGCTCGCTCTGCAATGGGGCGGCATTGACTATGACTGGGATGACTCAACCATCACGTCGCTCTTCATGCTGGCAGCTTTTCTCCTCATCGTATTTGTGTATGTGCAATACAAGATGGACGAGAACGCCACGGTGCCTCCTCGTATCTTCAAGAAGCGCAGTGTCTGGGCTGGCGCCTTTTTCTCCTTCAACACGGGCGCATGCTTCCTCACGGCCATGTATTTCCTGCCCATCTGGTTCCAGGCTGTGCAGGGACAAAGCCCCATCATGTCTGGCGTGAGAAACCTCCCAATGCTTCTGGGCATTGTTCTCTTTGCCATGGCCGCTGGTGCAGCTGTCACCGCCTGGGGCTACTACACACCCTTCATGATCCTCGGCTCAATGCTCATGGCCATCGGCTTCGGCATCATCACCACATTTGAAGTCGAAACGTCAACTGCCAAATGGGTAGGCTACCAGCTCATCGCCGGCATTGGCGTAGGCGTCGGTCTCCAACAATCCCTCATCGCAGTGCAAGTCGTCTGCGAAATGGTCGACGTCCCCACCGCCACAGCCCTCATCGTCTTCTCCCAAACTCTCGGCGGCGCGCTCTGCGTCACAGCTGGCAACACTGTGTTCAGCAACACGCTCATCAACAGGATTCAAGAGCATGTGCCCGGTCTCGATCCCTACTTTGTCATTGCGACAGGTGCGACGAACATTCGCAGTGCGATTAGGGAGGAGTGGCTGCCTGGAGTGATTCGCGCGTACAACGACGCATTGACGACGAGTTTCTATGTTGGTGCTGGGACCGCGTCGGCTACTGTTATTGGCGCGTCGTTGATGGAGTGGAGGAGTGTCAAGGGTCGCAATGTTGAGATGGGGGCGTCTTAGTAATGTGCTTGGTGTGTCATTCTTTTATCGTGATGGATGTTGGTGTTGAGGGAGGCGACGGATAGAGTAAAATCAGAGTTGGTGGGTATCTGGTAGAGTTTAGTCTAGTGCTTTTTTGTGAATGACGATATTTTGACTGCTGCCTTTCGTCGTTTATTTCATGTTCGAGCGAGACCTTTGTTATATTCTCGGTGCCATCATATATGAGAATGGCGCGTAGTTACTCCATTCAACATCACTACCCTGCACCTTCGCGGCATTGATTCTAAACTTCAGCCTCGAACTAAAAATTACAAAAGGTTGCAGTCTCATTGAGTTTCCCAATTTATATGCAATACTTTGCATATAAGTTTCTTTCACGCGTAACAGGCGTAGTGGTCTCGTCAGTTTTTAGTTTTTTTTTGAATAGTTGTGCATTGTCAATTTCCAACTCACACAATTGTACGCAGAAGGTAGATACATGTCAGTAAGAACACTACACACGGGCATATCTGTTAGAGGAAATCAATTTAGTAAATATATTTTGATATGAAATCTCGCAAAGAAAGAACATTCTCATTTAAACATCCCCGATCAAGAAATGTCGTCGAGGTTAAGCTGCGTAGAAATGCGAGCGCTTAAGCTTAACAGGGAGGAGCCAATGAAGAACTGCGTGGTGCCCCACCAGAGCGGGATATCACCACAATTGTGGCGCATTATCAAACTTCAGCCATCTCACCAAGACACCAAAAAATACCTCACCAACTGCAACAAAAGCAAAAAGAAGAGTCAGGGCCTGACCGTAGATTAAAGCCAGGAAGGACCTCTTGCAGTTTCGGCAATACCAAAGCAAGAATTATGGCGCTAGTAAGGAAAAAGAAAAACAAAGGAGATAAATTAATAGACAAATTTATCTAAGTTTTGTACTTGGACATATTCCAAAAAGTAAATCTCGGGCTCCACCGGGGTTTGAACCCGGGACCTCGTACAAATTTGGGGATCCCAAAGCACGAATCATACCACTAGACCATGAAGCCAAGCTCAATTTGGTGATATTGTGTGTTTGTTTACTAAACTAAGTACTGACATTAATTGTCTCTATTAACTCCCGGCGTTTCCATAGAAAGCATACTGGCTCAGCGAGAATCGACGGTTTTGGGAGTACCAGTTATCTTGTTTAAGACAACGCTGGATCTAGATATTAGTAAATCTATAACTTCGCAGTAATTACTTGCTTGCATATTTTTCTGCTATTGCGGCCAGTGTATTGCGTTTGGCCAGCAGCTGCAACTCTGCCATAGCAGGCTAAGTTATTAATTATTTCTCTTCAAAAGTAAAAAAACACTATATTCCTAGTTACATCCAAAGGCTTCCACATCTTGTCTGTGCACTGAAACCTGCTAGTAGCGCTCCTCTCTCTATACTGACCCCATATTCATCAAGGACCATCCAGCTTAACAGCGACAGCATAGTGTACTCTCCAGTACTATAGCCTCACAGTATGTTCAAGACAAACACGGCTCTGTGTAAAACTAAGTTTACTTACAAGAATGTCCAATAGGCGCCTCTATGCATTAGGCTTTACTTCTTAACTTAAAAGTGTATTCAGAACATGACTCAAGTGTGTGAAAGCTGTTCATGCACGAATAAACTTCTTTATCAAGACCTTAACTTGAAAGGAGTCAGCCTGAGTTGTCGGGGGTTGCCACACTCTCATGATCAACCTCATTGGCTCACCAAATTTGGAAATCACTCGAAGAACACGCTTCTTACTAGGGATTATATAGAATTACATACCGAGTAGAGGAGAAAGACACTAGTAGCAGCAAGGTAGTTCACAGGGAGAAACAACCTGCCGGTGCAGGTAGAGGTACAAAGCAATATGAACCTTAAACAACATACTTTAAGTACTTCAGCAACTGACCAGAAAAGTGTTTCTGTTGAGCATATCTGAGATGAGAGTCATAGAAAAGCTTCCTGTGTACAATTATAGTTTTTCGCATACAAGAGGGGATAAATACCCACGCAGTCCCCAGGTTCCCATTCAAATCAGCTTTGATCTTAAACATACCAAACTCATCACACTACAAATCACGACGGGAAACCTCTACAACTTTCAACCCTTATAACTCACAAACCCTACAACTTCCAACCCCCAATCAACACAACCCCTAATCAGCTATCATGTGTGAAGCTTCGATGACACATTACACCTGCGCCTGGTGCCAAAAACTCTACGACTCGCGCAGAGAAGACAAGATCTGCCAGGCAGCAAGGGGAGCAAACAATATCGGTAAATTTGGAGGCTGCGGAATAATGAAGGGCGGAGAGCACTCTGTTTACGACCTCTTTTGCCCAATGTGCCCGCCTAACAATTTCGATAAAGTGAGATACCGGGAGAGAAGGTGGTGTTAGGATGTCTACCTTCGAAGAGTGTCACGTTTGAAGAGATGAATGGCTTCAATCAGCCCTTTCGGCAGGATTCTTGAATATGAGAGGTAACTCAGGTTCCGAGGATTAGCTATTAGGGTTCTTGCTAATACCCTTCAACAGATTGTCACGGCAGTTGGATTTGATCGCCGAAGAACATAGCCGCGCCATCTCAAGCTCCGACACAGTTTTTGTTTCATACAGAACGCAAATGGCAGCTCGCGAACTTCTTTCTTCACCCAATGAGTAGTCCCGGCTTTAACCTGAGCACCGGCTGAGCCGTCGAATGAAAGAAGATGGGTCCATTCCTTGAAAGAGAAAGGATCTTGAGGACAAAGCATCGAAATGGGAGTTTGAATCTAGATCTGGCCTAGGAGTCTAGGAATTTGGAATGGTTTATTCCTTTTGCATTGGTTACTATGGTTATGCATCAAAATCTGTTTTTTAATCCATGCGTATCGCATGGAGTATGGTTATGAGTCCGAAGGAGTGCGGAAGTTCCCTATCAGACCAGTAAATGGATCCTTGTAATTTTAATTAATTGTTTGATTCTGAATACGCTCTTGCTTAATGAAGTCCTATCATTGCTGCTGTATTTAAGGTCAAGTCAAGGTTTCCTGCCCCAAACAAAATAGACAGGGAGATAGAGATGGATAGACGGGTCTCTGAGTTCTTTTTTGACGTGGGCCATCAATACCTGAATCTCCTCTGCACTCCAACCAAGGGCGTACTCAAAAAGCTTAGGTGTGTAAGAGTCAATAACCTTAGCCTCTTGAATTGCTTGATATCTGCCAAGTTCCTTGAGCTTTGGATCTTTAGGCCAGGGCCCAATAGGTAACTGTCCAGATATTAGTAACAACGAACCAGAAAGCAGCTGAGAACTATTAATGCAATAAATACCTTGCGAATTTCTTGTTGAACATCCACAAACCCTGCCTTGGTCAACCTTGCCTTCCATTTATCTGCACAGTCCACAGGCTTGCCGAATTTCGCACAAGCTTCGATCAGGTGTTTCATCCAAAGTTTGGCATTCGGCGCTTTTTCAATCGTTCCATCATCAGACTCAAAGCGCGCATAGACGCCTTGTAGTTCGACATAGCCGTTTGAACGTGTGTGCTGGAAAGCTCGCTGCAACAAAAGATCCTCGTCACCTACACATGCCTCTAACTCACGTGCATGGATGAAGTCAAATTGCTGTCGATATAACCATTCATCCTCGTAATCGTCAACTTCGAATGTACAGTTTGGTGGGTTCCTAAGTTGTGAGCATCTTTGTATACAGCACCAGGAGTCGTTTCAGTTACCATTCAGGTTGAATAGGGCTAAGATCGTTCCCGATAACCGCTGCAGAAGGATATTCGCTGATGCCCAGCTCATTAGCGAGATATTCAGTCCTACGACTCGGGAAACTCACTCTGCAAAATCTATCACCCAGATACCAGTTCCCGTACCGAGATCGAGCACACGCTGAGGATTCTGATCAATCGGGGCAAGATGGAGCTTTCCATCGAGAATCAGGCTGTATATGTGATGCACAAGGTCCATACGCTCTTGCTCATCTTCATCGTTGGGCTACTCGGCATATGCTTGAGTAAGTGTTGTCGAGAAGTGGTGTTGGGATACGTACCACGGGATAAGTTCCTGCGCGGAATGCATGATAGCGACGCCCATTCTGACCGATTGTTAACACTGGAGCGGTCTTTGTTTTCAGCTTTACTTACTTCGAACCTGTTGAGGCATTGCATGCGTCAGTATAGTGTTCACTTATAGCTATAGTTACACATATCGCTCACCTGTAGTTATATATGCTCGATTTCAGAGACGATAAGTAGCTGCCGGACCCAATGCTTTCATCAAAGTGTCAGTACACCAGGGTAGGAGATCGGGGACAGATGCGACCAACGAGGAATTAAGAAGTGAGTCATTGGTATCTAAGGTATCCTGGGGAGTAGATTAGTTGACTACAGAGCATCACTATCACAACAAAGCATTAATGACTCACATCAACCTCCGAGTCAACCTCCAGTTGATCGGTTGTCATGATGAGAGGATCGGAGGTAGCTTCGAGATGTTGTTCCGGCTGTTGGCCAGCCATTTCAAAGGAACCTTGTGACTATAGCACGTTTAGCCGAGCTGAGAAAAAGACTCCAAAGGGCTCTTGGACCATTGAGGGATGCAAGGACTGTTAATTTATTCATGAGCCCCCGCTCCACGACCCCTGTTTGAGACAATTATCCCTTGAAACAATATACCCAAGAGGCCAATCGGATGTTGACGCGTCACTCATCTGGCACAATAAGTGGTGAGTGAACTGCATGATTCTTAGCTGAAGAAATGCTGTTTCTACAGCTAGAAAAGGCAGCTCGACAAGCATCTTGTTCATAATTGCCCAACCGGAAGGGTTGCATTGAACCATCCGAGGAACTTTAATGAATGGGTCTTTGTTCTTCTCCGCAAATCAAAACTTCAGTACAGTTTTCCTATGCTGTATCTCTTTAGACGTCGCAAAGGTTATGGGGCATACTTGTATGATATGACTTACCTAAATCTTTGGATGGCGGTAAAGAGTTTGAAATTTCCTATAAAGGTGGAGGTTATCGACGTGGTGATGGAGGCTAATGTTGAAGAACATAAGGCAATTCGAGTCTAGCCCTTGTCAAGTTACTCACAGTTTCTGTGTGTAAGTTCCAATTATTAAATCAATCTGATTTTTTACCGCTAATATCT
This sequence comes from Fusarium sp. NRRL 53497, assembly GCA_013184445.1. NCBI lineage: Eukaryota > Fungi > Ascomycota > Sordariomycetes > Hypocreales > Nectriaceae > Fusarium > Fusarium sp. NRRL 53497. The sequence continues at coordinate 279,238 of JABCJZ010000091.1, forward strand.
TCTCAAATATCTATTCAACCCTCCAAGAACCTAACAGTGACTACTTCAGATAAAATATATCACGCTCAGGCTTCGCAGCACAAAACGCACAATAACTTACCTTCCCAACCCCAACCCTCTCCGAGAGCCCAATGCTCGTCTCCCTCAGCAACAGCACATTACACATATCCAGAATAGCAGGACTTCCAAACCGACCCTGATCCCATCGCGGATCTCCATTCTCATTCACCTTGTCCTCCTCAGGTTTTACATTCTCAGCAGGTACGAGAGGCGGATCACGTTGAGATGCCCATTCGTCACGAAGGAGATTGTACTGCATTCGAACCACATCGTTGCCCCAGTACATATCCCAGCCGCAGGGAGGTGGTGCAATCATAGGGAGACCGTCGCGGGATATGGCGATGAGGATGTATTTCACATCGGACCCTTCGGTGGTAGAGGGAATGTCGAGGTCTTCTAATGGAACGTTTAGACTCAGACTTCCGGCACGATAGCCTTGGTGGTAGATAATGCGCTGCCAAGGCCGTCGATTATTGGACGAACGATCTTCATCGTTAACACCAATTTGAAGGAAGTTGTCCTGTATAGGCGATGCCACAAATGATGAAAAGGGCTTTTCGCAAAGCTGTACCAACACCGCCTTTGCGTGAAAGATTAAAAGATCATCAGAGGGGATTTCGTAGATGGTCTGTCCAGGAAGGTTTATCGGATACTCGAGCCTCACGTCGGGATAGGCGTCGTGTGTATAGATATGTTGGTTGCGAATCTTGTCGTGCTCAACCTTCCATCCCTGCTCTTCATGCTCAAGGTGATATAAGGACCAAGGATCAGAGGAATCAAGCAAAATGCGCGAGTTCTCAGCCCGTCTTCTATAGTCATCGATTTCCTCTTGTGTCCTCTCAGCGTTAGCTGCGAACTTCTGGACGACATCCTCGACTGTAGTCTTCTTGAGCCACATTATCATCGTAGCGGGATTATAACCCACCGCGTTATGCCATCCTCTTCCGCGGTACGTAACGTGGCCCTGCCAAGCAGCCCACGACCAACTAGGAAACAGAGATTTTCCCTCTGGTGATCTTCGTCTTGTTAGGGGCTCTCGGGGGTACCACAGGAGAGACCGGACGAATGCAAACTCGGGCATAGCGTGCCAGAACGCGGTATTCGTCCCGCAGCGAATAAGATCTGCGATACCGACAAAGGCATTGACGGCATCAGACTGCCACGACATGTTCCGCTTTGTATAAGCACTCACTGCGTGTGCGTACGCTTCCCAGAGTGTATCGCCCTTGATAAGCGGCGCATCGATTGTATCGGAGCTTGCGATGGGCTTATACTTGTACAGCGGAGCGCCATCCTCTGAAGGTTCTCCGGTAACTGGATCCTCGCCGATGAAGATTGTTACATCGTCTTCTGTCTGAAAAGCCTTGTTGATGTATGCTGATTGCGTGGGGTCGGTCCAAATGCGAGGCCAAATCTCGTGGATCCGGGAGTTCGTTTGCAGTTGGTCATTGAACGGTTTGATGGTGTAATCAGGGTCCAAGACAGGTACGGTATCCTCAAAGGCGGCCCCATGGGGACAAACAAAGCACATCTGGGATTCAGTGAAGTAGACTGAGCGGCGAGAAAGAACTCGTTCTTGGAAGGTCCATGCTCTGGTATTCCATAGCCGATCTTCAATGTCATAGTAAATCTGCCGCGCATCTTGGAATGCCACAGCCAGTGTAATTCCTTGTAGTCTCTCTATGTTCTGCTTTTGTGGCCGAAGTACGCCTACCCCTGGCAATCCATCTGTGGGATTGACGTTTGTAGAGGCCATGATTGACAGCGTAGCGTTGGCGTATATGGTTCCCATATTAGATATGATCTTGCCTTTGTCATCATTGTCGTCTTGTGTAATGCAGAGAGCGTCTATCCAGATATACCGCACGCCAAGCTCCCTCGTAACCTTGATCGCATCGATGATCGTTTGCGGAAGGTCAGCGATTTCTAGACCTCCTGGCTTGCTCAGTTGATCCCTTGTTTTGGTGGTGTACTGCGTCTGGCTACCACTCCCCCATACATAGGAGAGGCAGATGTATTCGCAGGGTGTATCGACCTCCTTTACGCAGTTGTCGGTTGTGTCGATGACTCGGAGTGTACTCATCAGAGGTTTAAGATACTCTGTAGAGTCGGGTTTTTGTGACTTGTGGTTCTCGTTGCATGTATGAAGCCATCCACGAAGGCGTGATATATCAGCAGCATCCCTTCGAACCACAAGACCCTGAAGAGGCTGCTGGTCGGTAGACTTCTGATCGATCATATGGATGACGAATCTCGAGGCTTTTGATCGATCAAGGTCCTCGAATTCGACTTCAAGCCTCAAACCGAATTCAGGGCCGTCGTCTAAGGGTACAAGACAAAATTTCATTCCATCCCAGTCATCGGGATCTGTATTTGAGAGCATGCCATCGTGAACTACCTTCTTTCGCAGCATTCTGCAGAATGCGCAGTGACTGCTCTCATCCATCACCTTGGGAATGCCGAATAGTGAAATGCGTGTTGGTCCTGGTAGTTGATTGCCCGGCAAACCTCGTTGTGAGAATAAGGCTTTGAAGTCGATATGTCGGCACATGTCGCAGAGATATTCGGGGTCGTTTTCTTCAAGAGCGGGCGAATCGGGGATGAACCACTCTTCATCGCGACCATCCGAGTCTTGGAATAAGCCCCATCGATGTACATATTGATGGTGTTTGTATTCATCAAACTCATTCTTCTCCCGTTCTTTTCTGGTCTTCTCATCCGATGAACCTTCTTCAGAATCGTCTGGCTCTTGAGATATGCGGATGCTGATACGCCCGAGTTCCTCATCAGTCATACCATCAACGTCGTGCCTCTTTTCCTCTATGACTTTGTCATGCGTCTCCAAGCTTTTTGCTCCCTTCTTCTGGGTGATGTTCTCCCAGTCACGGACCATGGCCGCTGTTTCCGGTGATTGCTCTACGGATTTTCCATCTCTGTCTTGATAGATCTTTTCAAAAATTGTTGTTGTGTGATGGTCACGGATATCTTTGGAAACGATTTTTCTCAGTTGCGGCATTGTGAAGTGATGCTCGCGTTGCTTGCGGTTTGAGTCGTTTTGGAGTATGACGAAGATTGAAATTTGAAAGCAATCGAGCTGTGTGGCTCGTCTTATATCTGACGAGTCCACAGAGTACGGATACGGAGTTCAGGCCTACATCTTGCGGATCATGATCCCTGCATTTGGGCCACTGCGCCACTAGAAACGCTCGAAAATGAAACGGACACGGACACGTGGACACCAACGGACAAATACAAAGGTAGAAGAGTGAAAAGAGACTGGCCATTAATTAGGCATATAATGCGGCTGTTAATCCTAAAGTGATTGCAAGAATATGCCCAAACAAATGGAATAGAAAGCTCCTTTAAATTGCAAAAAGTATTTGGACTGCTAACTCAGACTTGCTACGTAATATCTGACAAGATGATGAAACTAGTTCTTCTTATCCTATTTATCTGATAAGCATTATTCCGAAATAGATATATATCTTGCTTTAGTTAATCCCTATGACTCAGTAAATGCTTTATATGCAAAAGGTTACATAATTTCAATGCTGGTACAATAAAGAACCCTGATTTGATTTCACGACGGATGATGACCAACTTGTCATCAATGGACATGAAATCGATACCTACATCCAAATTAGCAAAACTTATCTTTGGTTGTGACTTAAACCGCAAGACTTGCTGAGATGGAAAAGATTTCAGATAGTGTCAGATTGAAGATATAAGTAAATGGAAAAGAAATAAATAATACTTGGAGAACTTACCAGAGTCGGAGAGGATTTAAACAAAGGCAGATAGATGTAATAATCATTGAGGATAGTAACGTTATAAGATAGATGATTGTTATAATGAATAATACCCTACCATGATCTGACGTCACAAGATCACATTCCCCGTGGGGTCAGATGTCAACTACAAGGCGTAAAACAAGGATAAAAACATCACGACTGCCTAAGCCTTAGCTATTGTTCCTAAATATCCACACTGGGGAAATTAATTCAGTATCTCGCATTCAAAGCATTATGGCGCTTAAGACAATCAAGACACGCACCCTTGAAGTCGGATACTATGACCACGGGCCCTCTTCAGGCTGGCCTGTTCTCCTTTATCACGGCTTCCCATACGACATTCACGCCTATGATGAAGTCGTACCAAAGCTAGTCTCAAGCGGTGCACGAGTCATCGTCCCTTATGTCCGCGGTTACGGCCCAACGCGCTTCCTCTCCCCATCAACCATGAGAAGCGGCCAGCAGGCAGCTCTTGGATCAGATGTCATTGAACTCATGGATGCTTTGAATATCGAACAAGCTATTCTAGGAGGTTTTGATTGGGGCGGTATGTCTACGTGCGTGGCATCAGCACTTTGGCCCGAGCGTGTCGTTGGACTTGTTTCATATGCGGGTTACGACATTGCCGATCTTTCAAGTTATCAACAACCGTTTGCACCAAGTTTGGAATGCGTTTGTTGGTACCAGCATCTGTTCCAGCAAGAGCGTGGAATAGCCTGTCTAACAGAGAATCGACGAGAGCTCTGCCGAATTCTTTGGAAGCAATGGTCACCTTCATTTGCATTCACCGATTCCTTTTACAACCGAACTGCAGAATCCTTTGACAATCCTGATTTTGTCGACGTTGTTATACATGCTTATCGGTTCTGCTTTGGTAATGCAAAAGGTGACCCGGCACTGCAGGAATTGGAAGATGCTTTGGCTGCTCAGCCCAAGATAAATGTTCCGACTATCACTTTGGATGGATGGCAGGATCCATTGAAGCCGGGCGGTACTGCTGAGCATTCTAAGCAGTTCTCTAAACTCTATGAGAGGAGGGAAGTTAATGTTGGTCATGCATTTCCTATGGAAGCTCCTGGGGAGTTTGCAGATGCTATCTTGACAATCCATGCGGGGCAGAGCAGCTGAGACACCATCTAAAATTAAGTTTATAGTATTTTACTTATATTAAAATAACATAAAATAGGTTTGAAACCAACAGCCCTCTCTTGCTCTGGATACCCTCATATAATTATATATTTGATTATAGGAGTTATGTTGTTGCATCAAACCGACAACTTGTGTAACTCCTCGCATATATACATCCAGTGGTGTTTGTGATTGACCCGCATTTCTAATCTACATCAGACCTCAAACAGGCCCTTCATTTTATCTTTAGCCTGACAGAGCAACCTACAAACAGACTTCCACAGCTATAAACTCACAAGACTGTGCCATTTGGCACTCAGGGTACTCTTCACCCTCCAACATGACTTCCCAGGGGAATACGGCGAGAGGGCGCTGTGATGACAACCGTGATTCGATTGACGAGTCAACAGCTATTTTTGTCCAGGCTGCACTGTCAACTCTTCTCTACAGTGAAAAGTTCTCAGGTATGACTATCATCTGTGGTGGACGTGAATTCAAAGCCCACCGTGCTGTCGTATGCGCACAGTCCCCTTTCTTCGATAAAGCTGCGAGTAATGACTTCAGGGTACACGATATGGACTTGATTGATATATTTGCGCTTGGCTGACTGCTTGAGAATCTACGATGCGGCATCGCGATCTGTTGAGTTACCTGAAGACGACCCAGACGTCATGGAACGCTTTCTTGAATTTCTCTATAAGGGAACTTACACTGATAGCGTCAATTCTACATGGGGTTAACCATCTGATGTGGCAATGTTAGACTCTGAGAACATTCAGTGGAACCTACAAATCCCAGCGTGCAACACGGCAATGTCTCTTGACGAAGCATCTGATCGGGATGACGAAGAAGAGCCCGACGAGGAATACAACGAGTATCAAGAGGACAACCCCCAAGACGGAGACACAGAATCTGAAGATGAACAAGATGGGCTTGCCAAAGAAATGGAGGACTTGTCACGCCTCCCCGAAGCAAGAGGGATGCAAAAGCTAGCTGGCCTACGCAACGACATGACACTACCTCTCCGACTTTACGTCATGGCAGACAAGTACGATGTCCCTGCACTTCGCCTTCTGGCGCGTGATCGATTTTACCGCGCCGTAGAGCTCGTTTGGCAAGACGCCGAGTGGTTTCCGGACGTGGTGGATGAGCTGTATGAGACCACGCCGCCAACCGACACTGCGATGAGGGAAATTGTATGTCGACTTGTTGCCGACGTAATAAATGTCCTAAAAGCCAGGGAGAAGATGAGATGTGTCATGATGAAACATGGGGTGTTTGCTGTTGGGGTTATGGAGTGTGCTATTTACCGCAACTCCTTGTACGGTTGAGATACCAGCATGGCATTTTTAGCAGGAGGTTTTGTTAGACTGAGAGAGGAAGAAACAGCCTGGAAGAGAAGCTGGAGATTGGGTTTTGTCCTTTCTTTCCTCACAGGGGTTAGTAAGTCGTTGTGATAGCGTGGTTCTCTGGTTGTTGTTGGTTACCTAGGTAGTTGAAGTTCGGCCACTGCCTAAAGTTGACGAATTGACGTGGCAGAACACCATCTTATTTCTGTGCCACGCGTAGCAAGCCAAGATTTCAAGTGAATCCTTTGAAGTTAGGAACCTGTTTTCGAGCAAACAACACGCCAAGGATTTACGCATTTGTTAGGCGTTTCCGCATTCATTAGTAAGGCCCAGTGCGCTAGAGATTGCCGCTTATAGGGCAACGAATTACGCCCTTCAAATGACACTCCAAAGGATCTGAACCACGTATGCGAGAGCATACATGAATGCCAAGAATAGTAGCATCCTCCGATTGTGACTGTAAACAGAGAAATGCGCCTAGATACGCCCGACTGTGGTTGAAGATCGGTAGCTAAGCCCCCGATTATCGGCCCCCACCATCCACACGGCCAAACGGTCGCCCACCCAGAGAACAAGTCAAACCCAAAGAGGAAATGCCCGATTTTATGGACTTGTATTACGCAGTCAAAACTGTCGTCATGGTTTTATGTCTCCTATTGATCTGCATCTGCGCCTTGGCACTGCGTTGCATCGAGTCGTCTCACACGACACACTGACAGGTCAGGCCAAAACAATTTTGTAACCGGCATTTGCATCCCGCGGGGCGATGCGATATTTTTCGTACGCAGGCTAGACATGTAACTACACTGAGCAAAACAAATCAAGCGTTGCTCCGCCTCAACTCGGGGCAGTTTATGTCAGAGTGGCGGAAAGTATGTGCACAGAATGGGGCGATTCACCCTGTGAGATGGCTTGTTCCTGGTGGTGGCTCAATTGCTTCATTCTGGCCAGTCAGCTGTTTTGCGTTTGCGTGCATATCGTGGCTGCTTATAAGGTTGGATCTAGACTGCGGTCATTCAGGGGCTGATTGTTTGTTGTCTTAAATTGTCTTGCAGCTGATAATTTACATGAAAAGTTTGCTCTCGGGGCAGCAAATACATAATCTCCAATGTCAGCATGTCCACTGTAGCCTGTGACATAAAAATCTCCTGAATGTCGGTCGGCTGGAAAAGGACATTAGTAACAAGTTCGTGGCCGTGCTTGAAAGGAATGTTTCATCGTGGTACGTCGACGTCGGGGCCCGCGAATTAGCGTGTGGAGCTTTAACTCGGGATTCCGCTTGTGCTCATACAGTACTTAGACCAGCAACCTACAACTTGGAACGACATGCTTGGCTTACCCGTTATTGCTGTGACAGCATGTATCAAAGACTTTGTTAATCACCATCATCTGCAACTTTTGGGGGCCATTACTCGAGCTTCATTGTTTTAAGGAGACAACAGACGGGAAATGCCTTGGAGGCGCCAAAAGGATTCACAAAGCGCAGGGCTAACTTCGGTTATGACTCCATGTCACAGCCCTAGCACATGCGCTATCCAATCATAAACGCAGCCATCTGGATGATCTGTCTCGGAATAACCCCGCTAGTGCAAAGTTATGCCGCGTCGACAAGTGTTTTGGAGGCGCAAGGGTCGATCACATTATGTACCTTTAATAGGAGAAACGCAGCGAAATGATACTTGGAGCGCCTCGATAAGATTAGGGCGCCCATTTTCATCTACACTTGCCAGGGTTTAGAGTGGGAAGAGCTGCAGCTACCTTGTCATGACCTTGCCGTATACCGGATCATGTCTCGTGCGTGCAGGTCTTAGTTAGGTTGTCTTCCTTCGCCTTGTCTGCCTTGCCTTGTCCACTTTCAACTTTCAACAAACGATCGCTGTCTTTCCTTGACCGTCTTATTCTCGTCCCTCATTCCTTTTCATTTATACAATAGCCAAGCTTTATTACCTAGTATATTGTTCCACGCAGGTGCCACCTTTGACCCTGTCTTGTCCCTCCCTTTTCTCTTTTCAGTCCTACCATTCCTGCAATCCTATACGAATACTTCCGTCTTCTTTCCCCTTCTCTTATTTTTATACATACCTCTCTTTCTGCCCATGCCACATGTCTTCACGCATTGCCCTCCCTGGCGCTGCGCGTCCTCGTCATAGATTTCGCGTGAATGGCTCAAATTGGAGATGGGTCAAGAAAGGATCGACTTTATTGCTTGTGTTTTTTGCTTTCGTATATTCACTCTATTACTTAGTATGCTTGACTTTCTTCCTGCAAGCTTTTCAATGCTGACCACGCGACTAGATCGTTAATGATAGTGTTTGGCGACCAACCAGTCCGATATTACCAGAAACTTCAGTCACTCCCACCGACATCCCCTCGGGGGAGCGAAAGTTTGTGATCGTACTGCCCGTCGACGATTCGAGTCCCGATCTCTGCAAAGTTGTTAGTAGCGCTATCGCTCTGGGTTATCCAGCACCCGTTATCGTCAATTGGAAGAAGGATTTCCACACCGACGCCGATGGTATTGGACCTTCGCAGCTCGGCAAGATTACTGGTACACTCAACTACCTACAATGGGCCACCGGCGATGAAGCTTCCGAGGACGAGAAGCTGGGAGAGAATGATCTCGTGCTCATGCTCGACGCCCACGATATTTGGCTGCAACTACCACCAAGCGTCATGATGCACCGATACTACAGCAGCAACGCGAGGGCGAACCGACGAATTGCTGAGGAGTACGGTTTCTTCGACAAGGAATTGATGCAACAGACCATCATCGCTGCTGCACAGAAAGGCTGCATCGCCCCACGCGACAAGATCTCGAAGCTCTACTGCAAGGACGTCCCCGAAAGCACGCTTCCCGATAACGTGTTCGGCTTCTTCACCGACTACAGTGTGTCACGATACAAGTACATGCGCCCCAAATATGTCAACAGCGGCAGTTTCATGGGCCCCGCGGGCGACATGCGACGATACTTCGAACGTGTCAAAGATCGCATGGACCAAGACCTTCTCGAGGTTCGGTCCAACGAGGATCTCGCAGGCGACCAGGGTATTTTTGCCGAGGTATTTGGCGAACAGGAACTTTGGCGTCAACATATGAAGCAGGACGATTTTGCTGGCGACAATCCTGGAAAGGAGGCAGCGAGATCGGCACGAGACGAATTCGAATACCACGTCGGTTTGGATTACACACAGGAACTTTTCTACCCGACTTGTTATTCTGACTTCGGCGGTTCTTTTGTTTCCCTCGACGATCCCACTTCAATTGCCACGGAATCGAGTCAAGCGGGTGTTTCGCCCCCACGCGTTGGTGGTGTCCCCAGCGACATTTCTGCCGCCGATGCGCCATTTGCTCAATTGGAGGGTGGCAGCGAGGGCAGCTCTTGGGGTGACATCTCGCTTTATGTCGACTTCTGGACGACCTCGGTTCCTGTCGCGATACACCACAATGCTTGGAGGAATGGGCTCAAGGCCCGTAGGACGACATGGTGGGATAAGACGTGGTACTTCCCCCAATTGCGCAACCTTTTGGAGGCGCACATGACAGCAAACACAACAGCGCCGCTAGCGAGCATCACAGCGGATGACGGCAAACTAGAGGTGCAGGCATACGGCGCAAAGGCTAGAGGAAACGCGTCGCTCCTATTTGGCAAGAATAAAGATACAAAAGCCTGGGAGCTTAGACCGACAGATTGGGATACAATCTGTAAATCAAGTAATGAAGCGGATGAGTTGGAGTCACGCTGGTATGATGAAGTTTTCCGAGATGGCAAGGGTTTACTATAAATATAGAGGCTGGTCAGGAAATCATTTGGTTAGGAGTTATAATTCATAGCGTGTTATTTGACCATACATCATGACAGATATACCAATTCATTACAAGAACTGTTACACTGTGCAATCGAGATTCGGTGATATGACTCAAGCGCTCAAATTTTGGTATTACCCCATCGTCAAAACGTCTGCCAATTTTCTTGGCTGACGTCTCCACAGGGTATTTCCGCACTAGGCAGGGATCGGAGGTACCTGCATGCTTCTAGACTGAGCCGGAGCATCTTTTAGTTCCGGCCTTAGCGACGGGATCGACGATAGTTCAGCGGCGTAGTATAGCGGCAAAGAGAGTTATTTCCGTATTGGTATTGCATATGTGAACGATGGTATGAGGGGAGTAGGTGCCGCCACAGTTTTGAGGGGTGTGGAGGTCTGGATTTTGTTGCGGGACGGATCGAGATGAGTGGTGATTAGGTTTCTAGATGCGATTTCGAACATGCTGTGACTTGGAGGGTTGGAATTGGCAAGGCCATGCTCCCGTGACACCTGATTTATGCCTATTCGTGTATATACGTCATTGTTTTATTCTTCTAGTTTTTGATGACACACTTTACGTTTTTAACATCTTCTTAAATAAAGATCATTATCTAGAATTTCTATACTGGAAGTTTAGGGGAGAGCCTGCTACTAAAGAATCAGCTCTGAGTTTCTCATTTAATAACGAGATTAAGTTAGTATATATAATTGTTATGAGGGAAGTAGATATAACCGAGTAACTAGAATCCTGAATAGATAGAGCAAGAATGAACTATAAACTTGTAACACTCCTCGGATAGACTATTCAGTTATCTGATATTTATCTATCTCCCTTTACGAGCTATAGACAGTCTGCTTAGATCTTTTCATTTTCATACTTCTGACAAAGACTTGACTTCGAATTCACTTCAAATAACTACTTTTGCTTGACGATAATAAATAAAAAGGCCTTGATTGTTTCGTGAGAGTTTGAGAGGACTTATGAAGACTGCCTCTTTAGATACTCATGATTCATCAGAGTGGTATAGGCATTGAAGAAATACCCTGTATAGTAGGATGCCCTATATATTTTGAGTAAGTATCTCATACATAGTCCTGTCAAGTGAAATTTGACTGAATATTGATAGGCCGGGCTCCGTAAGGCCCAACAAGCCCCGCTTTATGCATTCAACTCCAACCTCAAGCAGAAAACCAGCGCTCAAACTCTACATATCATCGTCCTTTTGCCCTCACAGCACTCGGAAATGGTAAGGTACCGTCCTATAACAAATACAGCTCTCATAAAATCAGTCACGCTAATAGAGCAGATAATATGGCGACCTCACGATTCGAAGCAGAGCTCTTCACAGGAGAACACTTTGTAGAAAGTGCCGGCACTGTCTTATTCCGCCTCTCAACGCAAGAAATCTGCATCCTTCGCCATATCCAAAGCAACGAGTACGTCCTACCCAAAGGACGCCGCAACCTACATGAATCGCGTCAAGACACAGCAACGCGCGAAACAACCGAAGAAACAGGCATTCCCTGCCGTATTCTACCCATCGACATGATGTCTCGTGTGTGTCCTTCTGTCGAGACAGAGAATCAACCTGATGAGGCGCGTCTTTTCAAAGGTGTTTATGAACCTATTGTGTTGCAGACACGGAGGCTCGCACGGGGTGAGATTAAGTTAATTTGGTGGTTTGTGGCTGCTGTTAATGAGGATGAGCCTGTTGGTGAGCATGAGAAGGATCAGTTTGATGTGGAGTTTTATGGTTATGATGAGGTTTTGGAGAAGTTGACGTTTAAGGATGATCGTGAGCTGGTTGGGAAGGCGATTGAGTTGATTAAATCTACCCACGGTAGTTGAGATCTCAATATGAGTCAGAAGGAACGTCCTTTCAGTCTATTACATGGATTAAATCTGTCTCTTGAATGACCCTGAAGTCCAGTCAAGTGAAGCAGAATACCAGTAGACTAAGCCTCCGTCTCCCCTCTATGAGTTTGACCGAATAACCTCATGATATCTCAATGAGATACACCCAGGCTATGTAACCTAAGCACCAGTACCCCATTCCAGCATATACCCCGCAACACCCTCAGCAAGGTAACACTGCTCCTTAACAACCAACGCCATCCTCTTCTTCATCATATCATCCCCCTTCTTCATCACAACCAATTTGCACAAAGCCTTCCACAAAGGCGTGTTAACCTCCATCGTCGAGCCGTAAACCTCAAGCACTACATCCTCAAACTCCACCGTGGCTTCCCAGCTAGATTCGTCCCAGGATTTGGTCACCCAGCGTGCTTTGGCGGCGGTGTAGAAACGATCGCGGGCGAGGAGTTCAAGCGCGGGGATGTTGTATTTTTGCGCCATGAAGAAGAGCTTGATAGCGAGGGATATTTCGTGGGGGATGGGCGAGGAGTTGGTTGCGTGTTCCTGTGCCGTTGGCGCTGTATTGGACAATAACCTATTTGAACGTCTGACAATGCGTTCCGGCACCTTTTCAGGAGAGTCCTGTGGGATGGGACATCGCGGGTGACAGTCAAGTCTGTCTTGGATCTCCTTGGTCCTCTCAACACCTTGCGAGCTGTCGATAGTATAGGTACCAGTGTAGAGAAACTCCAGAAAATGTTGAAAAACGTCAGGATCATCATCATCATCGTTCAGAGTCACACTCCTGATAGCACGCTTCTAAAAATGAATCAGTAAGGATGATCATCACATATAGAAAAGGAACGGACCTTGGGCGGGCTGGCGAACTTCTCCTCAAACCATGCACACTGCGTGCATACAACGGCGCGATGGACCTTGAACTCGCGACCGCCGCAGATAATCGATATATCGGAGTACTTTCCATCTAGGAGCAAGTTGTAAAAAGCCGCGCGGCTGGGTGAGGCGCAAAGATCATCGACGGCATGTTGCTCCTCGTCACCCATGTCTTTAAAGCGATTCTTTGATGAAGGAGTCTCTAATGAGGGCGGTACCTGAATGGTGTCAGGCATATCGATATCTTCTGCAGTCATGTTGGGTATTGATGAGGGTGAAAGAAGTGAGATAAAAGTGACATGTGAGAGGGGTGATTTATGTTTTCTGATGAATGGAGTGAGATTTGGCTGTGCGGCAAACAACTGCACGGGTAGCCAGTTACAAATACGGGAGCAAAGTAAAATCATTCACGGAAGCGACTACCCGCATCAAATCACAATTGTTGGTATTTAATTTATTAGACACAGTCCTACAAATAAGCAGTGGCCGTAACTGTTGGCTTGTATCTAGAGTATACACATAAGATCTAGGTCATGATTATTTGACCCCATCATGAATGCCTCCACGGCTTCTTCTATCATCTGCGCTCGGAACACTAGCAAACATCATCGCCACAAACCAAGTGTGCACTGCAGCACACTGTATGCCACACTTCCGTGAAGATGTCATGAGACTTACCGGCAGTCTCTTGGGTATCCACAAACTGTAGGTCAGATATAGACTGCTGTGACAAACCTTGCATCACCTCACCCTCCTGCCCGAAGGTCCTTGGCAGCTCGTTTGACACTCAGCCGCAAAGCATACAATACCGATGCAATATACTCAAAATGCATAAATCCTATGTAGAAGCAAAGAAGATCGCCTGCCTAGCATAAGTCTTAACACCCTCATCCGCCAAATCCTCATCCTCAACACGATCAAACTTCCATTTCTCCGGCCACTGACTCCCAATAGCATCCGCCGCTGCAATACCCCATTTCTCCCAAAACACCTGAATCTCAGCAGCCCAATACCACGTCGCAGCAAAGCCCATCACCGAAAGAACAATCGCCACGAAACACGGCGCCAGAATCGCCGGTTCGGGCCAGCGCGTGATGATGAAGTACAACGCCGTGCCAGCTGCACCAGCCCATATTCCAAAATGGATGAGAAAAAGAAATGTGAGGAGGATTGAGATGATTATGAACATTAGAACGCAGCATGTGAGGAAGTAGAGGAGATACGTGGCTATGGCGCGGTTGCCGACAGAGTTGAGACGGCGTGATGCAGAGCGGGATTTTGGTGTGAAGCGGTTAAGCATTGTTACACGAGCTTCCATGGCGTAGAGTCTGACGGATGGTGAGCGTACGAAACTGCGTATGAGGTATGTTACGAAAAAGACTAAGCCGAGTGAGAGACCCCATGTCCATATCTTGGGAGGTGACTGGGTGAGTTCCGCGACTTGCATGGAGAAGATGGATGTGATGAATGAAAGGGGAATGAAGAAGAATGCGAGCTCGGTGAGTTTGTTGATGCCAGACGTTTGGTCGATGACGAGAGAGGATTGGGCGAGGCCTGTTGAGGCAACGAGGAGATTGAGCGTTTGCTCGGAGCGTGATCGCAGGGATTGTAGGTCAGCACTGAGTTCAGTGACCTCATCCTCCAACTCTTCAGGCAATTTGAGAATATCCTCCGACTTCTTTATATGCTCAATCCACTCGCCTAGCTCCTGCAAGGTCGACCTTATCCACGCTACATTCTGCCTCGTTATCGTCCCCGCAGCTTCAAGCAAGTGAAGATGCAGATCCGCACCAAGATCCGTATCGATATGATCCTGCATCAAACGTAGTTCAGCAAGAAGCTGCCAGAGATCATCAAATGAAAGACGTGTGAGGAGAGATGGAATGATCGAGTCGTCTTGGTTGAGGGCGGTGGTCGGAATCTTGCTGATGTAGCGGTACACAAGATCAATGGTGGATAAAGAGTACTTGCGTGCAAAGTCTCGGTCGCGCATATAAGGCTGGCGAAATTTGTATGCATTTCGCAGATTGTCTTGGTACTCTTCGTCGAACTCGGTGTCGCTGGAGTAAACAGAATCGGTATCGTTGCCTTTCTCGTCCCCACCATGGTTCTCTGTTTTGCCTTTCTTGGCCTGCAGTCGCCTTTTCCTTGCTTCTTTCTTGTCTTTCTTCAATTGCTTCTTCGTAAAGGTCGGCGCAGGTGGATCGAGGTAAGTCTCATCTGGGTCAGCAGTCCGCCATAGCTCTTCATCCGTGTACGACTCAAACTCCATGGCTCGAGGCATGAATGTTAGAGATGGTGTTGCCTTTTTTGTCTTATCGTGTTGCATGGTTCGTGGCGGATCAAACACTAGAATGACTGCGCATGTCAGTTCACAGCCCGTGACTGTCTAAAAAGGGACTCACTCGTTTTCCTCCCCTCCTTGTCAAGACTTGACCAATAGCTCATACCCTCTGGAGCCATTACCCTGAGATCTCTGTTTTGCCAATATGTCGGATTTTGAGGTAGAACAGGATGAAACGTGCTATAGGGACGGTACACATTGGATGTCTTGGTCCTTGCTGACGTGCCTTCAATCTGAGGACCGCCCGAAGATTGCGGAACGTTGAACATCGCTTGACTCTTCTTTTTCGCCTTCTCCTCTTTCTTTTTCCTTTCCTTCATTTTTTGTTCCGCACGCTTCTTCCTTTTGTCAGTCAAAAGCAGCCCATACTTATCCAGAACAACATCACGCTCAATCGTCCATCGTCCATCAGAAATACGCCTCGCGATCTCATCCTCATGGAAGCCTTTCTGACCTAGGTAATGAAGAAGACCAAGTCGACCCCAACGAAGATGCGCCCACTGCCGAGCTTTTGCCCGACGGGATAGATTCCACTCCGTTCGCTGTCCTATTCCAGGTAGAGGACGATGGCGAAACCGTGTTTCTTGCTCAGCCCAGTTCATCCACGCTGCATTCTTCAACTTGAGTCCACTATCACTTGCGCAATATCCTGATGCGATGAGATGTTCATACCAAAATTCAGGATCCACAGAATACAGTTGACCTAACACGCCCATGACAAAGCGACTCAGATCATTGACCATGATAACCCGAACCTGGGAGCTTTCCGGTCTCGTGTCAAGAGCAGTCGCAAGATCTACCTTAGTAGTGATCGGCTCACTTTTCTCCACCGTGTCATTGGCGAAATAGTCAACAACCGATATGGCGACAGATTCCAGTCTTTCAAATCGTTCTCTTCGGGTGACATTGAGCCATCGAGGGTCCCATCGTGCTCGATTATCGAGATCGTTCATGTACAGCTCCGACATAGTCTCTAACCAGAGCTTCAGATTGGAGAACTCTTCTTCATCAGCACCCTCTTCAGGGATGCCTTGTCGAATAGCTTTCGCAAACGTGTCCATGTCGCGCCGACTCCTCCCAAAAGACAGTGGATGCGGTACATTGGGCCTATTCTCGGGATATCCGCCCTCTTTGTTTGACCCAAGTGAGTCTTGCGCGGCACTGCCATCGTATTCAAGCGAGTTGCGCGGGACAGAGTAGTTTGGCTTCCAGCGCTGTGAGGTTGGCCAGTCGAGCTCATAGCCACCCAGCGTCTCCTCATCCGCCAAGCCGCGACGCTTTCGATTGAACATGGCAACGGGAGGAGATTTTGTTGGCGCGTAGCGATGGTGTAGGGGGTTAAATTCAGCCTTATCTAGGCACGTAAACGAAATTGAGGTGAAGGTCACTTGCATCTGGACCCCAATCGATCTTAGCTCGGTGGGGAGATCCCTGCAATCGAGCCATCGTAATTGATTGGGCTACCCGGTATAGACACCAGGTTGTTCGATGCACTTTGCTCCTGAAGCCGTGAATTTAAGTGATTATGTTTGATAGTAATAACAGCGAGTTGAACTTGGTGCTCAGGGATTAAAGTCAGTGAATGAAGATGGAAGGAATGCCAAGAGAGCAACGGGCGGGAAACAGTGGAGATCCCGCTGTTACTCCACCTGGGGTTGGCTGATTGAGACACTCCTACGTCAACTTGAAGGCGCACTGCAAGGCTGTACCTGCGCTGGACAGGCTGTGCAAAATGGAACCATGTTTGTAAACGGAACTGCCTGGATGAGGCAAACACCGAACTCGCCATGGTACATCAAGAATATCAAATTGGCAGCATTTAAGACAGCCTTAGAGGCTTGGTTGTGCAAGTGGGAACAGTGACTGCCAAGGAATGACAAGAGTCCCCTGAATGATTGAGGTTTCTTCTTCCATACTTCGCTTCTCTTCTGTATTAGGTACTTCACATGTGTACGTTATATGCAGAAAATGCAGGAGTAAATCAATCATCAATGGATTTCTCCAAATGATCTTTAAGCTTAAACCCCTCCTCCGCTTGGTGGTTAATTCACCCACCCATGTTTCAACCACGACAAGGATCGTTTTCCAGACTTCCTTGACAACTTTTAAACTTGTTGGTTGTTGGTAAGCATGCAGATTGTACTGTAATCTTAAAAAGTACTGGCAACCCTGTCTAGATGTTGGCTGTGCCATTATCTCAAGTAGGAAGTGAAGTGGCCACGGGTATAAGTCAATGCAGCCACCCACACTGGAGCCTCTGAGCTCAACATCCGTCGGTTAGACATGAAAGCAAACAATTCCATTAGTGCAGATTATTCGACTATGGACTCATCCTTCTCAACCTCACATGCGGTTACGCCTACGGTGACCAAACTGATAACCCTTACAACACCATTCAAACAACCACGCGGATGCGACTCAAACTTTGCCCAGACCAGCGTCTTGCCGACTGGTCTCCAAACATCTGCTGTGCCAATTCTTCTTTCAACGGCTGAGCCTTCGTGTTACCCATCAGGATGGAAGGATGTTATACGTACCAGTCGTTTTGACTTTTATCCAGCAGTCTGCCCCAGCGGTTGGATTTACTATGATATGCGAACGACAGACGATGAGCTTTCTATGGCTCGTTGTTGTAACAGGTACATCTTTGCTCCACTGCCTAACTTTTAACACATGTACTAATCAAGATATTCACCCTCTTAGTGGCTATACTCCCTTGAACGACGAAGAACGGGATCTTGTTCGTTCACAGCCTTACTCGACCAAGAACTGCGGGCGTTGGGTACAGGACACTGATGTTAAGACCACTCCTGGCAGCACAGAGTCCAGCAGGACGTTGATGCTCCATGAGGCATGGACTGTGTACTGGAATAAATCTGACACATCGACGTTGACTCCACAGCTACCAACTTTGACAAGCGCTATGTTCGTCCCGACTTGGACTCCTGGAGAGGATATTCCCGATGGCAAATGGGATAAGACACCCCCAGATGACGGCCCAATCTCACAAGGTTGGGGAAAGTTTCTGGTCATTGGTGTACCTATTATCGGTATATTTGTTGTTGGAGTCATAGCCATCGCTTGTATACGGCGTTATGGACAGCAACTCAGGAGGCCAGCGATTAGAACGCCCCGCGGTCGATCATGATATGTTTCAAGGGGGGTCAAATAAGACAGCGACAATTGTTCCAATATGCTCTCTCAAGGTATTAATAAATTAATTAAATAATGTTAAACAAATAAAACTATCCAATTCTAATTCTAAATCTATTTTATGTCAAACTCGCAGTATGACTGCTTCCAGGCTTCGACTGTCTCCCTCTAGGCGACGAGTCTTTAGACAAGGGCCACACTTGGCGACCATCAGTCCTATCACTCGCAATCCACTCCTTCTTTTCACCAACATGCGTAACATTCATCGCCGGCGGAACCAGCGACTCCGCTCCCTTCGGAAGCGCCTTGAGTCGCATAGCAGATGTATCATACGCATACAAGCTCAAAAGAAGACATCCGCCCGTCTTTGGAGGATCAAGGACATACGCGCCACCGTAGCTGCTATCCACCTCAGCTTCTTGATCCTCACAGAAGAACGCAGTATCCCAGCCGTGCAGACACAAGTCGTGGTTGAGATCGTCTTCGGCAAATGTGAATGCCTCTTTATCACCGCATCCGCTTTGATCAGGCGCCCATTTTGCTGATACGATGACTGTGTATCCGTCTTCCTCTAGAGCTATGTTTTGCCCGATTGCGTTGTCGGGATCAAGAGTGTAGCTAGAGTCACAGAAAGATCCGATGACTTCCTTGGCTTCGTCTTTGGTGAACTCAAGATGATCTGAGTTGTCGGCGTAACAGTAGGCTTCACCGTCGTTGATGGCTGTGTTGGTTGGGTACGAGGTGGTAGTCTTTGATGGCTCTTCAGTGGTTGTTGTTGACTCGCCGAATGTTGTTGTGGCTTTCGGGTATGATGTGGTGATGAAGGAGATACCTTTTATCGTGACCGAGATGGTAGTGCCGACGTAAGAAGGGAGAATAATCGCCGACGTTCCTCGCATCTTGGTCTTCGTAGCCGACTTGACATCAGAGATTGAATAAGCGGTCTTATCAACAGTAACATAACCGTCGTTGACAGGATATGGCGTTGCACTGACAATGACGCTCGCGGAAAAGGTTGTCTTGTATGTTGTTCCCAAGTTCCCATAGGTGTTGTAGTCGTCACCGAGGTCATCATCGTAGTCAACGGTAGCGAGTGGACAAGAATCACCCGTTGTCGTGGCAGTAGCTGTTAAGAAACAGCCGGTGATGACTTCAGTCGAGGTAGTTGTACATGAAGAGGACTCACAAGATACCCAATAGTCGGTAACTTGAGAGGTTGTGCGATCGCAGCCAAGATATGTGTTGCACACAGTAGCGCAGGGCTTTGTTGTGCAGACTTGATGGCACTCGGTGTTGGTCTCTGTAGCGCAATCTTCGTCCTCGTCCTCCTCATCATCATCATCATCGTCATCGTCGTTGTCTTCGTCGTCCTTATTCTTCTCACACCCAGCACCAACACAATTGCCTCCTGGTCCAGGACATCCTCCACCAATACAGCCTATTGAGCCACCGCCGCTACCTCCACCACTTCCACCTGGACCACAGCCAAAAAGACACAGATTACCGCAGCCAGATTTGCATACTGGACCGGGAGGTCCTGCGGTGACAATGATGCCTGGAGCGATACCTGGAGGAGGTCCAATGTTCACATCATCTGTTGGAAGAGGTCCAGGTTTGTAAGTGTAAGTAATGCCATGAGTTGGCTCGGTCAAGGTGATGGGCGATGGAATGATACTGCCTCGAATAGGCACCAATATTGAAGTAGATTCATTGAAAACAACGTTGGACACACCGATCTCTGAAGTGGTGAGAGGCGGGAGGGTAATGCGGACGGTGATTGTTGTCGTGCCATACTTGGTAACGCCGCTGGTGGTTTCAGGCCATGTCTCCTTGAAAGTCTCAGTGATGACGGGGAAACTGATAGTGGTCTTTGAGGAGAGTGGCCATGGTGGAAGGACGAGGGTGCAAGGAGGTTGGCATCCTGCTGTTGGTGTCTTGGAGTCCCAGATCTTGGGGTCAATGGATACAACATTGCCACCACTGCCATTACCACCGTTGTTGCCATCACCATCACCATCACCATCTCCCTCGCCATTGCCGTTGCCGTTGCCGTTGCCGTTACCACCATCACTACCACCACCGCTACCGCCACCATTACCATCATCATCCCCTCCACCGGTACCGGGCCCCCCAGGAGTAGGCTTATCTGGTAACTTGGGCGCCCAGTTGTGATTGTTGATATACGCATTGACAGCGCCCCCATCAAAAACAACAAGATAGTCAGCCTTCCTATCACCATTGATATCCGCATAGTGAACAGGGCCCTGGGGACTAACACCCCCGGCAATAGTCCCCATATCATTCCACTTGCGCCCCTCGCCAGTAGGAATCTTCCCGTTGTTGCGATACCCTCGAGCAGCACCGCCATCATACTGAACGATGTAATCGGCCTTGCCATCTCCTGTGAGATCTGCAAACTGGATCTTGCTTCCAGGTTCGCCAACGCCTGTGGCCACGACAATACCTTCTTTCCAGATGCGGCCGCCGTCCCTGGATGGAATGTTCTTATTATTTTGCCAGTACTTGACCGCTCCGCCGTCGTAGAGAACAAGGAAGTCAGCATACCCGTCGCCATCAAGATCCGCAAACCTGATTTTGCTTCCTGGTTCGCCGACTCCCGGGGAGATTGTGATGCCTTCTTGCCAGATGCGCTTGTTCCCTGGGTTGGGCAGATTTCCGTTGTTGAGATATGCCTTGACAGCTCCACCGCCGTAGATGACCAAGTAGTCGGCACGTTTGTCACCGTTGACATCGGCAAACTCGATACATGAGTCTGAGAGATCCTCGTTGAAGCCGGGCGCAATCTCGCCAATTGACTCCCACTTGTCGTTGCCCTTGTTGATCCAAGCCCGAGCGCGTCCTTTGGCGTCGACGGAGATCAAATCATCCCTTCCTTCGCCTGTCAAATCAGCGAAGCGGATACTTTGACCTTTGGTGCCCGTGATGCCAAGGTTCTTCCACATGCGAATGCTTCCATCGTCAGCGACGGCAAGGAAGTCCGCCAGACCGTCACCGTCCATATCTGCGAATCGGATCATGTCGCCAGTAACACCCTCAATGCCAGGGGCAATTGTACCCAGATCGTCCCAATTGCGGCCCCCTTCTTTCAAGCTGTTACGAAATGCCTTGACGGCACCACCCTCATAGACAACAAGATAGTCTGCAGTCAAGTTAGCAACGCATGACTCCTATCAAGGGGAGTCAAAACCTACCAGCCTTTCCGTCGCCATCAATGTCTCGAATACTCGTCGAATCTGCAGGTATACCAGCGGGGCCAGGGGCGATTGTAACCTCAGTCTCCCAGTTCTTCTTGCTTTGATCCTTGCCATTGTTGTGAGTATTGCGTGCCCACTTAACAGCACCCCCTCCGTAGACGATAACATAGTCGGCATATCCATCGCCATCAATGTCCTCAAATCTGACCTTGTCTCTTGATTCGAGACCGCTTGCCCACTTAGAATCAAGGGACTCAAACTTCTTTCCATTGTCCACGTTCTTCCAGGCCTTGGCAGCACCGTCTTCATACAGAGCAATCAGATCTGCTTTGCCATCGTTATCAACGTCAGCGAGGCGGATCATGTTTCCCTTGACCGAATTCCAGTCTGGGTTGATATACCCGATACTTTTCCAGTCGTTTGGCTTGCCTCCGTTGATCCAGGCTCGCATTGTACCATCCTTGTCAGCAAGAACGTAATCAGCAATACCATCGCCGTTGAGATCAGCCAAGATAACCTTTTCACGGGTGGCGTTCACAGCTGTCTCTCTGATGGGACCAACAGATTCCCAGGTATGGAAGCCTTCGAAGACAGTGCCCTGCTTCTTCCAAATTTTGCCCACGATCTCTTCTTGGGCACCTCCTGTTCCACCACCGACACCAAGGCCAACACCAGGTAGGCCAGCAGCGTCTATCTTCACGGGAGTCTTCAACCAGCCGCGCTTGTCGGCCTCGAGAATAGCCTTAAGCCAAGCATTGGCCATCTTCTCGTAGCCACTATCATTCGGGTGTTTCTCATCCGAAAGATCAGCTGCAGTAATGTCGATTGGGACTTCGAGAATATGTTTTCCAGCTTTCTGCCTCTCCTCGATAATGGAGATGACTTGTGGGTTGAAACGATCAGTGTTCTGTTGCATCCTGGGTTTGTTGGCCCAGATAACCGGAGCAAGGAGAACAGTGACGTCTGGGGCATTCTCGAAAAGGCCATCAATAATTGATGCCAACATACGAGGAGACCCTTCGAGATCCTCCTCAAGGTCCATGTTGTTTGTACCAGCATGAACAAGAACAACATTAGGACGAGCTGTAATTGAAAGCTTCCAGTACGTGTTGATTTGTGCAAGGACCTTTCCACTGTGACCTTCATGGTCATTGTCTGCCATGCCAGTTGGAGGGTGCTTCAGGCTACCGACCATGTCTACCGAAGTTCCTCGACCGATGAGCTTCTCACGGAGGCGGTTTCGGTAGCCTTTTTGGTCTTTGGAGCCATTGCCTTTGGTGATTGAGTCTCCAAGGGGCATGATACGGAGACTCGGCAATGCTGAGGCAAGCGGTGATATGAGTGCCACAAGCACCATCAACGAGGTGATGGCGCTCGGAAGCGTAAAGGGCAGCATATGGAATGATGGTATAGATATCAAAGGATATAAGTTGTATGGGGATATGATATCTTGTGATGTGATACAAAGAGTTTGTGTGAAATGTCAAATGATGATAAGGAGCCAAACTTGTGCGGTTTCCTTTGCGTGTTATAAGTCGGCTTCTTTCCAGAGGAAAGAAAATCTCTGTCCAGCTTGACTGGCCATGATGATTGCTATAGCCCCCAACTTCCCCCAACTCCGCCTCGGGCATATCTCGTCGCTTCTTTCCCGTCTATACTACGTGAAGAGCTGTTGGTTCTAGGATGAGTGAACATCATTAAACATGATACCAAGGCGCAGCGAAGCAAGACACTCAGAAACTTCTCCTTTAACGACTCAAAGTGTAGATCGTGAGTCTTTGTCTTCTCTCTATTGGACCGTTTCTTGATCATGGAGAAGTGTGCCTTGTTGGTTCAGTCGGCTGTGTCTTGATGGACTGCTACGTTGGTTAAAGATAGTATCCACCATGTAACTTAGACTTCAAAGGCTGACTCTGTTGGTTCTAAAATACCTCACATTATCGCATCCTTCAGCTAAAGTCATGTTAAATTTAGTGTTTCTTCAAGAATAAGGTGTGGCTTGCCCCTGACAGATGGCATGAGGCTTGGGACGGCACGGCTGGTCACCAGATAGTGATGATCGACTTCAACAAACCAAAAAACAGTGACATCGGGGTTTCACATACACGGTAAGTATAAACGGCATTCGTATGGCCTTTGTCGCCCTTGAAGTGGTAGGTAAGTAAACTTGATGTCTATATATTCTACCAAAAGAGAAGTCCCAGATGCCGACTCTGTACGTTCATGATGTCTACTTACTTTCTTACTAACTGTAGTTGTCATTGAGAAGTCAATCTGGATAGAGGATTCCGAGCGCTTGTGATGGCGAATGAAGCCAACGATGCTGTCGGGGATATTTGCTTTCCGCGCGTTAAACCGTGGTAACCTCACACCTTGGGGGCCAAAGATACGGGCCTTAAAATAAAGTCCTGAAATAAGAATGGGCTGCAGTAGGGTCATGCAGGAATCTTTGGCGCCCCATAGCATGCTATATCTATTCTTTGTTTAATTAGAAGACAAGCTGTGAGTCTGCCTCGCTGACGACATCATGCTGTGATGTTGTTGGCTCTAGTCTTCAGGATACACTTATCCGATGCTGTTGGTTTAAGCATACTTGCTGAAGGATCCCCGATTGCAACCTCACAGACATAAAAGGAACTGCCGATGTTGTAGGTGAAACACCGGGGTCCGACGTGCGGCCCGGCTCCGTGGTTGCAGCCACCAATGAGAACATCGCGTGAAGCGCTGTAAATGCATCCAAGTTACCACAAACCTAACAACCAACAGCACGTATCAATAGTGATGATCGCCAGCAGTAACATGAAAAATGAGAAAAAAGGCTTATACTTTATTAATGAAAGTATTTGTGTGGAATCTATATCATTATAATTTATTTTTATATTGGCAGCCAGTCAGAAAACTTCCAGATATGCGGAGACTTCTTCGTCTATCAATAATACCTACTCTGTAGTGTTATATCGTGATCTTGGCCAAGAGTAGATTCATCTTCTTTCCTATTGGGAGTTCCACAGTATTAGAAAAGCCTCACGACCTAGGATCCCTACATTACTGCAACCTGCAGCCAACAGCATGGGTCGATCGTGGGGGTCGATGAAACACGCAACCAACAGCCCTGGATGGGACATGGCGATGATACGAGCTCAGCCTTGGTGCTGTCTCCCTCCATCTTCTGGATCGTCTTACAAGGGCTATCAACTTTCAGACAGGTTCCAGTGCTCTTGTTCAATTATCAATACTATAACTATATAGCTATTGCCAACCCAAAATGTTTTTGACATCTCATACAATCTCACGTCCAATTTCGTTAAAATGCCATCTTTGTCCAGTATGGATACAAAACGCCGAAGGTCAGTGTCCACTTCCATCTCATGGAGAGTAACCTTCACTGCAATCTCCCTCATTTTCTCGTTCATTCTACTCTCCTACACTCGGCCCTCGCAACTGTCTCCCTTGCATTCTGGTGCTATTGCAAATGGAAATTATGATATTGCCATCAACAACCTCACCAAGAGGGCAACTGCCGCGTACGATAGAGCTGTTAAGAAGGGGGAAATACTCTATTGTGATATGAGGATGTCTCAAGAAGACCTCCAGGCCAAATATGGAAAGTCTTGGGAGTCACCCTCGTACCTCCAACAGGCTGGCTTGGAGCAACTGGAAGGTTGGGAGACAGAGGAAGAGCCAAAACACAGTTTCAAGGACTATCTTGATGAAGCGTTGACGAGTCTCAAAGTACCTATCCAACTTCAACATCAAGCCTGGTGGCATACTGAAGGGGCAAATATCTACGATGATCCAATGCTTGCCATGGAAGGAGATTCTGATTTGGACACACTCGATTTCAAGACTTCCGAGGTTAGCCAATATCCCTGACTTACCAGCGTTACGACCAAGTCCGGTTCTGAACGGGTAAGAAACTGACTCAATAAATGACATTAGGAGGGATCAGGAGCATACTTTAGAAACTCCTTTGTTCTTAATCCTGGTGTAATAATTGCTGATATCAATTATTCGGTTCAACAAGCTCTAAAGGATGGTGGGATGAACCCAGAGGCAGTTACGCATATAAAAAAGGTAAGCCAGGTTAACCCTCATTCATCGCGCCCACTAACATTAACTGCCAGTGGAGCGATGCTGCTTGGATGCAATGGGTAAGAAAACTCCACCCTTTTCGGATCTTTCTTAAGTTTAACGAGGTCGGTAACAGGACACGGTGTGCACAGAGTCGGGAGGTGATGTTGACGATCTCAAATATATCATTCGCTCCAAGATCGAGAACGACGCTAGCCTCGAGTTTATATTCCAAGCTGTCCTTAACAGATACGAAAGGAGAAAGGGAAAGGTCTCCAAGTCGATCGGTACATGGAAGAATAAAATAACATTTACCGCCAACCGCGACCTTAACGAGTTCTATGGCATTTTGGGTAGCCCCAACGGATCAGGAGCCGCCTTCTTGTTGATCAACCACAAGAAGCGGCTTGGGGTCAAGACTATTAAGAGGATCGACGTATTTGTCCCCGAGGGCAGCTATGAGATTACTGGAACCGAGATTAAGCGTGAGCACAAGGACTGGAATGTCATGCTTCTGATGCATGTTGTCGACCCTTGAAGAGTTTGAGGCAGGCTGGCTGTTACAAGTTTACACATGACCTAGGGCACAGTTGTCTTGAGAATGTGTTGGGTATGAATCAAATTAAAAATGCTTTTCTTTCTATGTACCTAAGTTTAGGAGAGTTTAGGATATATCTATTTTATTCTACCCATGCTTTAGGAAGCCCCCTATAAATACTAGACTTTGGTCATGGACTTACCATGCCGTATGCAGAATTGCGCGATAGAAAGATGGGCAGATTTAATCAGCTGACAATCCCAAGTTGTTATATTCAGGTGAGTCCTGTCGAGGTTTGGATCATTCGTCTTCCGTTTGCGCGTTTCTACGTAGTTCCTCTTCGCGCTCTTCAAGCAACCTTGGCCCCGTGATGCGCAGCTCAGCTTTAATACTTGCCACCTCATCAGGAGGTAAAACACTCTCCCACGCGTAGAAGTAGAATGTCTCATGGAACATGAAAACTTGGCCAATTTCAGGGTGCATACCCAAGAGGTGCATCCTCCACCTATCCCAGAAAGCGAAGCCAAAAGGGCGGAAGGAGTTGAACTTCACACCCTCGATTGGAGATGCACCACCCATAGGATGTGGACGAGGTTTGTTGAGAAACCTGAAGATTGACATTCCAGGAGCTTCTATTTCCAGCGCTTCCGCAAGCCGGCCCCATTGACTGTCCTCAGTTCGCTCCATGCGCGTGAAAGGGGTGCCTTTCTTACTGTGGTGAAGGACTTTTACGAATTTTCGGTTGCGATTCGGAAGCGCGGTGATCCATCCCCCATGCCGAGGGGGTCGGGGCAGTCGGTAGTTTTCATCTTGAGTCGGTTCTCCAAGGGTTTTTAAGTAATCCATCACAGATCTGACTTCTTCAGATGCCATAGCCTGATTATCTCCAACTTCGTCGGCAAAATCGGCGGGAGTCATACGACTAAGCTTCTCCATATCCTCCGCCGGCCAGCTTAGGCTGTCCGACTGACGATGCATTTCGCCAACAAGCTGGATGGCCCATAGAGCACGGACAGCTCGCATCTCCTCCACCCATGTCGGTTGTCCTGCATCAGCCACTTTGGCAGGCATTCCCTTAAACACTTGATCCCATGGTAGAATGCGTTTCCCATCAGGACCAGGTCTAGGATTGCGATCGTATCGATTCTCACGATCAACAAGATGGAGCGGTCTGAAGCTAGGATCTCTCACTCGTTCAAGACACGAGGTCAAAAAGGCTTGCGAAAGAGAAGATATGTGATAGGCTGTCGCAACAACTGATCGAATAACTACCACGGATGGTGCTACAGTAGATAGCAGTTCGCGATCACATTTTATGGGGTCCGGATTGTGTCCTGAACCAAAAAATGAAAATCGAGGGAATAACGAGCGCAAGAATCGGATTTGTAAGTCAAAAAGGTTACAGAAAGGGAGTGCCTTTGAGCGCACGAGAAGTACCGCGCGTACAGCTTCTGCAATAGCGGGCGATAATATCGCATTGGGGCCTGAGAGGATGCTGTCGACGATGGTAATGGCATGGTCGTTGAACAGGCGCCAAACGTGAGGAGATGCTCTCATTAAATCCCAGAGTGTGTCGAGGCCTGGAAGGGTCGTGACAATGGGGAGCAAGACCTCTGGAGGAAGTGTCTCAAGAGATGCCATCTGTGAGGATGAACGCATAGTCGACATGCTCTGAGATATCAAGTTGACTAATTTTGATAAGAGAGAGAAGTGAACTGAGTGAATGAAGAGGAGCGGGGGGGATCAGCGCTTATAACCAGCAACCAACATCCATCCTCAAGCGACGATGTCCATTGCGTCCAACAATACCGATCCCTGTAAGTTTGTTGGTTATGAGCTTTATCACTCAGAAGGTTGCACTCGGTCTGGATACATGTCGATCGTGGCCTATTCATGCGGCCGCCTATGTTTCAAGTGGTAGTGACATTCGTGGTATTGGGAGTTGAAGAAGTGAAGAAGCCACCTGATTAACAAATCCGTGGGTTGGTTGATTACAGGCAGGCGGCCGGGAAATAGTGGAGATCCCACTATAGCTACAGCGGGGTTATCAGCTTAAAAGCTTGCTCCAGACAATGGACACCATCTCAAAGAACAACCTGAAGCAACAACAAGGATAACTAGTGATAAGTTTATATAAAAGCCAGGTAGGTTTCCAAGGCTTAAGGTAAGTTGGAGACTAATTAAATTGACAGAATTATGAGAGTTAAAGTCCTGGCTTATCTTACCCCTCCGCCTAGCCACAGAAAGCAAGATACCTGCGAGTTCTCTGTCTTGTACGATGTACCCCGTCCCTCAGGGAACTAATGTAGCAGAAGAGTGCCTCCCGCCATCCTGGGACGAAGGTGAGTTCATGGCTATTGCTTGCCGAGCCTTCATTACTGCAACCTGCAGCAACAGCTCAGGCGGGATTGGGCGGCAAGATCTGTCGGGTCTGATTGTTGAAGTAGGTATCCCAGGTTCATATCGCTTCTCTATACCGCGGCATGTACACTACCGATAAGGCACATCATGCCTGTATGACACCCCATTCAATCCAGGTTTGCAATGACTTTTCTCGTACCTCTGCCTTTTGTTCCTTGGTCAGAGTAATTGCTTCCACTCCTCGCCTCTCCCTAGACTCTCCAGTCTCACACAAAACTGGCCCTTCATCCTCATCAGGCGCAAAAGTGTATGAGCGAACTTCTGCGTTGCCCCAGTCCGTTGCTGTCTTGATTAGCACCGAGACCAGTAGGAATGGCAAATAACATACCGTTACCGTTAATAGAGTTCACCCAGTCATCTGTGAGAAAATGCAGAAAACACCCATGCGAAATCACCACAATATCTCTTTCGGGTCTTTCGCTCAGCCATTGTCGTGCTACCTGAGCCCTCACTAGAAGACTGTTCTTAGCTGGGGCCCATTTGCCTTGCTATATTTCTTTAGCCTTATTACCCAGACTACATTAGGCAAGCTTGTATTACATACCTTAACGTGCCAGCCTGGCTCGACTAGACCGAAATCTACTGGCTGTTGTTCAAACTCGGCCTTTATTATAGAGAGATTGCTACCAGTATCGCAGATAAGATTACTTGCTTCCTGTACCTCTGGCCAGGCCAAGATCTGCAAGCCGCCCTCTAGCTGTGATGGGAAAGCTAATAGGGCCGTCTGAATTGTCCGTCGTAGTGGCGATGCTATTATCAGTTGAGTATTAGCTAGGTCAGGGAACCTAGTAACTAGGCTTTGAGCTTGGTCTTCTCCCAGGGCCGTCAGTTCGGGATCAGGTAGATGGTGGTTTGCATGGCTAAGATTATGAATGCCTTGCCCGTGGCGCACAAGGTGAATGACTGGCGGCATATTCTCTGTCTCAGGTTGGTGCGGGAATCTGAAGATTGTTTGCGCTTTGCTTTAAGTAAAATGAATAAGGTAGGTATTGAATTGATGTCAGGCAACACAACAAATGGCGGAAGCGGGGTTTGTTTGGTTGGTGTCGGCCAACAGGGGTTTCGTTGATATCAACCAACGAATCCCCCAGAGTGGGCCGCCCAGACTGCGATGAATATAATGTAAGGCCTTGAGCCAGCAGTGGTTCATATGGCTGACTTTGCCTGCGCACGTATTGAGCATGCCGTTTCAAATGCCTTTCAATGGGCAGACATCAGCTGCAGAAGTCGCTTCTGTATACCGTGATCAGATCCACGGCAAAACAAGTGAGTACCTTGATATATCTTCGCGACTAAATTACTGATAGTATATGTAGTCACAGTCACTGGTGTAAGCCTCAATGGTCTCGGCGCCGCGCTATGTGAAGCCATCGCCCCCTATGGCCCCAGTCTTCTCATTATCACAGGCCGTGACATCCAGCGTCCTCAGGCAGTCGCCAAGGCTCTCATCACTCAATACCCAGACCTCAAAATCTCCACTGTACGGATGGATCTGTCCATATCAGAGTCGGTCGTGAAAGCTTCACGCGAGATTAAACAGCTTTGCTGCCGAATTGATGTACTGGTGAATAACGCTGGCGTCATGTGCATCCCCAGTCACAGCCTGACAGTGGACAAGGTGGAAACGCATCTGGCTGTCAATTACATGGGGCACTTCCTACTTACTCAGTTGCTTTCTGAGAAGCTACGAGGGTCAGAAACTAAAGGGCGCGTGGTCAACGTGTCGAGCAGTGCCCATACCATTTCTCCCTTCCGGTTCTCTGACCCAAACTTCATCTCACCGACAAATCTGCTTCTAGATGAACAGCCATCTCTCAGTGCCTGTGAAGCTTTTGGAACACCCTGTGTAGCTGATTACTCACCTTTGGTGGCATACGCACAATCCAAAACGGCGTTAATATTGCAAGCCAAGGCCATCGCCGCAGGGGCTCTCGGAGATGGGATTGCAGCACACTCTGTTAATCCAGGTGGTAAGCACAACTCCCGATTCCTGAAATCGTCTTCAGGTGCTGAGTGCTAGGAAAGTGATTGATACGAATCTGTGGCGACACATGGCCTCAGACGAAGTCAACGGGATTCTGCAGTCCGTTCCGACCAAGAGCCCCGAGCAAGGGGCTGCAACAATACTGGTGGCAGCACTGGACCCGTCACTTGATAGTAAGTGACTTTTACTCAAACAGTAGACACCTTTGTTTCTAATCAAGCCCCCCTTTAGGTTATGGAGGCGAGTACTTGGAAGATTGTAACATCTCTAAAGCGGCCCTCCACGCAAACGACATCAAAATAGCATTGCGGCTCTGGGAGTGGACGGAAAGTTCCTTATCCCACCATTTAGCTAGTTAATCAGACGTCTCAAGTAGATGATATAGAGTTTCCTCAACACAGTTCGCTAGTCCGACACCCGTCTTCCAAATTTCATCATGGCTTCCATCCAAACTCACTGTCTTGACCGATCTCCCCCGTCCTTCTCCCCACGCCTTAAGGGATTGGATCATTCTTTCGATCTGCTGAGGCGAAACATACTCATCCTCTAAACAAACAGCCAGGACAGCCACTCTTCCTGTCGGCCAAAGCTTCTCATAATCATCATGATAGGCTGGGCTCTGATCTCGCCAAGTGTTCTCGTCAGGACCAAACGCAGCGTGTAGAAACTCTTGACACATTGGAGGCTCAGGATCCATATCTCGCAGCAAGACAAGGTCGTACAGACCTGCTATCCCAACGATGGCTTGTGGCGCAACGTAGGCCGGAGAATCATGTTCCGCCTTCCAGATCAAAGTTTGATACGCAAGAGTTGCGCCACACGAATGGCCTGCCAAGATATATCGGTCTCCGAAATGGAACCGCTGCTGTAAATACTGAATACCCGACATGACGTCGTTCACATGGTCTGGATGTATAGCCTGCCGGTCGTTACCGGTCGGGCTTGAATGGTTGGGCGAAGGGGAAAGACGGTAACTGAGAGATGCTATGCCTTCAATGGCACAAGATGCCTTTGAATTCAATAGAATTCCTGCTGCATTTCCCGCAAAAGTTGCTGTGATTTCGGGATCGCGCCAGGCTCCACCGTGAATGAAGCTGTGACCTGTTGTTAGCATGACACTTGCAATACGCATGAATATTGGAGGTAAACATACACGATCCAAAACTTTTGAGGGGCATTGTAGCTTGTCCTTTTCGTGGGCAGCCAAACATCAAGGGTTTGATGCGTGGATACTTGAGCATCCCCCGCGTACGGGATGTTGCTGGAGTATTCCAAGTGTTGCTCCATTGCTAGCTAATGCGTAGGATGAAGATCATATCACACAGTGTTCTCGGTGAAGGGTAAACTACCGAGAGAGTATAAATACCTTCGATCATTACGGGTAGTAGCATGTTTTGTTGGATGCCCATCTCAATTTGCTAGGATGGCTGAGATTACTATGGCTGAACCAGTTTACATATATAAAGTTGGGCTGTTGCTACTCTAATCGCATCATCATAAAACACCGAACAACATCA
Organism: Fusarium sp. NRRL 53497; assembly: GCA_013184445.1. NCBI lineage: Eukaryota > Fungi > Ascomycota > Sordariomycetes > Hypocreales > Nectriaceae > Fusarium > Fusarium sp. NRRL 53497. Next base: position 311,362 of record JABCJZ010000091.1, read on the forward strand.
GACGCAATCATGAACGGACAGACTATCACCAAATCCTCGTCTACTTCTCCGGCATGGCCCATCGTGTCTCAATGGCTCAACCAAGGCGCTCAGACTGGGCCGTGGTGGAGCTTGGTTGGTCCCCAGCTGTCTGTACTCGCCCACGAGGCACAGTATAGTATCGAAAAACAGTTCGAGATTCTTCTGTTCCTATACGCAAAGGTTTTACCTAGTCTCGGGTCATTCTACCAGCGTGAGAAAGACAACTGGCCATCTCGCTACGCCAGCCTCCTCACAAACGATGGATCCCCATTCGAATACAGCTGGAAATGGAACAGCACCTCCAGCACCCCGGAGGTTCGGTACTGCATCGAAGCCATCGGGCCAAATACGGGTACGGCGGATGATCCGTTCAACTATCTTGAGACGGAGAAGCTACTAGTTGATGAGCTCGCCCCTTCGGTTCCTCAGCTAGACCTCACTTGGTTCCGCCATTTTGCCAGGGCCCTGGGCATTGATGCTCGTAAACCCGCCCCATCAAATCCAGAAGCTCCGCCGGCAAGCATGTTTGTTGCTTTTGAACACGTTGCAAAGGGCATCGTCGTCAAGGCATACTTTCTTCCTTCCACTGAATCCGAGTCCGGCGGACCTCCAACCTTTGGGACATTCGCGAGCGCTGCTCGAGGCATTCTCCTGAATACAGATGCTCTGGATGCTGTCATGGAATATGTACAAGGCGACTCTGTCGGCAACACGCTGATGCCAGATATGCTGGCGATTGACTGTATCGATCCTAGCAAATCTCGCATGAAGCTGTACGCCTCCTCTTCGGCGACTTCATTCGCATCCATTGTGTCCGTCATGACCCTTGGAGGCAGGATCTCGAATATCGACCGCGGTATCCAGGAGCTGGAACTGCTTCTTCGCTTGGTACTCGGACTGGAAAATGAGGTCTCATGGACAGATGAACTTAGTGTTCAGGCTGCCTTCGATAAGGACCTCGCTCACCCCTTCGACTTATATGGCCGAGCGACGTACTACTTTGACATAGCCCCTAACTCAAAGCTACCTGATGTGAAGCTATACATACCTGTTATCCGTTTCGGCAAGTCGGACGCCGCGGTAGCATCGGGACTTGGTGAGTATTTGCGTCTCAAGCAGCGAGACCAGTACCATGATGGTTTCGTACGTGCACTGGAGAATATTGGCGGAAGGCATGCAGAGGGGAGTGGACATCGGCTACAAACGTATCTCGCGGTGGCCTTTCAACGTGATGGGTCACTGGCCATTACCTCATACGTCAATCCGGGTATATACCACGCCGACTTGAAGGATGAGACTGGGTGATGGGGACATATAGCATCGTATCAAATGACATCCACCAGTTTACTATAACCTGACTATATGACATCGTGCACGAAGTTGAAAAATTAATTGACCTGGCTGGTTTCTCCCCGACTTGAGCTTTCTACTTCTTTTCGGGTGGTACCTCCACGCATCGAAGAGTCAAATTATATCCCTCAGGCGTGAGAAGAATGTCTGTTTTGCACTATAGTCTACGGTGAAGTGCTATTTATGTTGTGATGCGAAGGCTTTATGGGTTACTATGGAAGCATAGACGCAGCACTTGAGTTATATGAGAATGAAAGGGCTTCTTGCCTCCTATTGTTACAGCCTATTGTTTGTCTCTACTCCTACTCCTATCAGCTGGCCTCGTTGCCGAATCGCGCCTTAAGCTCAATCACCGGCCCTTGGACAATACTAATAAGGGCATCTTCGATAGCAAAAAGCTCTGAATGGCCCTCTTCACCACTAGGCTCACCAGACTCAAGGTTTGTTGCCGTGCGGAAGTCAAAATGCCACAATAGCTTGGCCAGTATCATTTTGAGATTGCGAGTTGCCAAGTTCTTCGCAACACACGTGCGATGCCCACCAGAAAAGGGAAAGAAGTTCCGCTTCGACTGTAAGACTTCCTCTACCGTCCTATCATTCTTACCAGTCTGATCGGCAAGCCATCGTTCAGGGAGAAACAGGTACGGATCTTTGTGAACGGCCTCGTTGAAGTTAAGGGCGTAAAAGCAGACCCCCACCGTCAGTCCTGCAGGGAACCAATGTCCATCGATCTCGATGCCATCTCCGGTTGTTACCCGCTCAAGGGGGCTCGGAGCAACCGGCGGGCCCATCCGCAGGGACTCCAGTATACAAGCTTCGAGATATGTGCAAGAACTTAGATCAGGTCCTTGTTGAATATCTTCCGCGGAGGCGAAACGCTGACGAACCTCTGCTATAGCTTGTTCTCGAGCAAGCTCATGATGAGCGAGATGGAACATGAAGCTGGCGATGGCGCTGGACATTGCATCAGACCCGGCAGCTAGGAGCAAACTGGCGTCTGACTTGACCTCGTTGTCTGTGAGCTTTTCGCCAGTTTCGGGGTCAACGGCTGTGAGGAGGTAGTGGATGTAGTCTTTGCGTCTAGCTTCTTCAGGCGTCCCCGCGGCCACGGCATCGTTTTCTTCCTGAACACGCTCTTGAATGGCTTCCTCGCAGAAGTCAAAATAGTTCTTATTATCAACTGCTGCCTGGCCGCCGTACTGTGATAATATGGGGTGTGCTAGTGCGTACTCGATCAGCTTCCTGAAGGGAAGGTGTCCAGCCTGTTCTTTGTTAGTTGTGACCTGATTTGGCCCTCAAAAGACACGAAATTTTCCTACCCAGTATGTAAATCTCATCCCGCTTCTCATCATCGGGATGCCATGTCGAAATGTTGGTTCCGTGAGACAATTGAAGCTGCGGCCTAGCGACAGATCCCCCATGGTATCAGCTGTCCACCAGGTCGCATAATCGTGAATGTTGACCTTGGCCCAGCTTTCTCCAATCTTGTTATGGAGCACCTCCAATAGAATCTTCGCATACTTCAGGTAAAACTCGCCCGCATCTCCCATAGCCTTCTCAGTGAATGCCTGGGCAACGACCCGTCGTCGGAAAGCATGTTTTTCCTTGTCCACGATGGCGAACAGACTGGGAGCTGCAACCGTAGCATCTATAGTCAAGTGAAAATCAGATTTGATGAGATTGGCATGCCGTGATGCGTATATGACTCGCGCTGCTGACCCGGTGTTGAAAGACACCATGTTAGGCGCAATTCGCACAATGGAGCCATATCGACGATGAGCGGCGAGGAGTTGGAGGTGTCGCTTTCCACTAGCACATTGCCACACCGTCGGCCAAATAGAGATTTTCCACCAGAAAGGACCGGGAAATTCGGCCAGTGGGTGGAAGAACAAACGGTATACCGCGATAGAACTAAACTGCGCTCGGTGTTAGTGACACTGCTAACGGAATGATGTGATGTTGGAAACGAACATATAATATGGTTGCAGCAGCGAGAGCCCAGCCATAGGATACTGCCTCATCTGAGAGTAGTCTCATTCTGTCTTTGCGTTATGGTGAATGAATTTGGGATGCTGCGGCACATCAATGCTCATAAATATATTGGCCGAGACCATCCAGTTTTCATTCCACATGGGCATCATATCATTGATATCCACCAATGAAACACAATTCTCATTATGGGATCCTAGGCCTTTTTTATTTTCACTTAGGCACGGCTAAATAGAGTAAGCTATTCTCTTGCACCCATTTATCTTCGCTTTCTGACAGATGGCTTGATGCGCAAGCAAGAATACCCCATGCTCTTGTGGGGGTGGCTTTCACGACTCAAAGACGAGATTGTTCAGAATGATGTCTGGCTGCAGCTATTCGGTATACAAAGGCGATAGTGAGACCCATTCTTCAAATCATTGAAGTCACAAAGACGCCTATGGCCTAATACAGCTGCTAAAAGTACTTCATACGAGCATAACAAGTTCATTTTCTGTGTACCAGAACACGCAGACCATTTGAATCCAACTTAGGAACTGGATCGAAAAAGTCATGAGCCATCTCTACATCACTCCGATCAGTTTCGAAAAGCGAAACCGAATACGTCCGAAACAGTGTTGCAATAGCCAGGTAGATTTCCGCCCAGGCCAAATGCATCCCTAGACACATGCGTGTCCCTTTGCTAAACGGCACAAAGCACCGATCAAGGTGTCTCTGCTCCTCCAACTTCCCGAGCCAGCGCTCTGGACGAAACGCGCGAGGATCAGGAAATACAGTTGGATTATCGTGCATGAAAATGGACGTCATACCAACTGGAGTGCGAGGAGGGATTATCATGCCGTTGACGTGAAGCGGTTCATCTGATAACAGTTGCAGACGATGCGTTACTCCATATCCGAGTCTCAAAGCCTCTTTGATGTACGCTGTTAAGAGTGGGAGCTTCTCAAGCCGTTTTAGCGAGACAGGTTCCTTCGGATCTGGGAATTCGGTTACCAACTCAGTCACCAATGCTGTGAGCCTGCTCGGGTCATTGAGCGTATGGAAGACAACAAGCTTTAGGACGTTAGCTGTAGTCAGCGTGCCAGCGCCTATCAGAGTCTGTCCCTCGCCTTTCAGACGCTCAACTGTTTTCTCGGAGGTCGGCAGTTTACTCTGGAGCAGGGCTTCGAAGACGCAAGGTCTGGCTTGTCCAGATTGATCTTTGCGTCGTTTGTCAATTAGGGTCTGGACATGAGAACTCATCCACTGTTCAAATCATAAGTCAGAATACGTCGGTTGCAAGTGCTTCGCAAGCAATATACGGCTTTGCTTACCTCTTGTATGGTAAGCAACTTGTCAATGGCTGGAGCGAAGGCTTTGACTAAAGACCGTGGTACCCATCTGAAAAATGCGACAATCCATGGAAATTGTTTTACCAGATGTCCCAGCTCAGACGGCGCTGCCACAGTCTCAACCCACTCCGGTGCGAAATCTGGATGCTGCAGAAGGCCAAACGGCTCCCCAAAGCAGTGTGCAGATATAACATCGGCTGCAAACACAGCGAATGCAAGACCCAAATCTAGAGGCATCCTTGACTTGGAGAACTCGTCTAATCTCTCACAGAGCTCGTGTATGTTGGACTGGATCATTGATTCCAGTTGCTGGATTGCAGTGCGTGAAAAGAGCGGGTTTAGAGCTGCGCGACGAACTCGGTGATGGTCATGAGGAACAGTTGAGAAAACCGACGTATTGTTGCCAAACATGCCTGCCGCCCAAAGCCATTTGTCCCGTTTCTTTGTTGGACCACTATAAAGAGTCGGATAGAAACTTGGGTCGTTGACGTGAAGTTCGAACGGGTTGATCCGTACAACGGGACCTGAAAACAAGTTCTAGTACACATTTTTCGGCGAAGACAAATTCCAACCCTCTTGAGAATATCTTACCGTAAGCCTCATGCATCTTGTCAATCTCTCGAAAGTAGCTCCCCCGTTTGATGACGTCGTAGTAGAATTCATACCACAGTGTAGCAGCGGCCAATTTCGGACCGGGGAATCGTGCGAGAGGGCTAAAGACTAGCCTTTTGACAGCTAAAACAATGCATAGCGAGGCCGAGATGAGAGGAAGTAGAACCTCTGCGGAAAAAAGAGTAGTCAACGATGCCATATTGTCGTCAGCGGGATGTGAAAGCTGGGTGACGGCAAGAATGAACTTTGCAATTTTAGTTTAAAAATGATTGAGTTGCAACTATTGATGAAATAGTCTCGCCTGGCTAATTGCCAAGATATCAAGTAATACGGGAGTTATCGGTCTTTATTTCGACATCCATCGTGGCAAGAACAAATTCACACACTAAGTAGTGGCCACCTATCAACTTAATACAGTATTGAGAACATCGCCTCGGATAACCTTAAGAAACTCGACTGGCTTTGTTCCCCCGGTGCCATTTCCCCCCGATATACTAACAGGGTTGGTGGACATACTCGCATCCGTCAAGCATGCGGCAGCTTTATTTCCACGGCTCGAAGTGATGACTACATATCTTGTGACTATACGGATATGTATCTGTCTAAATCGAGCCAACGCCAGGAGACAATCTTCATAAGCTGCTCGGAGGGCTTCCTCACGCGATGCCGTGGAGACGAAGTTACAAATATTGGCTGCGCCCTCAACTTTTGTCAGGAATTCCCGATGTGGGCCGGGCATATACCAACGCATCTCCTATATGATGTCAGTAAGAATGAGCATAAAAGACCGGAACAAGACTTGCGACCCACTGACCTGAAGAAAGGCATTGTCGCCGTGCTCTACACCCAGCGCGATATCGATGAAGCAGAACAGAGAGCTTTGTGCGTTACTAGGTCCTCGGAACTTCTGGTAACTACCCCCGTCTGTAGTCTCGTATAAAACGCCATGTGGAAGTCCGGCAGATTGCAGATCCCGTGTCCCTTCCAGGAACGGCCTCAGGGTGTCGTAGAAGAACGATGGGCTACACTTATCGTATAGCTGAGGAAGTAGTGCTGTCAGCGAGTCGATTATAACTTTTGTTTCACGCAGTGAAGACGTGAGAAGTGCTATATCGTTGTTTCGTGTGGCTTCGATAGCGTGAAGAAGAGTGCTGATTAACGGACCTCCACACTTTTCGATCGCTACAGATATACAAAAGAATGCGGACTCCTCTGGGGACCCTGTGAATGAAACCAGCGTTTGAAGTCGGTCTAGTAGGGGTAATTGATCCCCGGATATATAGCGGTGATTCCAGAGCGTTTGACCTGAATATGTTGGTACGCAAGGCAGTCCGAGATGTTTCGAGATATCTAGCATCGGTTGCGCGAGGCATACTGGCAGTGTCTGTAACCACTTGTCAGACTGAATGCTATTAAGGACTCTAGTATAGTGTCGCTTACCTCAGAAGGAGGATATTGGCAGAAAATAAATGCATTCGACAAATATCCCAGGACAACATAAGCCCTCCGCCACTCTGCTTCGCTGCAGAGGAAAGCTGTGCCTAGGAGGGGGAGGGAATTAACCTTATCTCTCAATACTCCATTCTTGAGGAGACATGGTAGAGAGATTGCGAGTGTTTCCCACGGCTGATAGTATGGGTTAGGCAAACATAGAAGTGGCACAGCTGAGGGTAAGAAGCCAGACTTGGAGGATACTTGGTATTGTTCAAGGCTAGATATGATGTCAGCCATTTTGAGCAATGAGTAACCTTCTCAAAGCGTATGTTTTAATGAGCACTTGAGAATGTCTTTCGACAGGCTTAAATATATATGTCTCTGTGTTTTGATGATAGTCTACCCGGCGCATTCACTCCAAGGCTTAGGTTACCCTCTAACAGTGAATCAACCAATAAGTACAAGGTTCCCCTCTTTGGCAACGCGACATGAATTCTGGGTCCCATCAAGCGGCTGCCTGCCTTCCTCTGCTTTGGCTGTTGGTAACCTTGACATGTTGATATACCTATCCCAGTTTAGCTTAATGAGATGAGGATCCTTCAACAGCAATTCAAGCGTCCTTGCCAGTGTATTGCCAACGTCTGCCACGAGGCTCGATGAAATGAGCGATGCTCGATGGGAGATTGAGCAGTGAATGTCGTATCCGGGGCGGACATCGACAGAGAGGGCAAGGTCATACTGTAGGAGGATGTTAGTCTCTGTAACAAAGAGGAGCAAAACGTAGAAGGAAGGATAATAAGCAAGCTTCAGATTCACTCACATCCCAGGGGTCTTCAAAGCTCTCCATTGACAACTCAAGCCCATTGCGCTCCATTTTGAGGCTGTCGATACCAGCATTGCGGATGTTGACCATGGTATTTACTTGACCATTACCACCACGTCCATTTTTCGAGTTTTGAGATGCTCGAATTGAAGTGCCGCGATGGAAGGCTGAGCCAACAGTTCGCTGCTGAATCTCCAGTGCCAGGTTCCAGAGAGAGTTATGTGCGCTAATATGGACGCCGAGGACGAGCAAATCGACATAAAGTCCAATAGATCTCTCAATCCCAGGAATATCCAGAGATCTGCTGGAAGCCACATACGCGAACGAAACTTCATCCTTGGAGACGTACTTGGAAAGGACTAAGCTCCATACCAGAAACATCAAACTGGAAATGGTAACACCACGTTGGCTGCAAACCTGAGCCATGTCCGTAGCACATGCTCCAGGTAGAGCAACGAAGTAAACAGATACTTCCGACGGGGAATTAGTAGAACTGAGGTCAGGCGGGAATATACAGGGCTGTGCTCCGTGGATATCTTGAGATGAGCGATGACTGGCGCTATCTTGGATGTAATTCTGATAGCAGCTCTTGTCAGGGGGGAGTGGCCGCCCTGCAAGTGCATCAAGTAGTTCTTCCAATAGAATCGATCGTGACGTTGCATCCATGATAGCATGGCTGATCTCCAAAGAAAAGATTATACTCTCGTCATCTGACTCATGGAAGACAATACGATGGGGAAGCTGAGCCTCCTTCCCCTGACACCATCCAAAGCCTGTCGGGTCTCCACAAGATGTTATGGGAAAGGACTTGTTCATGACTGCGCCCAGAAACCGTTCCTTGGAACCTTGGCAGACGAAAAGAGTGCGCAGACTGGGGTTATTTGTAACTACCTGACTCCAGGCTTCTTGTAGTCGGCATATATCGATCATGCGGTTCTCTGCTAATGATCTCAACCGCCATGTTCCTACCACGCGGTAAAACAAAGGATTTCGAGCTGAGCTACTAAGCATATGGTTCTGCAAGTCTGAAGCCCAGTACACATTTTCGATATCATCAGGATCCCAAGCGTTCTCCTTGACCCTTGTTTTGAACATGTCTTTCAGACAATGAAACGGATCAGGGTCCATCGTCAGAGGTTTTCTATCCTTATAAGGAGACTTGAGCAGATCTTTCCAAGTAGCTGCCAGATGGTCGATTCTGTCCCTATGAGAAATCTCAGATGGAAATGTTATGCTGAAGTGAAGACGATCTCCTTCTACCGAGATGAATATGTCAAAGATTGAGAGGCGCTGAGCTTCTGGATCGGCAGTTTCTTCGCCCACAGTCGACATCACACGGAAGGGCAAGTCTTCCTGGCCAACCTGCTGAAACTGGCCAGCAAAGTTAAAGACAAATTCCATCGGAGATGGCTTGTGTTTGTTTGGCCCAAGGAATCGGTGACACCAGTACGGATGTCCGTTTCCTGGAATAGAGCGCCGTGCCTGCATTGTATGTAGGATGGCTTGCTTGAGGTCAAGGGCTTGTTCAGCTGGCACGTTGATTGGATATGCAGTCGTGAACCAACCGACTGTTTGCGAAATGTCAATTCCTGGGTGCCAAGGCTCACGTCCATGAGACTCAACAAAGACTGTAGGCGTTTCCCGATCGGCAAATACATGAGCGAATGCCGCATAAAAGGATCCGATCATAAGCTCAATGGGCTGAACTTGACTTGTGGTGTCTGCCATAGAACTACCGAGGATCGACTTTTTGAGAAAGAAGCTAGAGCGGTCTGTAGAGCCATGCTTATTCTCGAGGAGAGCTCCACGTGGTTGCCAGTAGGCACAGTTGTCCAGAAGAATAGGTGTAGGCAGTATCTTGTCCGGATCCAGTGTCTTGGTGTAGTCCTCTTGGAGCGAGCACCACGCCTGAAAGGACATGGTCGAGCCATGCAGTGGCTCTCGTCGTAGAACCTTGGCCAAGTCATCCAGTATAATCCTCCAAGACACCAGGTCAATGACAAGGTGATGGGCGGTAAGCTGCAACTGCTGGGGCTCAGTGTCGCAGTCCCATAAACGAACATCAAACATGATATTTGAAGCAACAGGTAGAGTGGGCGGTACCACAATTTCAGGGGGAGGGGACGAACACCATATATTTCGAGAGGATATAGAGTAGGAACCCTCGATATGCTTCGAGACTGACTGAAGCCAGGTCCCAGATCGTCGTTCAAAGCGAGCTCTCAGCATGGGGTGCATTGAAACAAGATCGTCCAACGCGTGCTTTAATTCCATAAGAGGAGTTTTCTTCTTCAGCTGCAAGATGACGCTCTGGGTGAAGGAGTCGTGTCCATCTCTAACAAGATCAAAGAAAAACTGTTGAACAGGGGACAAGGGGAAGAGAACTCCCGGCTGATCCTTGCAAACAGGGGCCTTGGGGGGACGAGGCTTAGAAGTTTGAAACAGCTCGCGCAAGCTCTTGTTTGAGAGAACATCGCCAATCCAGAAGGACATTCCAGCTTCTTTACCCAGGCGGCAAAGCTCGATGGCAGCAATAGAGTCTCCACCATTTCTGATGAAAGACAGATGAGGTTTGAGAAGGTCTGGGTCGATACTGAGGACTTTGCACAGGGCTCTCTGGTATTCAGGCTGGATATCGTGATGGTACTGATTGTGAGAGTCCGCAGTTTTGCCATTGCCGGGCTCCAATATCGACCTCAAGGTAGAAACTTCCATTTCCTCTACCCATTTACGGACTGCCTTTCGATCTACTTTCCCCGACGAAGTTTCAGGAAGGGAGGACATCTGGATCCACCTGGTGGGAATCATGGCAGCAGGGAGGGTATTCTGTAGTTCATTATGCAGCCTGACTTGAAGACGCTCATCCAGTGCTGAAGCTTGGAAGGAGTGTACAGTATGCGCGGCGAAGGTCAAGGCTGATTTGTCGCGTATGATTGCCACCAGCTTATTGACTAGTGGCCCTTTCTTTGGTAGGTCAACCACGACGCTCCAGATCAAACTGGTGGAGAGAAGAATGGCTTCAATCTCCTCGACATTAATTCGTTGGCCACGAACTTTGATCTGATTGTCCTTTCGGCCGTGAATCGTTGTCAGTCCGTTGCGATCCATGTGGGCCAGATCCCCCGACTTGTAGAACCGGGACGAAACATTCCCAGAGAGATCAGAAGCCCATGAAGGTGCATGAATGAACGAAGACACCGTGCGTATGGGGTCGTTCCAGTACCCTCGAGCGAGGAGCCTTCCTCCAATAACTAGTTCGCCCACCTCTCCTGGAGGAAGAATTTGGTTGTGATCATCGGGGTCAACAATACGACAAATACTGCCAACAGGGAACCCGATAACCTTTCCAGGCTCGTCTTTGTGTTTCCTCTCAGTCATTATACAGGCGACGCTGGCTTCTGCAGGCCCGTAAACATTGAACAGTCGCACCTGATCGCTCCATTTCCTAATCACTTCATCGGGCAATAACTCTCCTCCGAGCTGCAGAGTCTTCATCCCTGGAACGGCATCCGGCTCAAGCATCTTGGCAGATGTGGGCGTGAGAAGAGCATGGTTCACATTGAGTCGGTTGATCGCTGGTTCAAGGAGGAGGCGATCGGCCTCAGAGGGTATACAAACACATCCTCCATGGATCAAGGTTGTAAAGATCTCGTCAATGGAGACATCGAATGTGTGCGCTGCAAACTGCAGTACCCGCGAGCCCGGAGATAAGCCAGTCAGATGTCCACGAGCCAGAGCGCTGGTTAAGAATGCGCCATGTTCGACCACGACGCCTTTCGGAGTTCCCGTACTGCCCGAAGTGAAAATGATATATGCCGCGTCACTATCATTCGCCTTTGTTGCAGTGCGAGATTTCGATAGTAGCCCTTGCCAAGCATTTGGTTTCTGATCGACGATGAGGACGTTCTCGTGTAGACTGCTTGCTTTGTCTTGCATCTTAGTCGATGATATGATGACGATTGGGTCAATTTCCTTGACAAGCTGATGTAGCCGCTTGAGTGGATGTGTAGGGTCCAGGGGGACAAACATGGCACCCGCCTTCAGTACAGCAAGTGCAGAAAGAGTATAAGAGGCACATGGCTCCATCATAAGGGCCACTCTGGCTTCACGACGGACGCCCAAAGAAACGAGGTGATGAGAAAGCTTTGAGGACGTTGTTGATAGCTCAGAATAGGAAAGTGATACATCATAGGTGTCAATGGCGATTTCGCAGGGCTGAGACGAAGCTCGCCCATCGATCAGCGTATGAATGCATTGGCTGGTTCTTGTACAATCTGTCGCATCCGCAACACTAGGTAATGGGGTTGCACGTGGAGGTACCATGGTGACAGCGACGACGAAGCTGAGTTGCAGATGAGAAACACTCAGCTCACTCACATCTCATTTACATTGCGGTTAGATATACTCAAGGCTGTTATCTTTGTCTGGTATTCATTCAATCTCGACTGCTAGTCCATTGCCGACTCTGAAAACCGGTGTGTTATACAGGGGCCGTTGGAGTCTCAGAGTGAGCGGCCATGGCAACAATCCGGTCGACACAGATCAGCCTCTCCTACATGGCGCTTGATACTGGGTGTAAATATGTATCCAACCAATAATTGTTCTATTTTCTCATGTCCGATTGCTTGAGATGCCCCACTTGGGTGCATGTGTGAATCTGCATCTGGCCCCTATTTACTCGATGGTCTAATCCAGGATTTCGTTGATCGCAACCAACAAAATGACGAAAACACTGAAGCATATCATCCGGTTGTAGTTATTCTAGTAAGCCTCTCAAAAAGCGACCTTTTCTCAATTTCCAGGCTCTTCCAATTGCCACAGCCTATTGAATTTGAATGGGTTGTTTGGGCAGGGGTAGTAATTACCCTGTATTGTATAAAGCTCTTATTTCCGCGAGAATTGCATCCGGGTCAATCTCCTCACACCGACCGCCGTTAAGAAGTAATGATGCTACCGGATTCAAAATCTCAAGGACCCTACGGTGCTTGGAGTGACTTCTCTCAGTGCAATAGACCAATGCTTCAAGCATGTTGGCCGTAAAAAAGGTAGTATGACTGTATATCCCTAGAGGTTAGCATCACAGTAGTACCTTGGGTGAGAAGTGTTGTTTTTGTCAGAATCACTTACACAGCTGATGCGACTCTTGGCGAGCAAGAAATGAGGATGCTCATCCCCAAAGACTTGATGAGCATCAGCCATCGCTTCCCAAACCGCTTTTTATCATGAAATCGGCTACGATGGTAGCGTTTCCTGTCGTCCACGTGCCAGTCCTCATGTAACTCAACGAGGATCTCATCAATAACGGTTGTAGCATCACCGCGTCCTCTGCCTTTGCGCTGCAGCGATCCAGAGTGTCGCCACTCCTGGCAAGCCTGTTCGTAGGCTGTGTGAAGCATCACAACAGCCACACGATTGAGGATTTGGTCGTCCCTCATGCGATTCTCAAGCCTGCATATGCATGAATAGGCATCGATGAGCTTCGCACGTCCTGGGCCCTTGGTGGTCGGCTCCGGTATCTGTTCTTGGTGCCAGAACCCCGTTGTTTTCCACCGGGGCAGGCTTTCTTCGAGGAATTCAACCAGGTCTGACCTTATGCAGTTCTCTGAGATGTCAACTATCTCGTGAAGTACTGTATCTGACAGATCGTACTTGGTACCAGAGCCGAAGAGAGACCTTAGCTCGAGCGGTGCCGAGTCGCTGATGCACACTGTTTTATGAGGCGCGGTCGATCTTGCACATAAGGCATTCGACGCCCCGCTGCGGACTGTGCTTGCTCGCCTGCGACCTTTCGATGACTTGTTGCTACGATATGATGTCCCTTTCGGAGAATTGCATTGTATGTCAAAGCTCATTGGTTGGCAAGCCGGTTGAGGGGAAACCTCTGACAATTGGCTCTGGATCCCAGTCCCAAGAGGATTTTGCGCATCTATGGAAAGACCAAGTACGGAAGCCAACTCAGCGTCACACCAGTCACTGCTGAGCTATTAATCAGAAAGGAATGAAGTTAGGTACAATATTCAGCAAACATACCTTGTGGACTGCGCACCTGATGGGTTTGTTTGTTGGCCAAAACCAGTATCAAGCCCTTCCATGATGTCACCACTTGAGAGCGGCTGTATAAGTCCATCGTCGTAGGTGACACCTTGTTCCACATCAGTAGTATTTCCTGCTTGCGCAGCTGGAAACATTGCAAGATCCATGACGCCGGGGGCACTAAAATCAACCATGTCAAGCATTGGCACGTGGAAGTCGACATCCTGTGCCGTCAAGAAGTCAGTGACATCTATATCCACTGCTCCAGGGCTACTCTCACTCGATGAATCTTGTTTCGTGAAGGTGAGACTAGACCCTGCATTCTGCTCCAAGTCCACGGCCGCCTGGACAGAAATGCCATGTGACCTTAGTTGGCTGGCCAGATCATTGATGGCATGCTCGTCGAAAGTCTCCAAATATGGAAGCAACAGGCTTGCAAGCTAAAGGTGAGACATGTTCGTCAGTATGGGGTTTCTACTTTTACAGAACGGGTATCAAACAAACCTGGGTATCACTACGGTGCCCCTCCATATTGTGTGAAAGGCAGTCAAGGCTCCGGACAGTCGAGGAGTGAGGGGAGGGAAGTAACCCGATTGCTCGATTCAAATAAGTATTTCTTCCATACTAAGGAACAGAAGGTCATTTGGGGGCTTCATATTTGAGGGTTGGTTGTTGGCTGTAAGACCAACATGCAGCGGCAACAACCAGGGACAAGCTGCGTGTAAGACGGAAAAGCCAGGATTAGGCTCGGAAGTCAGAATTATGAAAGAGGCACAGAAAACGGAGTAGTTGCATGGTATCAACAGGATGCCTAATATGAGCTGTGGAGACGTTGCAGGAGTTGGTTAAAGATGTGCGAATATGTAAAGTACTATTCAAATGGAAATAGCTATTTCACAGCTTGAGGGGGCAAGCCGGAGAGTTATTTTCAGAGCTGGAGCCGAGGTTCAATACTGAGTTGAGATTGGAAGCTTCGTCTTCCAGCCATAACACCCAACTGCTAATGACATATCAAGCACGAGGGCCAATACCGAGGCTGGTTTAGGTCATTCCTTGAGCTTACAGGGGTTAATGACGGTGGGATGACCTTGTTGGCAGGTCAGAGTTCACCTACTTGTTAGAGCAAACATAGTGAAGATCTCCCAACACCACATCGAGACGGTTGAGCTCTGTCTCCTGACTCAAGCTATCAAGCTTTTCTTAGCTACAACGCAGGACCATCGACTAACATTATAGACACCTGACAACCCCATGACTAGCTCTTTGATCTAATAATGATTTAAGCGTAATTTTAAGCTTGACTAGACTTGTTAATCCCTGTATCGCTTTGACCTGACGATCCTTGAAGCTGCTTGCTGGGCGTAATCAGCGCCCAGCGATATTACTAAATAATATGCGGCTCCTGGACAATAGAGGTGGGGGGGGGTGAGCTCGTTTAAAGTTATAGACTAACTAAACATGGAATCCTCCCGTCTTTGACAGATGACGAAGATCATGATCTTCCATCCTTCCCGACTGAGCGTCTGACAGATGAATGCCAGCAACGCGCTGTACCTTTTACGCAATAACAAACGTCGTCAGCTTCTCCACCTTAAGATGTTCTGGAAGGGTCGCTAGAAATCGCGCAAAATAGAGTTAGCTACAGATAGCACTCCCAGTTTTACCCCATCACTGCAACCACCACCGCAACGCGCGTACAGTATCCCTTGCAAACCAGGGGAGCTTTTTAATCTGCACGCGGGATTTATTTATTACTCCGTAGACATGGGGGATCTGCGGGACGGCCCGGCTTGCATGTCATAAGCTATTTGGTAGATAAAAGTTCATAGAAAACGAGCTGCATCTCGTTGGTACTTGTTCTTTGATTAGGGTAATAGATAAACTGGTGAGAGAACAGTTGGAGAGAAGATGGTAAATTGATCCCGCGTAGATGTCTACCTATGTTACTTGCACATGTTCTGCAATGGCCCCGACTTTACCTGAATCCCCAGTACCCAAAAGCCACTGGCAGAAGTTCATGCAATGGAACCGACCACTTCCTCCAGTAAAGAGGACGTGTATTCACCATGAAATCGAAACACAAGTTGCCGCGCAACCGAATAAGATTGCCGTGGCTTCGACACATACCAATCTCACATACTCGGATCTCAACCGCATCGCAACTCAGCTTGCGTCCAGGCTCTGTCACCATGGCGTTGGGCCAGACGTAATTGTACCTTTATGCTTCGACAAGTCACCCTGGATGATAGTCGCAATCCTTGCCGTGCTCAAGGCTAGCGGAGCATTCGTCGCTTTGGATCCCAATGCACCATCGTCTCGCATCGATGCCATGCTGCAGCAGGTAGACGCGAAGGTAGTTGTGACAGAGCCCAGATACCGACATTTATTTGGCAGCTCCGACCTTCACATTTTTCAGCTTTCTGATGCGCATCTGTCTATGCTTCCTAAAGTCAAGGACGATGACATAACAGAAGGTCAATATCGCTCTAATCCCAAAGATGCGGCCTATGTCATTTTCACATCTGGCAGTACTGGAAAGCCAAAAGCCGTTGTTGTCGAGCATCAATCCTTTTGCTCAGGCATGGCACTGCATGCGCCAGCACAATTTATGGACCAAAGTTCTCGTGTTCTGCAGTTTGCATCATACACGCACGACATGTCTATTGTTGAAGTCCTCACGACGCTCTGCGTGGGCGGAACTATATGTAGCCCGACCGAAGATGAACGCATCAATGGTATCACGGAGTTCATCAACGCACAACGTGTAAACTGGGCGGTTTTGACACCGTCGTTTATCACATCCATCAATCATGATGAAGTACCTACGCTGGAAACAGTTGTTCTCGCTGGAGAGCGGATCTCGCAATCCAATATCAGCGCCTGGGCAAGCTCTGTCAAGTTGTTAACCGGTTATGGCGTGAGTGAGTGTAGCGTTGTAACTACAATCAGTAGTCCAGCCGATAAAAATCGCAGCGCTTCTAACATCGGGTTGCCAGCTGGTGGAACCTGCTGGATCGTTGATACCAATGACCCAGATCGGCTGCTGCCCCTGGGCGACGTGGGTGAAATTCTCATTGAAGGTCCAACAGTGGCTCGAGGATATCTCGGAAACCCGGAAGCCACTGAGCGATCATTCATCCGTCCACCGGTCTGGCTCCGTCTCATCCTCAAAGAGTCAGATGGCGAGTCTAGTCTCTACCGAACGGGGGACCTAGGTCGTTACAATACCGACGGAACCCTGGACTTTGTCTCCCGCTGTGATTCCCAGGTCAAAGTGGCTGGACGTAGGATCGAGCTTGGTGAGGTTGAGCATTACATCTCAAGCCACCCGTCCGTCAGACTATGTATGGTTCTGCTTCCCCGTGAAGGTGATTATGCGAATCATATGGTTGTAGTGCTAGAATTGCACGTTAGTGAAGATCATACACTGGACTATGAGTTGCAGGACGTGGCTGATGTCCAAGATATCAAATCCTTCCTTCATACACAGGCGCCGAGCTATATGATCCCATCGTTCTGGCTTACTATTACCCGGTTCCCTCGACTTCCTTCGGCTAAGTTGGACCGCCGTACAGTTGACAGCTTGCTCGCACGTCGAAAAATGACAGCCGATACGTATGGATTAATTCCATCAGAGGACACGGTGGCATGGCGAATTGCTAGCGAGCTTGCGTATCTCCGAATGTCACAAACTCAAACTTTGGGTCCCCGCACGGCTTTGCAGAACATTCCCTTGCGACTAGCTGGGATCGACTCAATCAAAGCTATTTCTCTTAGGAAGACCCTTCATCGGCTTTACGGAGTCAAGCTACCAGTGGCATGTTTTCTGGACGAGGCTGCATGCCCGACTTCTCTCGCTAGGCATATTCAATGCGCACAAGAGTTAAGACAAGGAGAATACATACCTTTGGAGCTTGACATGGATGCCGCACTCGACAGGTTGAAAGAATCTCTGGATACTAAGATCAAGAAAGCACTAGTCCGATTTCAGGCGCCCTCGACCAACAGCCCAAGCATTCTGCTCACCGGTGCAGGAGGATACCTGGGACAAGAGATCCTGAAGATACTTCTTGTCACAGGGCATCGAGTTGTTGTATTAGTTCGTGCCTCCAGCGTTGAAGATGGTCGGAAACGCCTTGAAGACCGCGGAGTCGCTGGCGGATGGTGGTGCCCCAGCTATGAAGGTCAAATAGAAGTCTGGCTTGGAGACTTGTCACAGCCAGATCTCGGACTGAAGCCAGAGTTTATAACTCAGCTGTCTGATGAGCAACATGGTATCCATGCCATAATTCACAACGGGGCTCGTGTCCACTGGACTGAGAGCGCCAAAGACCTATGGCCTGTCAATGTCGATGCCACCGTCACTCTGCTAGAGATAGCATTTTCATCAAGCTGTATCCAAAGCTTTGTTTATGTATCGGGCGGAAGCGGTATCGGGTACTCCACCCATGAATGGCTGGCGGCCGCACGGGATGGGTATAGCCAGACGAAACTACTCAGTCAGGCTTTGGTGGAACACTGTGCTCAACGCAGTAGAGATCGCCACTTGGGTCTCGAGATCTCAGCAGTCAAGCCTGGATTCATCATCGGAGCCCCAGATGGAGGAGTTGCCAATCCATCTGATTACCTGTGGCGTTATGCCGCAACAGCCATTGAACTGGGCATA
The DNA here is from genome assembly GCA_013184445.1 of Fusarium sp. NRRL 53497. NCBI lineage: Eukaryota > Fungi > Ascomycota > Sordariomycetes > Hypocreales > Nectriaceae > Fusarium > Fusarium sp. NRRL 53497. The sequence continues at coordinate 329,621 of JABCJZ010000091.1, forward strand.
TACGACAGCAGCACAGAGACAGCACCAGTGACAGTCTCAACACTTCCTTTCGTTGCCGAGACGATAATCCGAAGAACTTCTTCACCGTTCAGCCAGAAGTCTCTTGAAGTAATCCAAGATAAGCTCCAGGAGAAGGATATTTGGGAGGCGTTTCATAGCCTTGGATATCCCTTGCGGCCGGTCAGCCGCCAAGCATGGTTGACATCCCTCCAAGCTGCCCTTGATAAACAGGGAGAGAAACATTTTCTTTGGCCATTGGCTAGCATTTTGGAACAGCAGGAATATCGACTTGGGAATAGCGTTCTAGGCCCTGTACGTGATGCAGAGAAGAGGGCATATTTGCAACGGGCAGTTTGCCAGAATGTTAAGAGCCTTGTGAGTATCGGGTTTATACCGCATGTGTTGATTGGGAGTCTAGCTACATAAAATTAATCTAGTTAGCCTTAGTCCTTTCTATTTGGTTTGAGTGTGATGAAGATGATGTGATAGGTACTGACACCGTGATGGGCACGGTGGAAGCGCTGATCGGAGTCCAGACAAAACTCGTCTGCTTCCAGCTAGGTGTACAGCTGCTTGGTGGAGTGTAGGGTGTGGTGAGTGCGAGACGATGTTGAGTTGTTGCTGTTGGTGTAGGAGCGAGTGGTCTAGTGTTGGAAGACATGATCAATGACCGAATTCACAATTGATCGCCACAGTGAGTCAGTTGCACCTATGCATTCAATAGGTCATGCGTTTATAGCGATGAAGGCGTTTTGACCGAGTCACTGGGATATCATTGAGTGCACTGGACGAGAATAAGAGAGCGGAGGCAAGAACCGTTATCTGTCCATGGCTGAGTTGTCAATATTATCCACATGCTAGTATTGTTCGTTATTTCTATGTCACAAATCCTAGCTAGAACTTATGATCAGGCTGTGAACCTTGCCAATTGGCTGGATAAAGTATTCTCTTCGGCTGTATACCTTGTCTAATGAGCAGGGTATGATGCGGCTGTGCTTGAATTACCTATGCCTCTGGTTGTTTCGTTTTGTTTCAGCCTTTCACCCTTGACCGTTGGCTTACAAGCAGGGATCTACGCGCTCCACTCGATAAGCTTAAGATTAGCGCTAACTAGCCGAATAGCCAACACTGAGAGTTGAGACAGAGAATAGAGAGGATGGTGTATAAATCTCAGATTCAGAAGAGCAATGGAGATAAGGAAGGAAGAAAGAAAGAAAGAAAGAGGAGATCGCATAAGACAGTGTTTATTTCCAACAGCTAAATAAATGATATGTATATAAACGGTGGCAATTGACCACAAATAAAGGCCTCGTAGAAGCACGAAGAAACATAAACAAACATTCCATTATCCAACCCAGAGTCATCAATCCAAACAGTTCTCAGACACACTAGAACTAGTTCCACATATGAGAGACCTTTGATAAGTCACTCTGGAAACTATCCCAAGTCGAGAGCACTCCCAATGTAACCTAGTAGTAAATGGGATTCTTAGGATCACTGAGATCAAAGATAACAGAACTATGCGGTCGTGCACCGCCACGACTATTGGTAAAGATCTTCTCAAAGTCAATAGTGCGGTTGAAACTAAGCGAGCCGTCCTTGTTAATGTCAATCCAGTGACCCTTGTAATCAGCAGGGGTGTTGACGATAGAGATCTATCATAATTAGTAACCAACCTCAAAAGCTTTGAAAGGGAACTTACAGCTCCACCCTGAACAAAGTATCCAGTCACAAGAAGATTCTTCTTATCGGGAGAGATCTTGACGTAGTGTGGTCCAATAATTGGCTGCTCCTCATCAGGATCATCAAGACGCTTGACGTTATCGAGGTCGGAAATGTCGAGTGCTGCGATGTGGTTGCCGAGGGTGATGGTGAAGTAAGCGAACTTTCCGTCGTCGGTTATGTCGGAGTAAATAGCGAGAGAGTTCTTGGCTTTGTCTCCGAGATCGTAGAGGAGCTTGGCGACACCTTGGTTACCCTTTGAGTCCTTGCGGAAGGGGTAGATGATCCAGACTTGGCCGGGTCCAACAGCACTGTAGAGTGTAAGTCGATATTCTGGAGCGATTGGGAGTTGCGGTTGGACTTACGTGGCTAGGGCAGCACTCTCCTTGTTTCCGGGAATGAACTTGACATCCTGGATACCTTGGCCCTATATCTGTTAGCTGCGCCCCTTCCCCCTTGATGTTGGGTAACTCACATTGGGAATAGTGATTGTAGAGATAATCTTGCGAGTCTTAAGATCCCAAAGTCGAAGGGTATCAGCCTTCTTAATACCAGCAGTCGGCTTCAGGATTGTAATCGGCACAACAAAGTCAGAAGTGAGGATGATGTTCTTGTCAAAGTCCACACTCAAACCATGAGGGGAGAACTGCTCCTCGAGAATATTTAGGGTGCTCTTGACATCCTCAGGCCATTCGTGAATGATGTTACCATTGGCATCAGTCTCAATGAGACGGCCCGGGGATGTACCGACAGCACTACCCATGTAGGTGATGAAGAAACCACCATCGGGTTTGGCTCGGATCTCATCGACGATGGAGCCCAGAACACCGCGGTTGCTGTGGTCGAACTTGGGATGGTATGGATCTGAGGTATCGAAGTAGAAGGCGGTGTCTTGGGTCTTGAGTAGAGACAGAAGACCACCACCGACGAGAGTCTTTCCATCAAGAGAGCTTCCTAGATGGTGGGGTGAGTTACCACTAGTGTTCACATCAGTGATGTCGATGATTTCACCAAAAGTGTCCTGATCCGTTAGTAGAAACCCCATTGTAGAATCTATAGTACTCACATCATCAAGACTAGCAGTGACCAGAAAATCAGCATGCTTGTTATCACCAGCCCCAGTCCAAAAGTATCCAATCTTCTTGGGCTTGATGTTGGACACCTTGAATGGGGGACTGTCCAGTGGAGGAGTAGGAACTTGGAGGATGGGCAGGGGAGGAGCGTTGTCAGCCAGAGGCTCAGTGACTCCTGGGATCTTGGGGATCAGAGGTGGAAGACTGAGTCCTCTTTTGTCAATGTTTGCTGGGGATGCTGAGACTTGCGAGGCCAGAGCGCCCAGGAGGGCTGTGAGGGAGATGAGAGATGGCATTGCCAAAGAATGTGAAGCTCAATTGGGATGATAGTGAGAGAGTGAGCAAGTTGATGATGTGAGTTGATGATTGAGAGAATTTGAGGGAGTTTTGGCAGTATTATATACTTGGTTCAATCCTCCTTTATGGAATACTCCTCCATCTAGTAAAAGTTCCTCCTCGACTCCTTCAACCCAGCACTCGTCCAAACACTCCGACGTCACTCTCAAAAATTGTATCATCAAGCCTCACGAAGACATAATCGCACTTCTTTCTGAGGTTTCTTCTTCTAAGACTATCACAATTACCGCTTCCATGGACTCCTGCTGCACGGCTTGGACTGCTCCGTGCCTAGTCCCGATAGTGTGCTGGCAAAAAGGAGACAGGACACAAGGCGGAACTAAGCTATCTGATCGCTCTAGGAACTGATCGACAAAATTCTTCAAAGGAGTTTGGCTCGATGTCTAAGCGTTATGGACTGAGCTGTCGAGACTTGGTCATCTGAAGGACGATGGTCCAGAGTACAATTGATGTTGCCCTGTTCGTTGCCAATCCGAGATAGGCGATGTTACTCAATTACTTGGTCAGAGCCCAATCTAACCCCTATAGATGCTTTAGACTACTGCAGCTGAGACCTGCATGGGATCAAGAGCTAATGTCACCCCTAGTTCGAGGTTTTCACTCTTCGCGACGATAGTTGAGTATTGAATGACAGCTACTGATCAAAGAGGAGTCCTTTACAACAAAGAAAGATCAGACTTTCTGACTGAGACGGTATCTATGCAGTGACAATAGCTTGGAGATTTCGTTTCCATATGATGGAGTTTAGGGACTCGATAGTAGGAAAGCTGGCTCTCCGTTAAATCAGCCTAACACGTGGTGAGTTCAAGGTTAACTGGGTTAGAGTTGACAGTCCATCCCATCTCATATCTCTCGGTATATTTGGATCAACAGAACTAACGAATGACATCAGTTTCGTGTGGTATTGACCATAGTCAATTGATACAGCCTTGAACTTACAACTTCATAGCGCGGAACCACTCCACCAGCAAGGTGATGAACATCAGCCTTGTCCTACTAATTTCCCTTAATCCGACACGCCGATAACCCGACTATCTGAGCTACCCCTGTCTCGTTCAGGTCTGCATGAGCTCCCGGTAGTTGAAGATGCCGGTGGGGGTCATCGACATACAGCCCCCTTTAGGAAATGCCTTTTTCATTTAATATCTGACTATACTCTATTCGTAAGTGATCTTCCAGTTGCTTTGACCTTTATGGAAGACGTTTTGCTAGCTGCAATTGCGATTAGTACCCCTGTAAAGCTACGAGCATCATTCAGCGGGGACTGGTTTTGCGAAAGGAGCCTGAGAGGTCTCAATCAGGTCTGCCAAGTAAGAGGATCCCTCAGCAGTATGTTCAAAGCTCGACACTGTATGATCATCAGGAACAGGCTGAAACTCTGGTAGATTACCAACTATCAATTACCATAAATATATGCTTATACCGTGGAGCCTTATTCGTCCACCCCACGTTGAGCCGCACTAAAATGGCAGATCGATCACGTTAACTCCGCTAATAATGTCGTCAACCCCAGATCTGCATCAATCCTGGTTATTCATCACGCTTATATCCGTCTTGGCAAGCGAAGTGTAGATCATCGGGGACGATTTCGTGTAGTGGTTGTGCTCGGGTGAAGAGGGTTACACCAAATATTGGATGATGGACATGACGCTTTGCACCTACGGGAGGTAGGTAGCATCATTAAAAGATATGGAACCTGAATCTAGGTAAACCACAAATATTGCGCTAGGTTCCTCCTCACCCAATTCAACGCAATCTCTCACCAATTGATGTTCCTCATCAGTTGCTCGCGAGGGTCGTATTTTGGTGAGAATACGCCATTTGCGATCAGAATTGATACACTCAATTTCCTTGATAGCTTCATGCAGCTGCGACGATCATTGTTTCTTTGAGACAAGGCGTCCTATAATAGTGCCATTTGTGTAAGTCTCGGGGCTGCCATGCCCGCTTCTCATAATTTCCCGGATTGCTGGCCATGATCGCAATGGATGGATGATGTTATGGCGAGTTCCGTGGCGTTCGAGGTATAAGATCTCAGAGGCTACACGGTAACTCGTATTTTCACCTACCTCATCCTCCCTCATCACACCTCTTTCATCGCGCAGCTTTTCTGTCTTTCACTTCCCTAAAGTTCTGCCGCCATGAAGGGTGCGTCATTATTTTCTTCCGCCCTGGCCCTATGCCTTGGAACAACCATCGTCAATGCTGCTCCCAAAGACACCCAGCAGCCAGGCTTTGACAAAGGCCAGCCATACGATGGAAACGGCAAAGGTGCAGTTCTTCTAGGTAAAGCTGCCCATTCCCTATCCCCATCACATACACTCACACTCTGATTAGGAGGCACAAACAAGGAGCTCGACCTTCAGAACCCAGACAATCTTGGACAACAGCCCACCGACAACGGTGTCGTTCCCAACCTCAAATGGAGCTTCTCCGACTCTAAAACCCGTCTCTTAAAGGGCGGTTGGGTTCGTGAACAAGTCATTCAAGATCTTCCTTCTAGCCATGACATCTCTGGCGCTCAGCAGCATCTCGTCAAGGGTGCGATTCGCGAGCTTCATTGGCATCGTGTTGTAAGTCTGACACTCGCGCTTTATAGACCAGGAACTGACTGGACAGGCTGAATGGGGTATTGTTTACAACGGCTCCGTACTCATCTCTGCTGTTGATGAACACGGGAGATATCAAGAGGAAGTCCTCAACTATGGTGATATTTGGTACTTCCCTAAGGGAGCAGCGCATACCGTCCAGGGTCTCGCCGATGAGAATGAGTACCTCTTGGTCTTTGATGAGGCTGATTTCGACAAGATCGGGTGAGTATCGGTTTTACATACTTAATACAGCTGCTAACATGAGAAAGCACCACTTTCATGGTCGACGACTGGATCAACCACACCCCCAAAGACATCCTCGCAAAGAACTTTGGCGTGAACGCCTCAGTCTTCGAAAACGTCACCAACCCCAACCCCTACATCCTCAACGCCAAACCCACCGCTAAAAACGTCACCGACGGTCCTGCCGGCAAACTCTCAGGAAACAGCTCCTTCGTGTACCGAACATTCCAGCACGACCCCGAGAAGATCGGCGGCACGGGCGGTAAGTTCTGGAAGATCGACTCAACCAATTTCCCTGCTTCAAAGACCTTGGCTGCGACTTTTGTGACCCTTAAACCTGGTGGTCTGAGGGAACTTCATTGGCATCCTAATGCTGAGGAGTGGCTGTACTTTCATCAGGGTACGGCTAAGGCTACGGTTTTTATTGGGAATGCTGCTGCGAGGACGTTTGACTTTTCTGCTGGTGATACTGCTGCGTTCCCAGACAATTCTGGGTAAGTAAATTACATTTATATGAGAGGTTAGTGCTAATGCTCTGTAGTCACTACATTGAGAATACGTCCGAGGATGAGGATCTTATCTGGATCGAAGTCTACAAGTCCGATCATGTGGCTGATATCTCTTTGACTCAATGGCTTGCTTTGACCCCTCCTGATGTTGTCGCTCAAACCCTTAATGTGTCAATCAGCTTTGTAGAGAGTTTGAAGAAGGAGAAGCAAGTTTTGATTGAGTAGTGGCTCACTGTCTCATATCAGCGTTATAGCAGTTTCACGTTCTTACATATGAGTATTGTTCACCTATTATTGGTACGATAGGACCATTCAATTAATATTTACCTTTTCGCGACGTCATATCCTGGCTTCTGGCACTTGAGGATTGTGAAATCGCCGTGCAAATTCCATTGCCTGACTCGAGGCACAAGAGCGTGATTGATGAGAAACTTGATACCAGTGGTCTCTTGTATATAACCGGGAATGGTCTCATGCAGATTGTCGGTGTAATAAATGCCCTGGTCAAGAATACGAATGTTCTATCCGTACTTATGAACACTCCATTGAGCCTATTCTTAATATCCCAGTCGTCGCTTACCAACAGAATAAAAATGGCCTGTCTGAACAGGCCCAGAACTCGATAGTCTACAGTTGCACGTACCTTATTTTCCAGGGTCCAGAGCTCTCAGCTGCATTGTCGTTGGCGGATTGAGTCTCTATTGGATCAGCCGCAGCCACGCATTCGATAGTCTGTTTTTATAGCTCAATTTCTTCGTACTTTTGTGAAATGTTTGTTGGTTTGACATGCTTTTATACTGACAACAGATATTTTGCCAACCAACAGACAATATATCGATTTTTAGAATCTTGGCGTTGGGAGGTGAAGAATGATCTGATTTCTGCTCGGCGTATAAATTGAAGTCATAGAGCATTGCAATCACACATTCCCTAAATAATCCTTCAACTCCAGTGATAAAATGGTTGCGTTCAAGTCCTTCATCTTTCTCCTCGCGCTGGGCACCGAAGTCAGTGCCAGTTCCGATGTAATCTGCCAAAGCAAATATGGAACGATCAGTGTTCAATCTAACAAGATTCCACGGGCTACTGCTACTGTGAAGAACCAGATCGTTGTTATCAAGAAGGTCATTCGAAAATTCAACGTTGTTGTCGTGCCTAGGCCTCAGACTACGACTGAGACGGAGACTGTGCTTGAGACCACAACGACGAGGGCGGATCCTACTGAGGAAACGGCTACAGAAACTACTGAAGGTTAGAAGATTCTCTCGGTCTGTTTATTATTGTTCTTGTTACTGAATATTTGTTTAGAAGTGATAATCACGAACTTCATGCGAATGTTCACATCAACTTCAACGTCGACATCATCCACGACCACGACAAAATACTCAATCAGCACAATCCCCGCTCCAGCCGGTTTCACTCCCATCAAACGAGTCCACGGCTATGTCGCTAGAGTCAAAGCTAGAGCCCTTCCCGCAGGCCCTGGCCCAGCTGGTCTTCCCGCCGGTCTTAGAGCTGGCGTCGAGTATCTCCAACGCGTCGACTGCGTCAAGAAAGTACCCTCCACTTCGACCAAGACAATCACTACTACAGTCAAAGGATCTAGGATTACTCTAAAGCCTAAGACTAAGACGAAGAGTGTTACTACTACAATGACCATTACAGAAACGGAGCATGGGCCCGAGGTTACAGAGACTGAGACTGAGACTTTTATCACGATGAGGACTATGTTTGATGCTCGGACTCGGATAGACACTATCCCTGAGACCGGTAAGTTAATTAACTCTTTACCAAACGTGATCATGCTAATGAGCTTTAGTTACAATCGAGTCAACCATCCCCGTTGAAACATATTATGCAGCATGTGGCGCGAACAATCTCATGAGCACCGCCAACAACGGAAACAACATCCTTTCATTTTCTCAACTAACCGCCTATGATGTCAAATCCGTCAGTGGTGTCTCGAGCGCTTACGAATGCTGCGTCGAATGCCAGGAGGCGCCCAACTGCTTTATGAGTTTCTCCAAGCCCGGACAAGACTCCTGCTTCCTGTATACAACCCGCAGCAACGGGGCCTGCGAGGCTGGTCAGGTTGACTGGGCTAGATACGTTACAAATGGAGCTACCGGAAACCGGTGGACATTTAGTAATGGTCCTTGTGGGAGAGCTGTCAATGGGGGCAATGCCTGATCCGCTTGGTCTGATTACTTGGACTTGAACTAAATCATGGGTTCTGCGATTAATCAAGATGCTACAAATGAAGGTTAATGTAAAGATACTAGTCCATCATACGCCTCGAAGACGGCTTATGTTTGATCGGTAGGTCAAGATGAGCCAATCATTGAGGACCACAATATAAAATGGCACAGATCTTATTGAGTTATCATTACACGTTTACTTTGGGTACCTACGCACAGGCCGATTCTGCTTTTTGTCTTCTTCGAATGGAGAGCTTCGCTTTTATTTTGACAGCTAACGCTGGATGATAACCTCAGACATAAGTACATGCTCAACTTGGGTCCCCTTTATTATTGCCAACACGACCATCGATAACCTTCACCTCTTAGTAATGTATACTCGGTCGCATCAAAGACCTCAAGTCTTTTCGTTTTCCCGCTCGGCCCGCTCGACCTCGTCACAACCACACACGACTTGGTCGGCGAGTGCATGGCTAGACTTCTCAAGTCGCCGAGAACCCTAACCAACCTACCCAGAGCCTTCTGATGATGTTGTCTTTTCTCCTATGTTTTAAGATTACTAGCCATCTTTTTGCATTTCATGTTTTCAATTTTGATGTTTTCAGACATGTCATTGGTGTAAGTTCCGGAGACCAGGTGCTGAATTCGACTGAACCATAGGAAGGGCATGGTCCCTGGGTTATTAGTAAAGCAGCCGAATGCTTCCATCTTTCGTACCGATACCCCTGCGAGGCAGTCGCGATATGCAACGGGAATTCGGGAGCAAACGACGCAATCGAGACCTCCAAAATCGTATCGCACAGCGCGATGGAGTCCGAGAGTTTCATCCTTGAAGGAGGGAGGCGGTATTGCAATCTTTTCCAATAAACCATTTTCAAAGCTCAAGTCAGTCTCATTGAATTTCACACGGCGTGTAATGGCAAGCGTATTTCGAACAAGCGACAGGTCCATTACGAAGGGTTCGCTTTCAGTAATGGAAAGCCATGTGAACAGAGATCGCAAAGTCCACTCATTGACGAGAATGTCGACTTTGCCAAACTTGAATTCAGGCTTGTCGTAACTGGTAGCATCAAAAACAATCTCGAATGGGTACTCGGGAAACTTGTCAGAGTTCTGATTGATTGGACGGGGCCCCCATGAGTTGCGGGGAATTTCCGTGGTTTCAGGGAGTTCAGTACATATAAATGCTTCGCCTGGACATGTCAGCTGCATTGGATATAATGGCGTTTAGGAAGATTACCTGGAACATAGGCTGTTGGCTTTTCCTCGCAAGCCCAACTGTAGGTGCAGATAACCTCTGGGTTAGAGCCCAGGTCCATGGACACATAGGACCGGACCGGTCGGATTTGATTGCGATAAATGGTTACCAGGTGCCTTCCAACAGGACCAATATCTTCATGCTCGGTCGCCGTGTTATTCGGCATTTCTGGAACTGAGTTTCGAAGCGTGTAGAAATGTTGAAAGAATGTTGAAGATGATGATGTGAGCAAAGATACCGAAAGCGAATGTGCGTGATGGTGATGTGAACGGAGATGTTGAAAGCGAATGTGTGATGATGATGAAGTGAATATCTTGACGAAGGCACAGAAGAAAATTGAATAGAAGGATTAATAATAAAGGGAAAGAACAAGCAGAATTCTGAGACAATAGCAACAGCTGCCGATGATGATGACAAGGGAAGTGCAGCCATGTCTTCCTTCCTGCACTCCAAGATTAAGGAACTTAGAGTATTCATGCACTGCCATGAAAATGATAAATAAATGATATAGAAAAATTGTAAAGAAGTTGCCTGACAGAACATATTAGACAGAAATAAAACGCACCATCTGATCATCTCTCCATCCAAGAAGGCACCTCAACCAAACCTCTCATCTCGCTCACCGTCTCCTCCCACAACAGCCCCTTAATCCTCCCCCCCTCCACCGATGGTACAAAATCCCCTAAATCCGCAACATCCTTATCCCCCAGTAACTTCCCATGCGTTTCATCACCCACAACAAGCGCAGCATGTAACCCAATCCATCCCGCCTTATCAACCGACCTCGCACGCAAAGCTTTAAGCATCATGGCAGGTAGGCGAATATACAGGGGTAGAATATCCGTCAGAGAGGACTCGATCATGCCGGGGCAGAAATGGTTCATTATGACCTTTTTGGGAGGATAGCGGTCGGCGAGTTCGTGCAGGAAGAGAAGGACGAGGAGCTTGGTGTCGCCGTAGCGCGCGAGAGGGGGGCCAGCGCCGGGTGTGTCGTAGTGTTCAAATATACCTTCGTCTTTCTTCAGAGGGACTTTACTAGCGAGACTTGTTTGGAGGTGCATACGGCTTCCAGTCCATGTAATCCTCGTTGGCGATCCATCCACCTCCGCTGTGTGTTCAAGAGTAGGCAAGAGAAGAAGTGTCAGGAGGACATTAGACAGGTAATTAACCTGAAAATTCATCTCGTGACCCGTCGGCGCAAGTCCAAAAGTAACATCGCTTATACCAGCGTTCAACATGAGTAAGTGAAGTTTCTCATGTTTGCTCTTGAAACTCTCAGCAAAAGCCTTTACACTGGCGTAGTCTGCCGTGTCAAGCTTCATCACCTGCACAACAGCTTTGGGGTTGACGTCCAAGAGGTCTTTTCGGACTTGTTCTCCTCTGGAGATATTTCGAACGGCGAGGATCAGGGTTGAGAGATTGTGAGTGAGAAGTTGTCGTGATAGTTCGAGGCCGATGCCTGATGTTGCGCCTGTGACGATGGCTGTTTTGTTGGCGAGGTCAATGCCGGGAGGCAAGGGCTCAACCTTGGGTTGTCTCAGAGGCATTGTGTAAAGAGAGGAGTTTTAATAAGATAATTAGTGAAATTGTAATGAGTCTCGTAGTAGAAACCAAGCCCTGTCTGAGTTATACATTGTTCATTCTCTAGATATGCGCTGCTCTTTATAACAACTTCCTCAGCACTTTCAACACTCTACAACAGCTCCTTTTTAAATTGCATTACAAATCCCAAGTAAATATCTCCTTTTCGCATTTGTATTTGTCAGGTTGATGCCATCATGTCTATGTACAAAGTCGCCGAAAAACACTAATTAAATCCCGACACAGTCCAAGTCCGTACAGCTCAACTCCGCAAGCCAAAAAGGCAGTGGAGTTACTCATCTAGATCTCGCCGCAGACAATCCGAATGCCGGTTGGCCCATATATTTCCGAGAATTGAGTTAACGTAAAGGTAATATATCATCATTATGGTAGATGTTATGGTAGATGGTCTTCTCCTCTTGAGTTATTGTTGCGTCCGTCATCCACTAGGAAATGTCTTATCGCAGTAGAGGCTCATTACGCATTCATCACACAGAGCCAAACACATTACAATGGCAAGTAATTTCATAATTACCAAAGAATGGTATTCTCATCGTCAACATCATCATGCGAATCAAAGGCCTCTTGACCCATCAACGAGTAAGTCCGATTTGCTAACAAAAGGTATCTACATCCCAGATCATCAATCCCATAACAAAACGCCTGTTCCGTGTATCATTTTAATCCCAGAACAGCTTAAAATCCCAAGAAAAGAAGAAATTGCTCAAAAAATAGAAAGACCGGCCAAAACCCCATCATTAAATGTTTCCCACCGCATAATTCCTTAGTGCTTATGCTCCTCTGACGTCTCATTATGCGAAGGCAACTCCGCTGCAAAACCCTGCTGCGGAGGCGCTGGAGACTGATACCCCGCTGAGTGCTGTGAATACATACTCGCGCGATGCGAATCAGCTGCAGATGGGCTTGACTGTGACCATCGCGGGTCGTATGAACCTGTTGAGTTGCGGTAGTTGGCCGATGGCTGGCCGGGACTGGGCTGTTGCTGGAGATTTGGCGATTGCTGCGGGTGGTAGTAGTCACCAGGGAGTTCCATGGGGAAGCTCTGGATGTTGGTCTTGGGTGGCACGGGTGGTGCTTGTTGGGCTTGGGCTTGGTATTGTGCACCGGGAGGGGGTGTTTGTGCGGGGTGGTAGCCATATGGGCTTTGAGGGTATTGACCACCGGTTTCTGGACGCGCGTAGTGATATGTTGGTGATGGCTGCGGTTGCGGATGTTGCTGCTGTGGTGGCAGCTGCGCTTGCTGTTGAGGATATCCGTATGGCTGGGCGTAAGAAGGACCTGGGCTCATAGCAGGAGGCGGGGGAGCAGCACCGAATTGACCCTCCGTCATAGTCTGCTGTCGCAAAGCCTGCTGTCTCGCCTGACTAGCTTCAGATCGATCATTGGGGTTATACGTCTTCAGCTTTCCATCCTCAAACATGGCCTTAAGAAGACCAGCATCAAGAAGTTCAGCCTTCTTAACCATACGGTTAACCATATCGACACTAGCCTTTCTCGACTCCGCCTTGACAAAGCTCATGAGAGTGATGTTACATTTGAGATCGACATCGGTGCGAAGATAAAGACCCTCCTTAGGTGCACCGAGCTGTTCCAGACCAAGTTCAGGCTGCTCCGGGGGCTCGAGACCGGGCTGGTTGCCCATAATGCGGTACTTGTTTCGCATGTCGATACCGAGCGGGATATAAATATGCGACTGCATACCCCAAGGCATATCATGGAAACAGCCGTTAAAGGTGAGTTTTCCAGAGCCTATCTTTCCCAGACCGGGGATGTACTGGATGCGCTCGGTGATCTCATACCAAGTGCTGTAATACTCGTCGGCGGCGGCATGGCGAGGTGCCTGGATGGGTTTATGCGAGAGGACGAGAGGGTTGAGGGTGATGATTTCGCCGTGGGAGTGGAGGAGATCGATAGCGAGTTGGCGAGGGATGAAGCCCGGAATAGGCGTGATGATGGTGAGAGTTTCCTTCTTTTTCAACATCGTGGCGGTATGATGGTCTCGTATCGGGTTTATTGTGTTTCAGCTGCAAGGTACACCACGATCTGTGTGTAGAGCTCCAAAACGTTGGTGTCGGCCCGTCCGTCCACTTGTCGCATAAAAATAAATATCGTATCAATCGTAATATATCGTCACTGTCGTAATAACGTCGTTTACTTGACGGCGCTTTTATCGCTGGGTTGATTCAAGAAGAAGCTTGTGTTCAAGCTAAGCTCGCGGAGAGGGGAGGAAAGGGTTCGTAAAAGTTGAGGAGGGGGACCCAAGGGGATTAAAAAAAAAGGCTGCAGGTCCTGTTGAGCAGGGGTGGCCAGCCACTGGGTGATGGAATCTTGGGTTGCAGCTGGAGGGTCTAAAGCTATACCGCCACGACTATGATGATGACGTGAGACGGGCGCTTCCATTTGCTGGGCGTTGATGATCATTTGGCCACACAAGTTGTGAGCTTCAATGCCTAGAGAATCATGTCGTAATGATCAATCAGCCAAGCTCTACATATCACTATGGTATCCTTTTTTTCCATCCTTTACTCTTCAATGGTCTGCTTTAGGTAGAGCTCTTTATTTTGATCTCATCTCGTTCAGCCCTGCCCCACAATTGGCCCCAGCCACCCCAGATCCCGCTGAGCTATGCCGATATTTTAAGTACGCGCTGTTGAACACATAATCAATGAGCTCGGATTCATCATCTTCCGAGCAAGCTGCGCCCTCAAAAGGCCTGTATAAAGATGCTATTCCAAGAGTCATAGGACGAGTGTTCCCACCTCGGGGGCTGTTTTTTCCGTGGTAATTGGTCATTGACGCGCGGTCATAGAGGCTGTGTGAGATGATCGGTTTGTGGAGATAGATTGCTCCGTTGGAGATCGAAGCCTTATCGATAAGCTAGACGGCTAAACTTTCAACACGTGGATACCCTATCCTCAGTGTAGAAGACAACCCTAGAAATCCCTTCAGATAATTCTGAATTATATCATATAAGAAAATTTTAAATATTAGAATAGTATAGTATAAAGTAATACAGACCTTCTAAACATATCATCATAAGTATCGAGAGGACTTTATGTATATTTTAGGTAGGTCAATTCTGTGTTTTTCTATAACTCCCGAGCCTATCAACATCCTGATTTTAAAGTCTTGGTGCTCGCTCATCTTGAGCCATCTGACAGGCCTAAAATTCCCATGTTGATTCTCAGTGTCGCTCCGAATCACCTACTCCCGGCTGATTAGAAGTCCGCTTATGGCTTATTGTAATGGTTGCATAACTCGGAGTGATGCAACCAGCCCTATAGGTTGCAGACATGGGTGCGACCCTGGCTTAGCAATCGAGATCAATTGTGATGAATAAACCCTCATGTGCTATAGCACGTGTTTTATGCTGAACAGATTTGCTTAGAAACTAAGTATTATTTTGTGGTAGTTATGCCCTCTATTAGTCCCGTCTCTTTTCAATACTCTCCCTTCAACAAGACCACTACACAAGTATCCTGAACCTCTCCCCCGATCTCGCTCGCTCTCTTTACTCAGATTCCTCCGGCTTCCTTCCAACCATCAAGTACATCGGCGTAAACAACTTCCTCTTCCCACCCTCAACCAACGCATCCGCAGCCTGAGCAAGACTCTCCGCCGTCTTCCTCGTCCCCTTAGGCGCGATCCAACCTGCTTCCATTACACTGAACAAATTGTGCATAACAACTCGTCCCCACTTGTTCATCCTCAACACAGTGAAGAAATCTCCCAGCGTCTGCACATATCGCATATCACTATCCAAGGGCCAATACCACGGCGCTGTCCCATCATCTGTAGCAGCAAGATCTTCGTGATGAATAAGTTCGAAACCAGCTGCTTTGATGGCAGATAGACCGTGATCGATCTTGAACATCTGGGCAATTCCGTCTCCTTGTTCAATGTCGAGACGAATACGGCGCTGCTCGAGATCGTCGTTGTTGTAGGCGTCTGTCATGAGCCATTCGTACACACCGAAAACACCACCGGGCTTGAGGACTCGTCGGATCTCGCTGTATACGCCTTCTAGTGAGGGTGCGTGGACTGTTGCTTCGATAGCATAGACTGCGTCGAAAGAGTTATCCGGGAAAGGAATTTTCTACCACTGCATTAGCAATCTAAACACAGACGTTAGGAATTTCAACTTACCATGAAATCTCCCTGGACGAACTTGAGCTTATCAGAGAGCCCTTCTTTCTCGGCATAGACAGTTGCACGCTGGACTTGATATTCGTTGAGATTCAGACCAGCTACATGGGCACCAGTGAACTTGACGATTTCTCGAGCAGGGCCGCCAACACCACATCCAACGTCGAGGACTTTCATACCAGGCCTGATACCGATGTTGTGGGCGAGGTAATGTTCGTGTCGAGCGATAGCGCGGTGGAAAGATTCGCCGTATGCAAAGCGGCAGAAATGAAAACATTGAGACCATCCATACTCGTACAGATCAGTGGCGAGATTATAGTACCTAGAAAATCAATACCAATTCAATGTTAAGATTTGAATGTAACTCACTGTCTTGTCAAACTCGCGTAGTTGTCGGTTCTCTCCTGTCTTGTAGCCTCGACTTCATCCTCGGCCTTCTTGTTATCCCAGAACTGAAAGTACTCGTCGACAGCAGCGGCGTGGGCTTTGTTGTCTTTGTTAATCATGGCTCGCATTCCGCCCTTGGACTCTTTTGATTTTCGATGGAGGACATTGTCAAAGGCTGAGTTCTGAGCCTCGTCGTAGGAAATCAGTTGCGAAGTCGACATGTTTGGTGTTTCGAGAGAGGTGATGTTAGGATTTGTAAGTAAAGGGAGGAGTTGAAGACTGATGAGCGTGAGTGGTCTGATTTTCTTTGAAAGAAAGTTGCTCTTGTTTATATAGAAAATACGAGTCTATGATGGAGGCTGGTTCTTTGATATTTCAGATCGCTTAGACCAAAGGTTACCAATTCCATATTCTCCAATCCTCCAACTATTCAACCTTCCTCCTATGATACACTCTTTTACGAAAACGAACAAGAACTTCAATTGATGGATTAATCCTCTGATAGCTCACGTTTCAAAGCAGCGAGTATCTAGCTACGCGAATCCTTCCGTCTTCACATCGGAGTGCGAATACGAATCCGACACCCGAATGCGAGAACTATCGCTTTCCCTTCACCGTTACGCGATCCGGTTTATTACGGGGGAGAATAATCGCTCAAGATAACGATACGATCTGATCTAGATCAAGAGAAAATGATCTAGACCAATCGGATTGTTGTGAATTATCCTGCTCATCTCGAACCGAGCTTGAGAGTTGCGGGTGTCCCTGCAGCTCGCTAACGGTCTTGACTATCTGGAAATTGACCTTTTGTCAGAACTACAACTACTTTGCTTGAGTGGAATAGTGTGGTTCTCGAAGCTCTGGGTTTTAAGTCCTGCTCCTGGTTACTGAAGTTGCTCGTATTCGTGCTCTGACTGAACCCGAGTTTTCAAAGGATGCTAGAGGAGAAGTTCTGGATATGTAGTAAGAATCCTTGAGCATCCGAAAGCCATTGAAGCGGTAAAATCTTCCCATTAAATCAACTAAGTCATCACGCTCTTCAGAAGAGCTGCGCAGAAAACAAATGTTTCCTTCAAGTTATCCTCTATCATATACTACCGCGGAACCAACGAACCAACATCTTTCTATTCCTTGTGAACTTCTTGAAGAGGAATCATACCGTTTCTGACAGTAAGAGCGGTCTTTTGAGAAGTGATTTTGCTCGTGTCACCAAAGACATGCCGTCAGCCAGCGTGCTCGACTTCGACGGGACGACGGGACGACGGTCAGCTTCAACCAGAACCGAGGGCGAAGCTTCAGTGTTTTCTTTGGCGTGATGGTTGGAAACTAAGTTTTAATCGACATGCTAATAACAACAAGATAAGAAGCCACAGGAGATAGGCAAAGCTTAAGCGATGGCTCAGTGTTCCGGCAAGTGGTGGAAGATGACTGGTAATGAGTTTCGGCTCACTCGAAGCACGGAATTCTACTTATCTTGAGTCTCTTTCTAACTACATGAGTATCTATAAAAAAAGATTCTTTCCTTAGCTAGTGGTTTATTCAAGGGGCCGTGGGATGTCCTCATCCATGGACATAACCGCCTCGACTGAGCCCTTCATCGCATCTCATACAACCCTCCCAACAGCCCTCTTCTCCTAGAAAATAGCCAATGCATTCGGGGGCGATCCAATCAACCCAGGCTGATTCAAAGGCGTAGAAGTAATCATGAACGAATATCTCTTCTTCTCCTTACAATAAACAGCCAACTCCTTCAAATCCCACAACTCACCAATCGACATACCAAACATGTTCAAACAATACATATGAAGCACTACACCACATTAGCAAACGCACTCTCTCAACCATATCAAATAAAACTCACCGAGGTCTTTCATCCCACCAATAGATCCATCAGCCTTCAGGGGAGGAAATGCTTCAAAGCTATTCGAGTCCGACGCCGCAGCAGCGAATCGCTTGTTCCACAGCCAACGCGCTGTTTCTTCACAGCCGTGAAGACCAGTGAGTTTCGCGGCGGCCATTTTGCCTAGATCGGCTGGATCCATTTTATCCACGACTTCGGTGGCGCCTGTTCTGACGAGGAGAATATCACCGGGTTGGAAGGTAACGTTTTGGTGGGCTGCGCAGGCTTCGAGGTCTTCGACTGTGATGCGATTACCATCGAATGCATGAAACTCAATGCCTTTCTCTTGAGAATAAGAAGCGTAGTCAATTAGTACACCTCGGCCGGCTATGCAGCCGTGAGAATGCCAATGATCCAGGGTTGGCATCTTGTTTGCCGCTGTTGAGTCAATTGACAAGGCTTGCATATCTGGATTCGCACCATTGTATGCCAGGCCTGAGTCTTGATGCTGGAAATGACACAGACTATCCCATTGACTGCTGCATTGCGTATTGAACGATACCTCATCATCCCATGACTTTCCCTGCTCGAAGGGAAGGGCTGCCATGCTCTCGGGGATGTAAAGCACTTCATGCTTCGCGGCTGCTCGTCCTGGGATGTTGAGCTTGTTCATAGCATTGAGTGGCCAGCTGGTAAAGCTCAGTATTAAGCAGTAAATCTTTGAGAAGGGGGTTTACTTGAGGGATATAGAAACGCCATCTTTTACTTCGAGAGCGGCGTTGCGGACAACCTCCGGGGTGAGAAAGTTGAGGGTTCCGACTTGATCCTTTTTACCATCTCTATCAAATACACCCCAAGCGCAACCCTTGGGCATGCCTTCAACCTTGGGGAGGTCATCGAAGTCGGGTACGGAGCTCATATTGAAGGCCATTGTGTTTCTGGAGATGATTGAAGATTGATGGCGTTGAATAGAAGCGGTGAACTTGGGAAGTGTCGCTTAATTTATATCTTCAAGTTCAGTAATCAATTGTCTAGTCCATTCCCAATGCCGTGTACTGAAGGTGATTTAAACTGTTTTTGGATCAATTCATGGTGAATACTTGCTGCCTGCATTGAAGCTGCATCGTATGATCGTACTCGTAAATGAGGATCCACTGGCTCTCTCAGCTCTCATACAAACACCGGCGTACTTAGTCAAGGCAGCCGAATTAATAACCCAGGGATTACTGAACTTGTCAATATTTGAATGCTTTTAGCATATTTATCCTATATATTCAGACTTCATCTATCTTCGTCCAAGTCCAAACATCCTCACACTATTCTTCCACGCCGCCTCCGCGACTTCATCAACAGCAACACCCTTCAACCCCGCCACAACAAGCGCAACCCTCTCCATGTAACAACTCTCATTCCTCTCTTTAACAAGACATTTAGAATCCCACTTATCTCTCTTCTTCGACGCCGGCAACGCCCTCGCATTCTCGCAGTACCGCTTCACTACATCTCCCTTCAATTCTCCCCACGGCGCATCTGTCTCGAGCTGCAGCGCATCAAGCGGTATCTTGGATACCATCTCCAAACTCTCAGTGCTCTGGAAGCTAAATCCGTTGACGCTGATGCCCAAACCTAGAGATACAAGCTTCTCCGCCTGGCTTGCGCTGCCGACGAAGCTGTGTACCAAACCGCCGCGGGGGAGCTTCTCCATATATGGAGAAATCATCTCGACAAAGTCGTCAAAAGCATTGCGACAGTGCAAGAACAGCGGAAGATCCCACGAATTCTTAACAAACAAGTCCAGCTGCGCTTTAAACGCCTTCTTCTGCACATCCTTCGAAGCGTGTTCTTCCTTCTCATAGTCAAGACCCAGCTCTCCAAAGGCCGCAATGTGCGGCGACTCCTGCGTAAGGGCGTTTTTTACTTTCTGCTCCAACTCGTCGAGGTATGTTTTCCCACCCGCGTCAAGCTCAGAAGCATGGTAGGGATGTACGCCAATGGTGTAGTAGCACTGCGCAGGACGAAGCTTGGCGATACTTTCGTTGTGAGACACGTCGGCGAGTGACATGCCCGTTAGCATAACCTTGCTGACGCCAGCATCTTTTGCACGGTCGATGGTGTTGATAAAGTCTGGTTCATGGTACTGCTTATCATCGCGGTATATACCCTTGAACTCTTTCGCAGTAGCTGTAACAGCGACCTAAGCTGCGTCAGCAATTGCTTCATTGTTAAGACTATTGGACTTACATCTGCGTAGCGAATCTCAGATGAAGGTGCTGCTGGAGCAGCGGCGGGGAAAGCACTTAGATCGACAGTAGACATATTGATAAGAATTTTATTTAATAAATGAGGGGATCTTGGGTAGAGCAGAGTTTGAAAAGAGGAGGTGGCCGCCAGCCTTTAAAGTACTGTGAAATAAAGTTCCACTCCAAGGTCATGAAGATATCATGCTGCATGCATAAACACAGGCCTAGCTACGTACTGTGAGCTTCGACGCTTTCTACACCCAATGACAGCCACAATCAGACTTGAACCCTAAATACATTGGCTTAAATTACGTCAGATCTCCATTATGTGGAGGTCTCCAGGTGCGGAGATGTGAAGCTAGTTGCTGAGCTGTGCTGAGCTGTACCTTGTCTTTTGAGCTGTCAGAAGAGGGGATTCATACGTGTCGTGTGGTCACGCGAGTCAGTCTTCTCATCAGTCAATGATCGGTCTGTATTGAATAATACCGACTCCCAAAACCGCAGGCCAAACTCCCCATCGCCTCATCAGAAACAACACTCATAGCCAAGATCATTCTTTTCCTAACCGCTTTTTTTGCACTCCAGATCTCCATCCTATACCATCCCATCCCCAGCACATAAAGATATACCGTGCTAACCGTGAACCTACGCGCCGAGCAAGCCCCGATGCTTGCATGAGTCCACGGTGATGCCAAACATAGTCGCTATACAATCGATCCTCCTACAAGAAGCCAATGAAATGCGTGAAGTCATAGCCCACCAAAGTAACAGGTGTGGGCTGACTACGAAGAACGATTTGGAAGGAAACAGTGGGCAGAGCTTTGCAAAGACGACGCGTGAACAACATCACGCTAAAGCGACTTGAACTTCCATGGTTAAAGACAGCGACAGACAGTCAAAAGCAAAAAGGAAAAAGCAGTGAGTGACTAAAGTAAACGCAGAGGGTACAGGCAAGTAGCTTAAATGAATTGAATTGATGACAATCCACCGGGGGACCGAAGATCTCCAACGCCAATCATGATTCAGACCCAAGGAAATGGAGTGAGCGTGGTGTCGTGTTGAAATCCTGAGCTGCCATAAAACTTTAAAGTCATGAACCCAAATCGAAATCAAGGTTGGGTATCACTCGTAAACTGCCGAAAAGCAGATAGATCTGCTCCGCGATAGCTCATGACAAGGCAAGATAACTGAGCCCAAGGAAATAGAAGTGCCGGGGTTGGTCGTACGTATAAAAGCCCCTTCGTCAACGAGTTATCGTGGTCAAATTACTGCACATGATTTAGTACTCCTAAATTTGTCAGTACATGAAGTTTGTGTTCAAGGCGTCACGCTTACCTGAGGAGGACCTTGGGGTCCGGGTCCAGGAGGGCCAGGAGGACCCTGGGGTCCAGGAGCAGGGCCGCCAAAGTGCTGGGGGCCATAGTTGCCAGGTCCACCGTGGCTAGGCATGCCCATGTAGTGAGGGGGAGGGGGCGCAGGGCGGTAGGGAGTGCCGACGCCAGAGTTGTTCTGAGACCGTCCCCAGCTAAGGCGCACACGGGAGTTACCAATGGGGTAGCCTTGCATCTGGTTGATGGCCATTTCGGCGGCATGGCGGTGGACAAACTGGACGAAACCGCAGCCCTTGCCAGGAGGAATCTTGACATAGGTGATCTCACCGAAGCCCTGGAAGAAAGATCGCAGCTCATCCTCGGTGACGTAGCCAGAGAGGCCACCAACAAAGACAGTGGTGTTGTTGGGGTCAGTGAACTGGTTCATCTGAGTGGCAGGGTTGAAGCCACCATAGCCACCGCCGCCGAAGCCCTGCATACCACCTCCGTTCCACATCTGCTGCTGCTGAGGCATGCCGCCCATCATGGGAGCACCGTTGTGGTGTCCCTGGCCGCCGAAGCCGTGGTTACCACGGTTCTTAGGAGTAGCAGTAGAGATGCGCATAGGTCGGTTACCACAGTAGACGCCCTGCATCTCGACAAGAGCGCGCTGCTGGTCGTTCTCGTCGGAGAAGCGGACAAAACCGTAGCCGCGGCTCTGACCGGACATAGCATCGGTCATGATCTTGGCAGACTTGCAAGAGGGGAAACGAGCCTGGAAGAGGGAGACCAGAACGTACTCGTTGACCTCGGGGCCAAGGTCGCCGACGAAAATGCTGTACTCGGGGCCACGATCATCCCTGAAACTCGCTATCAGTAACTGCTACTCAGTGTTGTAGGATTTTTGACATACCGTCGGTCAACAAGGCCACCACCAGAAGCCCAGTTGAGCTTGAATGAGCGAGAGCTGTTGGGAACAGGCTTGCCGTTCATGCCGAGGGCGTTGGTAGCAGACTCAGGGGTCTGGAACTCAACGAAGCAGTAGCCTGCGTTACCAGAGTTCTTGTCGCGGATGACCTTAACATTGACAGTTTCATGCGCCGCAGACATAAAGACACCCTTGATGAAGTTCTCATCCATCCAAGGCTCGAGCTCTCCCATCCTACAATAATCAGCATCGGGCGGTGCCTGAACAAACAGCTGTCACTTACCAGAGTGTCGTCTTAGGAGAATCGGGACCAGCACCAGGAGGAGGAGCAGAACCCATCTCAGGGGCGGGAGGAGTGCCGTTGGAGAAAGCCATGGGGCCTGCAGGAGCAGCGTTGTTGGGGGGGACACCGGCGAAATCCATAGTGCGCTTGACGTCTCAAGTTAGCACTATGATGCAAGTTGTACGAGAGGGTGAAGAAGAGGGATGTCGCCAAGTTACTCACTTGGCGAGCGAGGGGAGGAGGTTAATGTGGGGGAATACGAACCGAGAGTCGAGAACCGAGTAAGTGCTTAAAAGTTCAAGGGTACAAGGGTACAGAGCAAAGAACAAGATGTTGCGAAGCTTTACAAAGCAGAGCAACGATAACAGAAGACTATTGGCGAGTTAGCAATTTGAATTGAGCGAGCACCAATGCGAGAGCAGAGGCGATAAACAGATGCAGTGTGCTGTGCCAAAAGAAATGCATATAATGTGGAGAAGCAGCCTGAAATGAAATACACCATTCACAGAGAATCAGAGCTCACTCGGGCCGAATAGTCAGAGGATAATGCCAGGCGGGCTCAGCTTTGTTCCGAGCTAAGGTATCCGGGAATCATTGAAGAGTGAATCAGAGGCCAGAGATTCCTCAACCAGGGGGATCATCCTCAGGGTGATGCCGCAAGCTCCAGATAGCACATAGAACAATAGCCAGGTTTCGATCCCGCGATAGTCTGTCGAAACATGCGATGCTTGGCGATTCCCAGTCCAGTTTCGTACAAAGGCACTGATCGTCCAGGGGCGGATGGCTTTCGGGAGGGAACAAAGCAATGCAGTAGAGCAACTTACCGTGCGTAGTGAACTCGTACACGTCGTAAAAAAGTCGTAGGAGAGCTGTCAACGGCAAGTCAGCACCTGCTATCGAGATGATGAAAAGAGTATGAAGAAGGGGAATTTTGATGCACGATCAAGAATTTGCAACATGTAATGCGTCTGCGCTTGGGAAGGTTTAGGGTGAATCTCGGCACTGGGGCTCGTCACTGAAGCTCTTGCCTCTGACAACCCTGGGCATCCACCACCAACACCAGCAAGCCTGAGGGGAGATGCCTTTTCATAAACCTTTTGCCAAAGAGGTCACATTTGCATTTGCATTTTTTGGGAATGTTTTTGCCCCCATCACAACAAACTTTGCCATGCCAGTCCACGTGCTGAGGGCAAACCAGTTGCGCGGGGAGACGAGCACAGCGACGCTTCGGAGAAAGTTCAGGACTTACCGTCAGATAATCGAGTACCGAAAGCACAACGAAGTAAGTCGCTATTTTGGATCTTAAGACCTGTAGTGCTAATGTTAGATCGCTCGCAGGACCACCTCGATCTTGTTCCATACCTTCACGCCGAGTATAATCCTTAAAAGAATACGAATCAACCGAGAATTGGAAAAGACTAATGTCCAGACACTCCGAAAAGTATTCGTACAGATGCGAATCAAGTCTCTAAGACGCCGTCACGCCGGTACAAGCAATGAAATGCTTTTGAGGAGAGTGATGGAGATGCTAAACGCCAAATCGTCGTTCTCACGCGGGGTAAGGTGCTTTACCAAAGATTCCAAAGGAATGTGGTAAGGTAGCTGCAAACGTTCCCGAAATAAGCTGAACCTATACTTTTGTTAGTGATCTGCTGGAGGTCCTCGCAAATAAGCCCAAGTCTGTTGGTCCTGGGAGCCCTGGTAGAAAATGCCGACATGGTCCAATCAGATTCGATATCCCAGAGGCTGAAAACTTTCCAGAACTCAGTCCGCACACAATCCCGTCCATCTCCTATTGGCCAGCAAATCCGATCCAGGCCAGACACCAATTCAAGAGATGCTTCAGTTGACTATCCAGGTTGGTTATCCATGGGGTATTTCGAGATGCCGACGTTGAAAGAGCCATTGGACCAGAAGTACTCGGCGGCTACGGCACCCTGTTCATGACTTTGGTTCCCAGAGGATATTCCGTAGCCGCGAATCTCCCTTTTCCTCAAGCTGAAACCTCCCGACATGTTTCACCATCCGTGTTGTCGATGGTCGCTTGAGAAATTGTTCGATACAAGTATGACGTACGCCGCCATCAGCAAAAGTTGACTCGACTCAGCATGCGCAGACGACATGACGACAGGATTGCGATCGTCGAAAAAGTAAGGTTCGGTATAGCCCATTGCGAGTTTCGTTTGAGAAGTCGAAAAGGGCAATTGTTGCGCGGCTGACTTGAGATTCGTTGCCGTGCTTATCGAGACTTGTCGTTTCGCGGATGATCGGAACGGATGAACAGATGCGACCGGCAGCACCGAGTTGTGCTCATAGTATTAAATGCAACTTTAGATTCTCGAGTCAAAGTAGACTCGAAATACACAAAGCTGGCCGTCGATTCGAAGTCAATGTTGTCGATGGCCGGTGGGCGCAACGTCGGTTGAAGCGTCGTTTGATGCTGATGTCCGGCCCAAATCCCACAAACGTCCAAACCTCCCTCCACCAACCACAAGTACCAACGAATATGCAGGGAATCGACAGACAATAAGGGACTGAAAGAAAACAAACTCACTTTTAGGCGCCAACAAAAACAACAGTAACTGTCACAGCCAATATTCCGAAACACGCGCAAGGGAAGAGCCGTGAAAACCGTGATGAGGACAAAGATGGATGAGGGGAAACAGAAAGAGAGTCGTGGGATGAGTCGTAATGCGGGAGACGGTAGGAAAAAAAGACGAGCTTTTTTTTCTTAACCTTGCCTTGTTTGGGCCTTGGTCTTGGAACAATCGGGGGCACGCGGGGACGAGGGTACCGGTAGGGGAAAATTGACGACCAGGGGGTGTGGGCTGCCGTATCCGCTGACAAGGGGATCTTGGATCTTGGTGTGGGCTTGCTAAGGGTGGTACTGAAACAGCGCAATGGACGAATGACGCTGCAAAGTCGCTGGGCGAGTGACGGAGCGGCTGCAGGTGCACGGAATCCAGATGAGATGATGGTAACGGTAGCGTGGACCTGGGCAAGCAGGGCGCAGCAACGGACACTCCGTGACACGGCAAAGCGTTCAAGACGATAGCACAAAGAACAAAGACGACGAGGATGTTAACGACGATCAAGCGGTTGCTTCGGAAGAAGACAGATTTACGCAAGCAAGTTTGAGATACGGGAGGGGGGATGGACGGTCTCTACAACCTCTTAACATGAGAGGGAAGGGTGCCAGGGCTTTTTGGAGAAGCAAACGCACAACATCGAATTACTTTTCCATTGGGAATCAAGAGCCCGGAGGAGGCTCACTACGAAGTGGTGGGAGCCAGTAAGGGTGGGCGTGGCTTGAGAAAATGTGTGTGTCGCGATGTGGAGAGACTGGCAATGGAAGGGAGGAGAACGAGAAGGACAAGGACAAGAGCTGTGGGCCTTGCCCTAGCTTCTCTTACGCACAGTATCGACATTTTGGTTCGGCAACTTCGCGATCATCGTGATGCATACAATTACCGGACTTGTTACGGCGATAGCGATGGCCCAAGTGTTCAACGAAACGCCGTAAAGCTTGAGCTCGAGCCCTCTCTTCGAAGACTCGAGGCTGCAATAGCATTGTTCAAGACCCTGGTTGTTTCGCTGTGATGCTCGATAAGTACCTTGGACCGAGCAAGCTCAGCCATGTTTGAGTTTGGGTACCTGTCGTGCTGAAAAGGCATTGTGTGGCTCGCCCGCAACCAGGGCTATCCTTGACGGCTGGCGTGGCGCTATCTCAGTTTCTAGTGCCCAAGGCGATGCAGCTGGGCACCGTTTGAACTGGGAGCTGGACAGTGAACAGTGGACGCTGAGCGCTGGGCGCTGGAAGCAGGACGGAGCTGGCGAGATGAACGAACAACCACCCCTGCGAAAACAGCCCTGCTGAAGTGGATCATGAAATCATAGGGCATCTGGAGGGTCGATGGCCTGGAAAGCAGCCCGATCTAAGTGCTGCACTGTAAAGAAAGTGCAGGCGATAAACGACCAACAAACGACCAACGGGAGCTGAGTGCAGGGAGGGGAAGATGATCGATGGTGATGAGAAAGGTTTTGAGTCGTTGTGGTGAATGCAGCAAAGTTCAGCATGACCTTGCGTCAATGCAACTGGCCGCGAGATTTGAACTGAGCGTGATGGAATGAAGGGAGTGTCCAGGAACTTCTTTGCTGGTTTCACTCCGCAAACAGAATCACAGCTCTTGTTAGCCGGATGAAGCACGAAGATCACACAAATGCACAACGCACACAGAGGAACGACAATGTTTTAACATCTCATTTATCTGAATATCTCCGGTCATCGTGTAGTCAACAACGCAACCTTTGCCAGCCCTAGAGTTTAAGATTGCTGTCACGACAACATAATCCCTTGCTTGCAATGCCTTGCATCAACAACAAGGGTTCATCATGGCGTCGAATGCTCGTCATAGCGACGTGCTACAAGCGAGAGTTCAGAATAGCAACGCCGAGACAAATTTGCGACATGGTCTTAGCACTCAGGGAACTTTTCGAATCTATTGGCGGAAGACCTGAGCGTTAGCTCTCATAATCTGCTTTTGTTCATGCCCATTTTCTTCAGATAATAGGTATGGCTTTTGGAACGTGCATCACACGATTCTCATTCCTCAAGTATGCGAGATCATTTTGAGATTCAGGGCAAGTCAGCAGGGTCGTAGACTCGGCGAGTCGGCAGTTTAACATCACCTTCACCCAGTCGAGTGCTCGTGCCTCTATTCTCCCACTAAAAAGGCACAAATGGCAACGCCTCGCAACTCAGCTATCTGGCGCTTGTTTCGTATCGACCTCAGAATTGAAGCTACCGTGAGCTATTTCTGCGTGATAGGCCTTCTCTAAGGTGTTAACTCAAACCTAAAGTGTGCCGCCCTACAAAAACCCATGTCGAAATGCCCTGTTTCCAGCAAGATCTCGGTCTACACTCACGCCAAGACAAAGAAATCCCTTCTGTACTAGGGTTTAGCCATTTCCATGATAGCGTTTCCCTTGCTTCGCGAACGGGTCAGCACAACACAACTGGCCTCTTGTTCATCCATCGATGCTTTCGATTTGGGTATCATGTATCATACTGTACATATTGAAACAACTTCGTACCAAGGTCACCTCATGGAACCATCTGTACTGAAGCGTGCCACTACGGCACGCCGTCGTTATTGCTAACTTGGTAGTCAACAAATGGGAGGTTTTTCCAGGCCTCCGGGAATCGCTGTTGGTGGATCTCCTCGCACACCAAAGA
This sequence comes from Fusarium sp. NRRL 53497, assembly GCA_013184445.1. Lineage (NCBI taxonomy): Eukaryota > Fungi > Ascomycota > Sordariomycetes > Hypocreales > Nectriaceae > Fusarium > Fusarium sp. NRRL 53497. The sequence goes on from JABCJZ010000091.1 coordinate 357,544, forward strand.
TTATTTCTGACATGCACCATGCGACCTCATCCTACAAGACAAAGCATCTTTTAACCTTGATGATGACTGGCGAACTTCCGAGCACTAGCCCGTCCAATGAGATTGACGAGTTGACTCTTACAAGACAGTGCTTGAGTGTATCATTCTCGTTATTGACAAACTGGCCTTTTTATCCCTGTCTGATCATTTCTACAGGTTGAGTTCGGGATCTTGTGCTTGATCATGGCACTCTGACTTGAAATGACTGCAATGCATATTTTCAACGTGACATATCATCTGCTTCGCGAATTTCTACGCCTCTGGTTCCTCCCTTTAGCCGCATTCATCAAGTTTGGGGACCAGGGGCCTGGTTGCTACTTGCAGATCGTTCAATCCCACCTTGCAACCCTCGTGGGAAACCCAGCAGTGGACTGGTGACGCAAATTGCGGCTTAGAAAACCAGATAGTTGTCCGCTAACTGTGTGCTGCAGCTCTCTGGAAAAAGACCGAATCGTGAGTTTTTGAGCATCGTGAGATTTGACTGGTTCCTTGCACAGTAGCTTGGAGTGTTACTGTTTTCATGACACAAGACTGGCATCATCACTTCAACATCGGACTGGTCTTTGGTCTCCTCTCGACCTCTCTGACAGTAACGATCTCGCGACAACCTGGAGAGCCAGTATCAGTGCGGGGGCCTTCAAAGTCTCTCGTGCCACGCTGCCATCCTTGTCTTTTCCACATTTCGTCGGGCAAGACGTTGGACACACTTCTTCTACCGATGGTGTCTAATTTTTTTCAACTTGGCTAGACGAGAGCATGATGTCGGCACCGTGTTTACTGATCGCAATTTTCGAATTGAGACAGGGACTTAACTCCATTCTAGCTCAAGTCCGTTCTCGGCGACTTTATCTCACCCTCCGTCGCACGGCGAAGCATTTTTTCGGTAGTGGATCTTTAGAATACCGACGTTTCCGGCCGGCGTTCCCAACGTCCGATCCGGCCGGGAGCAGCCAACGGTCGCAGACCACGCGATGCTTTCGAAACAGATTTTGTCTTCTTGTGTCGCTTGAATCGTCTGGATTTGTTTCAGTTTAACGAGTTGACGACGGATTGGGGACATGTAACGTTGGGCAATACTCTTTTTGGTTGCACTGCCTGGGTTATGCTGAGGTAAGATAAGATGAGGGGATTGCAAAAACATGTGAAGTTTGCTACGAGATTAAGCTAGTTGGAGGTAAGTCGGAAGAAGTGATGATAGAATCGTAGAGCGAAGATTAGAATGAATGTTGTATTTCTTCAAAATTGATGATAATACTCATCAAAGTCTCTGATTCAGATGTTTGTACTATATCACACTTTTTAAGTGATGTTTAATACTTCGGGATGCAAAGAACATCCCGCGGGTTTTACATCCATAAGACAGGAACTTTTAAGTGAATGTTGTTGTTTACTTAACTCATGCATATCTATTCTATCATTACTCTCAAATCACCATCATATCACCTATTCCATCTCAACGAGGATATCTCTAAGTACCCGCTGAACCTCCAGCGACCTCTCAGCTTCCAAAGCCGCGCTCACTATCGTCTTCAACTGCGCAGCATCAGGACCACCAGTCGGTCCAAACACACCTCTCCCCTTTGCCTTGAACAGTGCACCCACAGCCTTAGCCCTCATAACTCTCTGTGATTCAGTGCCGGTATCAACCAAGTCAACATCCAGGCTGAGTAGATACGTAAGAGCCACTGCGTCTTCATCTGGTGTTGATGAAGCTTTGGCATCGGTCATGAGATCGCGAACGCACTCGTACCATACCTGTCGCTTGATCAAAGCGAATTTGGGGCTTGAAAGGAAGGGTTTGAGCACGTTGAGGATCTTAGTTAGCACCGCGAGATCGGTGTGGCTGTGTCCGCGAGCAACAGCCTCCAAGCCATTCGAAGCTGTCTTTTCTGCGAGTTGCTCCTTCGTTACTTGGTCCTTTGAGTCGATATCCATCTTATCCTCGTTCTCATCCTCACCCTTCAGCTCCTCAAGATAAGGTGTCACAATCTCGGCAATCTCATCAAGCATATCGAGATCATCCCGGGCCTTTGCAAACTTCCACAGACAGCGGAAAGCATGCACGCGGTACTCATCATTGTTGCGTTTGGCTTCTCGGAGAGCAATCTTCTTCATCTGAGCGGCAACCTTCGGGTCCGATTTCCATAAGCTATGTCCCTTCTCGACGAATTGAGGATAAGAGTCGAGGAGCTTTTCTTTGCCAGCGAACGTCTTCAAGGCCAATGTCTTCTCGAAAACAGGCCAGATCTTCGCAAGGTTTGCATCGCTAATTTGACCGCTGACATCACTTGCACTTGCAACATCAGATACCATGGCTGCCACTGTGAAAGCCCCGCCGTGTCGAAGTGCCCATTGTGCTGTATCCAAACAACTCTCCGCAAGAGTCACGATCTCAGGCACGTAACGAACAACGGTGCGACTGCTTCCAGCGTGCTGTTCCCATACCTCCTTGAATACCTTACTGGTATACTCATCTGTATCATGAGAACCCAGATAAGAGAATGGAAGCAACTTCGTCTCAAGAGCAGTGAAGTGATCAGGCGAGATCTTAGCAAGCGCCACGATCACATCTGCGGTCTTTTGACGGCGCGATTCTTCCTCGGCCTCGAAGTACATATCGATGAACTTCTTACAGAACCGGTTTTTGGCCGAGTCCGATGCGGCTCGCAGCATGTATGCAGTAGCACGAGCATACGCTTGGCTAACCTCGTCGTTCTTATCCATTGTCTGCTTCTCCATCAATTGTAGGAACTTGTTGCTAGCTCCCTTGATGTCATTCGTATGGCGTGTAAACAATGTTGTCAAAACCCGACTGCATCCAATCTTGGTCGGCATGCCGATGGCAGTCTTGATGGTAGCCTCCAATTTAGGTGCCAGCTCGGCCATGACATCTGCATCGACAAACCGGAGTGAGTTATCGATAGCCTCTGAGATAGGAGACCTGTTCACCATCTGCGATCGGATCTTGTCAATCTGGTCTCGACTGTCCTCACCAGCTCTCTGGTAATGCCAATTGATCTGCTCAGGCTCAATAGAGCTCAACAAGCCAAGGAGCTGAGGAACCATCTCTGGGATGAAGGGCCTAAGAGCCTTCCCGCCCTTCTTGGTGAGTTCGATGACAGTGATGGCAGCAAAGGCTTGAACTTCCTTGACAGAACTTTCAATACCTTTGTCGGACAGAAGGAATGGGAGAGCCTCCTTCATCATCGATTGGGCGGCAGACCCACCGGTTCCCTCCTCAAGTTGCCGAACAAGGGTGTTTGATAGAGTTCTGCAGAGTTTGAAGGCAGCCTCTCGTACGGAGCCTTTGACATCATCAAGCACCTTCAGTGCCGATGTCCAAATGTCGCGGTAGCGCTTCTCATATTTAATAAATGGCTGTCCTTGAATCAATTCGGAGATGGCAGCACAGCTTGCTTCTCGCATGCGCCACTCTCGTCCCAGGATACTCTTGAGCAAGTCTTCCAGGATGGCGTCAAAGTGAGTGCTGAGAACCGCACCCGAGTCCTTGACAAGTGCCTTCCAAATATCGTCCATAGATCGTTGAACATTCTGGTTGGGGTCGAATCTGTAACGGTAGAGCTTGGGGTAGAGCTTAGGATCAACTTCAGACTCTGAAAGAATGTTGCTAAGACCAAAACGACCGAATGCAGATCGGGTAGACCAAGTAGCAGCATTCGCAGCAAGTGACATGAACTTGTACACGAGTCTTTGATCGCCAACCTCATTAGCCAGATTGACAATGTCCTTGTAAGAAGTGATGGAGCTTCCTTCGCCTGTGGGCAAAGCTCCAGGCTCAAACAGCTCTGTTTCTTGGTCCACCTTGAGCTGAGTCCCATTTCCTGTAAAGGCAGATACCAGATCCTTGACAAGTGCACTCTTGAGATCAGCGTCACCACGCTCGTATACCAAAGACAATCCACGCGAGGCAGTCTCTTGTACAAGCTCATCACGTGCACTTAGAAGTCTCATGAACGATGCTTGAGTTTCGCGTAGCCTCGATTGCACCTCATCCAGGTGTGAGCAGTATTGTACGATGCAGAAAAGCCAGATGCCGGATGCCTTGAGCAGGGATGGCTTGGTGGCCTTGCAATCTGCGAATATCTTGTTGAGAACAGCAGTGAGAAGCGAGCCACGAGCTCCATTGCGCTTCTGGAGGCATCCGCGAGACTCGACATCCAGAGTCAGCTTAACATAATCTGATTCCCATCGTGCAAGAGTTGCAGTAATCGCATCTCCCACGGTGAATTGGATCTCAACTTGCTTGATCTCATGCAAGGCGAAAAGCTCTTTGAGAATGTTACCGAGAATTCCATGCGACCAGCCATCTTCACTCTCATTTGTAGCCTCTTCGCTTTCACTAAGCCCTATGGCCAGTCTCCCAAGAGCGAGAATCGCCTTCTCGTTACCCTTCTTTGCCGGGGCGACGAGTTTGCTGACAACTGTCTCAAGGGGATGATCACCTTCACGTTGTGGAATAGCGAGACCAGCAGTCCACAACTGTGCGAAGGCCTCCAGAGCCGTATCATAGAGGGATGAGGCGACGTTCTCGCCTGTAAGAAGGTGCATGGGGTAGCGAATATCATCAGGAATATGTTGACCGTAGTAAACACTTCGCGAGCAGACGTAGCTGTATGCTAGCAATCCTCCCTCGGCAGCGTTGAGTTCAGGTCCGACCAACTTCTCGGCATTCTCGAAGAGCGCACTCAAGGTCTGACGGCAGTTCTCTATCACGGTAGGGTCGTTTGCGAGATGGGATACGAGAATTCCAAGTGCTCGCGCAGTCAGTGACCGGATCTCCTTGTTGTTTGACTTGATCAGCTGGAAAAGACCATCGCTAAACTGGGTCAAGAATCCAAGTGCACCACCAGGACTGAGGGATGCCACATCAACGAAGCATCGGATGCATTCTTCCGTGATTGGTGAATCCTTGAGGTAAGCCCCTTCGAGGCAGGCCTTCAGATAAAAGACAATAAATCCGCTATCAATCGTGTGTAGATATGCGAGAATCTTCTCTCTTGTCTTGATGTCCGTTTTAACCCTAGCATCAAGAGTCTGCATCCAATCAGGCTCCACTTCGAAGTCTTTGAGAGCTGTGAGGAACATAATGTGCTTGCAATATCGCAGGGCAACTGGCAAAGCAGCTATGCGAGATCCCTTGAAGTTCTCGAACACAGAGTGCGATTTCTCAGTCAAATCAGGGAGAGCTGTAGCCTCGTTATAGGTTTCCGGCGTGATCTCGGAGCCAAAAAAGGCGACTATCATTTCCTTCCAGTCTGGTAATGCAGGGCTGGCCTCGGCGTGTGCATGATAGGTCCAGGGGTCAAGGCCTTTGTGGCCCTGCTCAATAACATCGCTCCTCTCATCTTGGTGAGCACCGATGGCCAGAATGTCGATCCAGCGGCCCAGAACATCAGAGAATGTGAGGCATTGGTTAGCCCACTTAACAACGGCATGGCGAGTGCTCCGAACAGCGGGAGGCTCGTCTTGGAGAGACATGTATGTTAGCAGCATCTTCTTCAATTGGTCAGATTCACTGCCTGTAGTGGCCGGAATATTGGTCGTGAGGCTGGATAGAGCACCATCAATATTGACAACCGCCTCGGTAGTAGGATCTTCTGACAAGGACTTAAATAGCCAACCGGCAAGTTCCAGTCGCTTCTGAATAGGCATGTCTGCGCTTCTCGCCAGTACTCCGATAGTTTCGTAGGCTTTAGATCGAAGCGCGATATCGTCATGAGATGTCCGCTCTGGGGCTGGCCAGCCATTGCCCTCGATGAAACCGCCCATTGTGTCAATAAGGGGAGCAGCAATGTCAAATCCTTCCTGAGATGGTCCAACACGGGCTACCCAGGCGAGATATTGAAATGTCGCTGTATGAAGTTTAGTTTGCTCCAATGTGCTCTTCGGCATTAAACTCAGTGCCAGAGTGCCCGAAGTTAATTCCGGCAATGAGAAATTGAGCTTGACGACAGCCATAATATCGTCGGACATTGTTGCTGAGATGATGGATTTGGAAAGCATGTTGAGGATACGAGTCCGATATGTTGGTGGCAGTATTGAGTGAGCATGAAACAGACGTTTAACAAGTGCCTTATCCTCCATAGAAACGGAGCTTCGCTTCAGCACCTCTTCAGCCGCAGATACTAATCTGTTATCGAAACTTGATGCAGCATAAAGCGCAGGCAAGAACTTTTCCTCGTCAGTAAAAGCACCGCTTGCAAGCAACGCAACCAGCTTGAGTTTCAGCTCGGCCATCCTCTCAAAGACCTTTTGTGACTCTGGGCTCTCAACGGCCAGAGACTCGAGCTCGGATTTGGTCAGAGTTGGGTTCGCCGTGGTCCAGTTTTGAGCTTGCGTAGGGTTTCGTAGTCGTAGGAAGATGCTGATCATGCTGGCAAGAAACTTCGCATCAGCCTCATCTGACAGGCCAATTGTTTCTCGATATTCGGTATCATCTTTGCTGCCCCTTGGCGGTATCTTTGCATCAAGCAGTAAACGGAGAATGATGTTGAAGACAGGCCCAGCTCGTCCTTGACCTTCATCTTTAGCAAAGCCCGACAAGGCCTTGGGGATAAGCTGTCGTCTCTCGTAATCATCCAGGCGCTCTATGCTGTGCTGGATTCCTGAGATATCAAGCTGTTTGACTAGCGGGGAGTCGTTGGACTTGTACTGATCAAGCAGAGCGCCCACAGGAAGAATGACCCTGAGTTTAGGTCAGTATCAGACTGTCCATAGCGATTTCATGGATACTGGATTAGCTTACTCAGGTGGTTGAATGAACGTTTTTAACTTGGAAAATATCTGCACGACCTATTTCGTCTCAGTACACCTATTGCAGTCCGGAGTCATTTTGATGAGCTTACCTTGGCTCGAACTGGTGCATGTTCGCTAGCCGCCTTCACGATAACGGGTGGAAGGTACCGTTGTAACAACTCATGAAGCTTCTTCTCCTTATTGGCGACATTTAGGATCTTTAACTCGACGCTATCTAGTAGCTGGAGCTCCCTCTCTTTGGTCGATGCCGCCGCCATGGTTGAAGGGGTATTAAGCTTAACAACGTCTAGCTTGAGAGATTTTGTCTAAACTTTGACCATAACAAATGCAAGTATGCAGAAGGATAATTCAGGCGGCGATTCGGGATATTTTATTCTCTTAAAAAGCGTAGGCAGCTCAATGACGAATTAGTAAGGTACCGCTGAGGCGATGCTATCCTCAAGTCAACAGTATCGTGACGTTGGAGCATGACTAAGCTGACAGACACTCTAACACGTGATACGAACAGCTTGGGAGAATGGCAAACTCACATGGAAATTATCCTTTCAGATAAAGTTGATAGATTATTAGAGATCCCTGCTATGAAGATTATGGTTTTTTCTTTACCCCAAACCTTTTTTCTTCTTTTTGTGTGGTGGCCCTTTGGACAACACGACGAATGATAAATACCGAGTCTCGGTCACTAATACCAAGGTTAATCATCGCAATATCAAGCACTATTCCAGCACAAAGACTTCTTTCTCTCTACCTTACCTAAGAATGACACATATAATAGTACTACCTAGGTAGATATTTAAGACCTCCATGAAACATTTTAGTGCGTCAGTCAGATGGAACTACTCACAAATTGAGGTATCTACAAACAACTCTAGGGTAAGCATTATGAAAGAAGTCATCGCGTCATTAATTTTCCGCCACTGACTGTTGCACTCCCCTGTCGCTTGCCCCTCCAAACAAAGGCACTAAGCTCCACTGATCCGGTTGCGTCACTGTGGTTGGGTGCCTGTCTTTGATGTCTGTGCTTCACTTTGACCTTCAACTTTCGCCTTACATTTTGAAAGTTCACAACTCAAACACAGCAAGGCTGGATTTTCTATGAGCGCGCTGCCATCGCAAACTGAAAGAACAAAAGCACTTAAAATTTCTTTATCTAACTCACGTCATCACCTGCGAACGAGCGAGTATTTAACCCCGGCGCTCTCCCCGCTGTTGTCATAGCGGGGCATCAACTTTGCCTGCACTCAAGCTACACCGAACCTTACGATATCACATCAATCGACTACGTGTTCACCCTCGAACCTTCTCTCGTAATTTCGATATTCCTGATACTCCGATCCTCCCCCATCTCGCCAAACATCGCAGCTCGGTAACCTCTGCATCGCCAGGAGTGCCGCTAGCCATGGACGACAACATCTCCACCTTTATGTCCATCACGGGCGCAAGCGCCGATGTTGCCCGCAGCTTCATCGAGATGACTGCGGGCAATTTCGAGCGTGCTATGGAACTATTCTTCGAAAACCCCGACCTGGTTTCTGGTGTTGGAGCCGGCCTTTCTTCAACCTCGCAACCAGCGGCTGCCCCCCCTGCGCCAGCGGCAGCAAACAGAGGCAATATTGGCAGACAAGATTCGGCGGGCGTCATCCACATAGACAGCGACGATGACAACGATATGCAAGTCGATGACTTTAGCGACAATGACGACGACAATGAGAGAGCTGTCGCAGCTCAAGCGGCTGCTCTAGCGCAAGAGGAAGAAGATGCGGCCATGGCCAAGAGATTGCAGGAGGAACTATACCAAGGCAACCAAGGGTCTGGTTCAGGAGGGAACCCGGATGATGTGCGAGCACCCATCGCGCGCACCACCGAGACATTGGTGGCACCCGGATGGGGTGGTGGTGAGCACGACGATGGAATGGAGGCAGCTTTTCTAGAACAGCTGAGACAAAGGCGGCGAGCAAACCCACGTGAGTATTGATGAATGTGCCACGGAATTCATACTGATGCAACTACATAGCCAACCGTGCGGGAGGACCATTCTCTCAACAAATATGGGCCGACCCCGAACGCCGCCCTACCCAGCCCCAGTCAGCCGAGAACGGAGCTCATGCAAGACGTCTTGAAGATTTGTTTCGGCCGCCTTATGAGCTGATGGCGCGAATGTCTTGGGATGAGGCGCGAACTCTGGGCAAGGAGGACAAGAAGTGGATCTTGGTTAATCTCCAAGACATGAACGATTTTAACTGCCAGGCCCTGAACCGCGACATTTGGAAAGACAAGTCTGTCAAAGATCTGGTCGCGGAAAACTTCATCTTTCTACAGTACGACAAGGACTTCCCGGAAGCAGAGGAGTTTGTCACCTTTTATTTCCCGAACCAAACCCACGAGAACCCCGACAACTACCCTCATGTCTCCATCATTGACCCGCGGACGGGTGAGCAAGTCAAAGTTTGGACCGGAAGGCCTTTCCCTTCTGCCGAGGACTTTCACGCCGAGCTCGCCGAGTTCCTCGACCGCTACAGTCTTGCAGCCAACAGCAAGAACCCAGTAGCTCAGGCCACAGCACGCAAACCACAGAGAATGGATGTCGATCGTATGACTGAGGACGAGATGCTGGAAATGGCTTTGAAGAACAGTCTGGAGGGAGCAACTGGAAGCGGAGGTTCCTCAACACCTAATCTTCACGATCCTGATGCTTTGACGAAATCTTCCGGCCTCGAGGAGGGTAAAGGAAAGGAACCCGAGGTGCCAGCTGAGCAGAGCCCCTGGGCACAAATCTCTAGCTCAAACCCGCATACAGAACCAGAGCCCAACCCAACAACCACGACACGTATCCAATTCCGACATCCTACCGGCCGTGTCATTCGGCGATTCAACCTCGACGATTCCATTCGAAGAATTTACGAATGGCTTAAGGCTGAGCCTATGGAAGGCAAGGAAGGAATCGAGTTTGAGCTCAAGAAGATGCCAGCTGGTCAAGATCTGATTGAGAGTCTGGACGCGACTGTTGCAGACGCCGGGCTGAAGCAGGGAACAGTAATGATCGAGTTCATTGAGGATTAAGCTGGTTATGGCGATTACTTGAAGAACGAGTTTCTCTTTATGCGGGATCACAGCAGGCATTTGTAGATAGACCAGTATCGGAGCCATCGGAGTGAATTGGACTGGCTACGGCCGGTGGTACAGGCAGGTTCTGAATCCTTGTGGCATTATTCCTATTGGAATTGATTTACTGTTATCATGATGGTGGGCGCGGGAGGTTGCTATCTTTAGACAGCTCAACATTGGACTCATGTAGCCCAGATGAGAAATGACACTTGAATGTATTGAACTGATTGATATGAACTGTGCAAGTATCGCCGTATTCCGTGTCAGGCCGTGTGTGACAAGGATAACTAAGTTGACATCAATGCAAGTAATCACGATGTAATCTTATCTGTCAAGCTAGTATGATCGCGTCAGCTTGTTCCAAAACAATATTGAGAACTATACCTAATCTCGCGGCTTGGTCCGGTCCAACCGTATACAAAAGTCAAAGCATTCATTAATCGTTTCAGTTTTACCATGCTTTAGAGAGATGGCGAGCCAATGAAGGTACAAGGACCCCTGTAGATGGTCATATTAAGTCGTCATACATGAACATTGTTTAATGAGTTTCGTATGTCTAGAGTTGGGCGTTGTTAAACACAAGCAATAATTGGTCTCAAACCACGCCCATCTGTAACTGAGGCTGAGGTCAAGTTAGACCAGGCCCTAGCTGGAGATCTTACGCTCAGGTGCGGGGAGTCGAGGGGGGTTTCTAGCGACCCCTCCCCCTGGGGCAACCACTTACAGGGGGGATAATAAGGTCGCACCAGGAACGGCCGTGAACAGATCGATTCAGGTTCCATGCGTGCCATGAATTGATTGGCAAGCAAGGACCTGAGCCGTTGCTCCTCAACAACCCCCACCTGCCCAGGTAAACAGCAACGGGCATCAACCAATATTGATCCAGAGCCAGCCGTTTCATAGTGGGAAGGTGCTAGCTTACTGTACGGAGTGCTCCTTCTCTAGCTTGCGCCTGCTTGTTTTGGCTGCATGTTGATTCCTTCCCTCGCGTAGACGGAGATTGGCTGTGTTGTGCGACGAGCTCGGTTCTTTTCTCGCATCGATTCCCTTTTGATTTGGGCACATACATCATCATCTCCCTGCTTTTAACATCTCCCCCTTTCTTTTCTCTCTTCATTTCACTTTCGCTATCTTGCGAGAACTCGAAATTACCGAGACAGACGTTACCACGAACCCGGCTCGAATCGAATTCAAGCGTCGATTCTTAGTGGTGGGGTTGCTGCTAATCGACACCGCCAAAATACGATATCCCACTTGAAGCGGATTCGATTCGACATCACTCGCTGCTTCGGAAGCGATTGACCTGAACAAGGTCTGGAAGGGCCGTCAACCGACTGATACTGCTGGACCTTTTTCGCAAGCAACGAAATCCGAGAAACAACGTCACTCAGACCCGAGGCGGGGCAGACATAACATTGCGATCCAAGAAACAGAAGCTTCCCCACGAACGTACACACAATGGCAGACCGCGAACATGATGTCGAGGAAGGGAACGAAGCACTCGACCCAGAGCTTCTATACTCCAAGGAATACTGCATCGGTCAGTACTGACATGGTCTTGTGTCGTGCGACACTGGATTGGGCACTTGGGCGTGAACATACTGACATTGCGCAGGTGGTGGCAGTTTCGGCAAAGTTTACAAAGGGTACCGCGATAATGCGATGATCCACAACAACCGAGTTCTTGCTAACAAATCGCTGCAGAGTCGACAAGCGGACGGGTCAGGCAGTCGCAATCAAGGTTATTGACATAGAGAGCGCTGAAGACGAGGTCGAGGATATTATCCAAGAAATCGCTATTCTGTCCGAGCTACAATCTCCTTATGTCACCAAATACTACGGATCTTATGCGAAAGGCGCTGAGCTATGGATTGTAATGGAATTCTGCTCAGGCGGAAGTTGCGCCGACTTGATGAAGCCAGGACTAATTGGAGAGGACTACATTGCCATCATTGTGCGTGAGTTGCTCATGGGACTGGACTATCTTCACACAGATAAGAAGCTACACCGAGACGTCAAAGGTAAGAACAGCTGAAATCACTTCCTGACGTAGCTAATAGTTTATAGCTGCCAACGTGCTTCTTAGCAGCAATGGACAGGTCAAACTCGCCGATTTTGGTGTTTCGGGTCAGCTCTCCGCAACAATGACTAAGAAGAATACTTTTGTTGGAACTCCTTTTTGGATGGCACCAGAGGTCATTAAGCAATCTGGGTATGATCACAAGGCCGATATCTGGTCTCTTGGTATTACAGCTCTTGAACTAGCCAACGGAGAGCCTCCTTATGCCGATATTCACCCCATGAAGGTTCTCTTTCTGATCCCTAAGAACCCCCCACCACGACTAGAAGGCAATTTTACCAAAGCCTTCAAAGATTTTATTGAATTATGTCTTCAACGAGATCCAAAAGATCGGCCGACAGCCAAGGATATGCTGCGACACCCGTTTATTAGACGGGCAAAGCGGACAACTTACTTGACAGAGCTCATTGAGAGACATCAACGCTGGGCAGCCACACACAAGGGGGATGATGACGACAACTGGGACTCTGGTAGGAGTGGACGAGCCCCTGCAGAGCGTGAGCGAGTCGACGAGGATATGTGGGATTTCGGCACTGTGAGACTTGTTGGTGAGCGCGGGGGTATCGTGAACCGACCAGGCCTCAATGCTTTGGATGAGAATGCGACAAACGCGCGTGCTTCTAGACCTCTGGAAAGCGAGGAAGATTATGGCGAGCAACGACGCGAAAGCAGCCCAATCAAGTCACGAGATTTCGCCCTCGAGTCGCTTGAGACTGTCAAGGCTAATCCAGGCTCAAGGCAGGCGAGCCCACAGCGAAAGGCTGTTCCGCAGCCCCAATACCAGCAGCCGATTCCATCACCTGTGAGGGCATTGCCTCAGACTCCTTTGAAGCTTCCTCCAAGGGATAGCGCCGATACACCTCGACCGTTGCGGCCAGTGCCCCCTACACTGGTGCAGGAGTCTCCAGAGTATGACCGGGAGCTTCAAAGCCAATTGCAGCGTGATATCGGCATGCTTAATCTGGATTATGAGCCACAGACTGAGAAAAAGGCTAGCCCTCAGATCCAGCCACCACAATGGTCATTACCACCTGCTCCACCAGCACATCAGGCACGACCAACGACATCGAAGCAGATGAGCCTACCTGAGATACCCCAATATAAGCCTAACCAAGCTGTCACGCAGCAAAGAATACCTTCGTTGCAGCACACTCCTGCGCCGCAAGTCCACATGCCACTCCCAGGGGGCGCTCAAGGCCCTCGACCTCTCCCTTCAAAGGCCCAATCGCCTAGCCCATCTGAGTTCACCACTCCTTCGGCTTTCCCTACACCGGCACCCACTAACCCTAACGGTGAACTGGATGCTCTGAACGATGTCATATTTCCAGCACTGGAAGAGGCGCTTAAGCGGCGACAGATCAAACTGCAGCAGACGTATAAGCCAGGACAAAACCCAGCTCAGCTAACACCTCAACAACAACGTGCGGAGGCTGCACACGAGAAGCTACGGAAACTGGTCTACAAGCTGGCGCATGTCTGTAAGGAGATCGATCATTATGACAAGGCTGAGCCTGTTGGAACGGGCAGAGAGGTTGGCAGTTTTCTCGAGGGGCTTCTTGAAGAGATTCTGGTGAGAGTAGAGCCCTTGGACGAGGATGAAGAGGTGCAAGCTTAAGGGCATATATACATTGTGTGATGAGCCATACGATTGAGAAAGCGCTGAAGGGTCTTTTATGGAGTTCTGGTCTGGCATTGTATATGGCATGTTATGAGGATTATGAGCCCGGCTGGCGGGTTGACGATAAAAGGACGGACTAGGTAAACATGATGACGTACAAAGGGATATAGCATGGCTGAGAATAGCTGATATAACATAGATGTGAGAGTGTTGTGGTCTTGAGATAGAATCCAGCGATGTTTGGTTTGCTTACCGAGTGCTTGTCATGAGTATTGTTTGTTAGAGGTGATCATGAATACCTGAGGAATGTTAGTCTGTACGGACGATAAGCAACATCGCAGTATATGAGCAACTATGTGTTGAAGTTGAACTACAGTTTGCGAGCTATAGTCAGTTGTTACCTATGCTCGATACTAGATTCGGAGTATTAACCTATAAGCGTTTCGTAAGTACGAAGTCCGAGTCGCAAACCAAAATCTTGCAACCTGATACAGCGCCAAGAATTTACTTGACCCGCAGAAAAGCTCCACATGGAGAATAAAGCTCGTTATGTCATGGCCGTCATGATATGTCCGTGGTGCATTGGATATGCTTGATATAGGGAGGGCAGCCATGTAGATGTGAAGAGGGAAACACGCTGGATCAAATGGATATGAATATGAAGCTATACCCTCAATTGGCGTGTGTTATTGATCGTCAATATTGTTTTCGTGACGTCGTTTGCATCAACAGCTCGGTCCAGCCCTTGTAAGCTAAACCCAACAAAGCAGTAAAATCTAGCGGCCGAGCCGGGCTTGACAGAGCAAAACTCCCCATAAGCTACCCCTTGTAGACTAACGCTCCGGGTGAACAACTCCACTCGTCCAGTGACAGCTCGGAACAATCGCGTTTTCCGAGCGGCGGCCGAAAGAAATGAGAGAGAAAAAAAAGTGCTCCCTCGGGCCAATGCGACACTCAATTCAAGTCAATTCAGGTAGGAAAGGCGCCTGGAACCTTTGAGCCTTGCCCAGTGCCAGTGCCTTGGGCAACGGACGGGGGAACCTGACGAAAACGTAAGGGCCATGCGCGATTTGCACTTGAACCTTCTTTCTTCTTAACCTCAGAAAAAAACAATCTTCTTCCTCTTTAACCTCAAATCTTCTCCCTTTCTCTTCTCCCTTCCTCCTCTCCTCGTGCGCGGTGCCTTGGTCCTATCTTTCTCTTCCCCTCCCAAGAACGCTCTCCTCTCTACTTTTTTCGATACCCCCCACCTGTCATCATGTTGTCTCGAGGATCTCTTCGATCGGCTCAGGTACGTTTATCTTTTTTGGTGTTTTACTTTTCTTTGTGTGTCATGATGGTCTTTTGTGTTGTTGTGGTACATGAGAGGGAATGCTTGCAGGTAATGGGCTTTTGTGGTTGTGAGTGACGGCATGCATCATGTCATGATCATCGTCGCGACACCACCACGAGCGAGAATTGCAGTTTTGCTTGCGAGGGACATGACTGCGGGACAAAGACCACAACGCGCAAATGGCTCGGATTGATCATACGCAGACTTGACTACTCAATTGATCGTGTTGCTAACATTTTCCCTCAGCTGCTGCGCGGCGTCGCCAAGCAACAACCCCAGCTCGCCCGATCCTTCGCCACCGTCCAGTCCGACATCTTCAAGCCCGCCAAGTACGGCGGCAAGTACACCGTCACCCTCATCCCCGGTGATGGTATCGGTACCGAGGTTGCTGAGTCTGTCAAGACTGTCTTCAAGGCCGACAACGTCCCCGTTGAGTGGGAGCAGATCGAGGTCTCCGGTATGGAGGGCGTCGGCCGCACTGAGGATGCTTTCCGCGAGTCTGTCGCTTCCCTCAAGCGCAACAAGCTCGGTCTCAAGGGTATCCTTCACACCCCCATCAGCCGATCCGGCCACCAGAGCTTCAACGTCGCCCTCCGACAGGAGCTCGATATCTACGCCAGCATCAGCTTGATCAAGAACATCCCCGGCTACGAGACCCGCCACAAGGACGTCGACCTGTGCATCATCCGAGAGAACACCGAGGGTGAGTACTCTGGTCTCGAGCACCAGAGCGTCGACGGTGTCGTCGAGTCCCTCAAGATCATCACCCGCGCCAAGTCTGAGCGCATCGCCAAGTTCGCCTTCTCTTTCGCTCTCGCCAACGGCCGATCCAAGGTTACTTGCATCCACAAGGCCAACATCATGAAGCTTGCCGATGGTCTCTTCCGCAGCACCTTCCACCAGGTCGCCAAGGACTACCCTACTCTCGAGGTCAACGACATGATTGTCGACAACGCCTCCATGCAGGCTGTCTCTCGCCCTCAGCAGTTCGATGTCATGGTCATGCCTAACCTTTACGGTGGTATCCTGTCCAACATTGGTGCCGCCCTTGTTGGTGGCCCCGGTATCGTTCCCGGTTGCAACATGGGCCGTGAGGTCGCTGTTTTCGAGCCCGGTTGCCGTCACGTCGGTCTCGACATCAAGGGCAAGGACCAGGCTAACCCCACTGCCATGCTCCTGTCCGGCAGCATGCTGCTGCGACACCTTGGCCTTGATGAGCATGCTAACCGCATCTCCAAGGCCACCTACGCCGTCATCGCTGAGGGGTAAGTTTTCACATCTCTACTAAATACAGCGCAAGAGCTAACAATCCTACAGCAAGGTCCGCACCCCCGACATGGGCGGTTCCTCCACCACCCACGAGTTCACCAAGGCCATCCTCGACAAGCTCGAGACTGTTTAAATGACGAAGCATCTTTTGTGATATCCCCCCCCAAAAACAAACCATGCGTAATCCCATTTTTATTTTCGTTTGTCTTGCCCGTATGATAGCGGGACGATTCGATTGGACATGCAACGCACACCTCTGAACAAAAGCACACCACACCCACCACCATACCTCGATCATATATACCTGACGACCCGGGAACTGCGGATTTTAGGCGTTCTGAGAGGCAGGGGTTGGCGGCGACGTCGGAGGAAAGAAAGAAAAGATCAGAGGATGATGATTGAATAGCGGAGACGGAGATTGTACGTGTAACATGAACTTGCGCAGTCTTGAATATATTGTAAAGTCCAAATTGTTATTGTTGTTTCAGTGATGTCAAGTCTGATAAGAGACAGTCAGATGTGGTATGCAGACGAACCTGATGGCGAAAGTTAGTCTTCCCCCTAAACTTGGAGGCTCGGTATGAAGCATTGTTTGTGTATGAAGCATTTGAGCTTATCTCAGCCCTGCCATGGCAGTTGTTTTAGTATGTTCTTGAGTTGATATTAAGCGCAAACGGGTTTCTTTCGTTCGGAGCTTGGCGAGTTATTTTGTCGCGGAGACCGAGATGATAACCTCGGTTGATACTACACCGAAGCCATTGGGAGGCCAGTAAAATGCACATACGTTTACTTTATCATGATGACATGATACAAGTCGTACACGATCTCATTTATAAATCCTCAAGTTTATGGCGAAGTTTACTCTAATCACTGTAATTTAAACATCTGAAACAGCCCTTGTAGCAGACTGCCTGGATAAAGCTGCACATTCGACTAGCTGGAGTATAAAACCTATGGCTAAGTCTACACTAATCTTGCATGAGATTTTTGCAAAGTCAAAGACCTCGAGGAGCGTTAGTAGTTAAATAACCAGCTACCACAGCGCATCTAAGTTTATGAAAGATAGGGTGCGGATTTATTCTTTTAATCTATTTGATTGGTTGTTAGTTGCGACTGACCAATGGGGTCTGAGTCTGCTTGCTCGAGATGATATCGCTGTGATAGGTCATTCAAGGACAACATTTCGTAGGATATGAAGTTCGTTACCTGGTATATTCTTGAGCTCACCGACATTTACTTCTGAGTATATGCAACTATAGGCAGGGCTGTTTTGGGCTGTACAAACCAGGAGCCACAATCAGCCTTGCTGCAGGGGGGTTGAAAACTGAGATGAGATCACTGCATACAAGTAGCGCACGACCGGCTCTGGTTCCTCGCTATTATTCTCTCTCTTGAGTCGATTTGTTAGTTTCAAGTCCGTCACAGCTTCTTCTTCAATTTCGGTGTTGATTAATCTTCTGTGCTCTCACCCAACACCTCCCAACCCAGGGTATCAAGAACATGTCGACTTATAATAGACCTCCTGAGGGGTCAGATGTTTGGGTATATTGGTTCAGACTTCTTCATGTTCTCCAGATTCTTATACCCAGCGCTGAAACTGCGAGTATGTTCGGTCGAGGGAAGAATACTGCGACAGTTCACAAGATGTGGCAAGAATGGTATGCACCTCTTGTCATGGGTATCCTGGGAACTATCTCCCTACCTATCACCTTCAGAGACTTGAGAATGCAGGACTATAACATGAACGGGGGATGCAGTGGTCTTGATGTCGATGGGGATGTCGCTGGCGAAGGCGTTCGAATCGCAGTGTGGGTACAAGTCATCATACTCATACTCATCTCATTCATCGGAACATTTCACTCCAAAACTACGGGTGCAAAAGAGATTGGAGCTGGGTTAGTGGTGACGCATTTATCGCTCGCTATAGCACTGATTGTTCAGTTGGCCAAGGGCACTCTCTCCAGTAGATGCTCTAGTGGGCTGCCTGATCCTCGATGCTCAGAATCTGGCTTTGTCGATGCAGCTCACAGCAAGAGAGACGCTTGAAAGCAGATGGCAGGTCAAAGTCGTAATGGCCGCACAGTTATTTGGACTCAGCGTTGTCATTGTTGTTATGATGAGGCTACTTAGAGGCGCCTTTGACACAGATCAGTGTCGTTGTCTGACGGTGTTTTGGTGGGCATGGTTGGAATCCTGTCCCTCGGAGGGTAATATGAAAATGCACCCCACACTCCTGAGCTACTTTGATTTTCGACTCGCCGGCTTCATTTACCGATCGTTCAATGTATGGCCTGGTACTTTCAAGATCCAAGAAACACTCGGCGATAAAGAGGTTCCAGGTGTTGGCGTTTTTCGTTTGGTGGATGATGGTGAAAACTCAACCTTGCACAATCAGTACTCGGCAACTATATCGTCAACTTATGCCACGAATGGCGTCTTCGCTATCGCATTACTCATCACTGCCGAGTTGGTGATAAAGCAGCTGGAACTTCAACCAACCTCTTCACTCAATTCCACCGGTCAAACGATGTCCCTTGCCATATCCGGTGCTACACCATTCGTGCTGTCTGGTTAATTAGTGACATAATCTCCAAAGACAATCGCTCCAAGTTCGTCTGGCCCTTTTCGACCTGCAATTCCAATTTAGAAAACCTCAAGCCTGGGACGTTCATCGTGGCAGCATACAAAAACCGTCCAGCTGATGGATGGCATGTATCTTGGAGATATCTGTATAGAGAATCTGCGAAGAGGCACCTTCAGACTCCTTTCCTCGTCTGATAAAGTCCCCGAAGAAATGATACGCCGCACCGAAACTCAAAGATTCACATTCTGGTCGAAAATGCTTTCTGGCTTCCCCTTATGGCCATACGCGGAAACCGTTAGCTTAACCTGGGCAGTGAGCCAGGGACGACTAGAAGCGGCATTCTTCAGTCCAACAGAACACTACATAAAGAGGAACCTTCGAAGCGCTGATATCCGCAGTTACTTGGCGTTCGGAACACGGGCTGACAGAATAAGTAAAAGAATGTGTAACAGCCAAGTCTGTATGGTGACCGGTGTAGTGGTCAGAACCGGATTTACAGGTTCAACTGCCTCAGGCGACGTTTCTATAAAAGGCGCCGACCTGAGCAAAGATGCCGTGATAGCTTACAGGTTAACATCCATTGCGCAGACGAAAAGCGGTTCTATTCGCGTTGATCAGCCGAAAGTCGATGTGACAAGGCATTTTTTTATTGAGCTGCTGGATGAACAAGTAATTGGCTGACTGTGAAACTGGGTAGACGAGGACTTGTTATTTCTGGTGATATATTTCTTCACGCGGCTTGGCTATCTATCACACTTTTCGTCATTCACCTACGGAAGCTGGTGCTGGATATTCTAGGCCATTAATGCAGCCTCTCGTCTATACACAAGTTTTCCCCTAGTCTCTAAATTCGTCCCTTTTCAAGAAATGTCTTTGGTACATCGACGTATCGACTCCTCAGATACTCACCAATACCCTTACCCAAACCATCAATTCTATCTGACGAAGCGATACCTCCGTTCAAGTTATCCAAAACCCGGCTGCATCATGTTAGTATCTTCAGACCCCACCAGGAAAGGGAACTTACAAATGCACAGCGTTGATACCAGGGAACTCAACCCTCTCAACCCTCCTCTCAGGATTCACCTTGAACCAATCATCCCCAAACAACTGCTTCAGCTTGGAAACAGTCAACAAGTTCCTCAACCAAGCATACTCATCATCATTCCGCACAAAGAACCCAACATTCGAATTATCTCCTTTGTCTCCTGATCTTGCATGCACAACACTTCCCAGCGGCGCCCACTCCGTCGGTCCAAAAGTAAGCATATCAACCGGCCCATGCGTTTCAGTCGACGGTCGAACAATTGGATACGTCGCTGTGTTCGTAGGAGGCTCAATGCGATGCGAAACACCCGTGCTCATCTCAACGCGATGGTCAATTGCAGAAACTGGCATCAGCGCGGGAAACATCTCCATGAAAGGTTTGGGAACCATTGTTCTGAAGTCGAGATTCATGTGATACCCGGGATAACTCTGCATGCGGAGAGCATAAATGGGAACTTTGAACTTTGAAGCCTCAATGTCTTCTTTCCTCCGCGCTTGAGCGAAAACACGGAGTGATACAGTTCCTGCTTGTTGAGAGGTTGGGTTCTCAGCAGGTGTACCGTATAATTCGATACTCAGACGGCTGAAGTTTGAGTCTTTGAACATGTGTGCCAGTTGAGCTTTCATCATGGCTGCTTTCTCAGCTACATCTAGCCCGTTGATGTAGAAAGTTGCTTCAGCTTGAAACCCACCCTTTGCAGCGATCATGACCTTTGCAGTCGGCGGTGGAGGACGACCTTTGACGCCCGAGACAGAAACACGATTTTCTGACTCTTGCTCGACTCGAACTCCTGATAAATCCGCCACGACATCTGGATTCAGGTATAAATGGCCCTGAAGCTCATAAAGCAATTGTGCCGTGACAGTCTCTTTCGTAACCCGTCCTCCGCCCTCCCCCGTTCTTCCAATATTGCAACGTCCCTTTGGATCAATCTCAGCAATCGGGAATGCAATATCCACAAGCTCAGGTAGAAAATCTTTAAAACCGGAGAAGTTTGCGCCGACGACGTAGGGGCCGCACTCGATGAGATGAGCTGCTAGCAATGAGCCCGCCAACTCTTCGTACTGATCTTCTCGCCAGCCGTGATACCACGCTGCGGCGCCCATTACGGGAGATGCGTCGGTGCAGCGGCCACAGATGACGATACGAGCGCCGGCGCGGAGAGCTTGGACGATGCCCCAGCAACCGATATACGCCGTTGCACAACACGGCGTGAACCCCCACGACTCAAGACTTTGCTCCGGATGATCCAAATGAGTAATCCGCACATCCCTCCTCTTCTCCCTATCCATAACAACATCCGAAACATCATCCCCCAAAACCTTAGCAACAACGACATCCCCATACCCCCTCCTCTCACAAAGCGCCCTAACCTTATCATACAACGCATCCGTGTTCAACGCCCCAGCGTTAGTGACGACACGAATATCACGCTGCATGATATCATCAAGACACTCGTCAAGTTGTTCGTAAAAGCCATTCTCGTAGCCTAGGTTGGGGTCTACTTCTTGTTTGGTGATTGCGTTCCATGCGATGTTCATCTCGGAGAGCCAGTCGCCTGTTATGACGTTTACGTTGCCGGAGCGGACCATGCGGGACATTGCGTGGGGATGGTCGCCTGTTGCGCCGGAGACGTTTCCGATGCGGATTGGTGGTCTGTCGAGCATTTTGATGATGTGAAGATGCAGTGTATGTATGTATGTGTATGTGTAGTATGTGAGACTGGGTGAGAGTGAAGGTGAGGTGAGAAGTGATGAGATGAGATGCGTGTTTAAGGGATGAGGTTAAGTTGCGGCTCTTTTCATAAGGACTTGCGTCAACCTGTGGGTCAACGGAATAAAGATCTTATTTGTGTATCCGTGTTACTTCGGATCATTCAGGATGTTGCATCTCTCATGACTTACCATAACCCGAGTTTGGTGGATTAGCGGACTCGGCGCCGAGTGTCGATCCACTTACACGAGCAGGCTTCGGCTTCGGCGACCGAGTCCGTAAGATGCGCTCGCTCAACTGGTGATTCCGCGACGGTGGTTGGGAGTACAAGGTTATTTTCAAGACAGGCGAACATTTCATTGTTTTAATGTGGCTCGGCGAACTTGAATAGTGAGAAGTCTTGATAGTAATCGAGCGCCTTTCTAAGTATTGATCCTTAACCAGCGTAGCGACAGCATGACCATTTAGTGAGCCCAGAGTCACTTGATCAAAGTCGATTAATCGAACCTTGGAGACACCAGAATAATCAAGAGCCGCTATAGTATAATCTGGCACCTCTACAGATAACTATCACCATCACCGGATTGAGCCTCGTTTAAAATACAATTACACATCAATAATACGGATGAGTCTCACCCCCCAACCCAAAAAACCACTCCTGCGAAAGCTGCGAAATAGCATCATTATGGAACTCATCCAACCCCAGACTCTGCAAATCCCCAAAACAGTCCCTAAATGTACTATCAACCGTCATGTTCGCCAGATCCGCTGAAAACTCAACCGTTGGTGCAACATTCATATTGCTCGCCTCCACCACATCCGCCACCACCGCATCGCTCAGCCGATCAAACAAATCAGAGCAATTCCTCGCGAGGTCCCAGCGCTCTGAAACAGCTACTAGAACTTTTGAGCAGGCTCGCGTGTCGTTGAAGACTTGGTTTATCGTAGGTGTTGTATGTAACCTTGCTCGGCTCGGTTCAGAAGCTGTTAGTTGAAGAGCTTGGAAATGATGTCGCAAGGCAAAGATATAAGATAATCCGGCTAAGAAAACAGAATGCATCGTGATCCAAGAATAGTTCATCTTTCTCGATCGGTGCAGACTGGCATATAAACATATAGCTTCCCTCGCAGAGTCGAAAATATTCTGCAACGCAAGACTATTCACCGCCGCATCGTTCAAACACGGTGACGGTCTGAACAGCATAAGCATACCGTTATGATATAAAAGACGATACCACTCCTCAGAGCGAAAACTCGACCCACTAGCCGGTGAAGCAGCCGTCGCATCGCTTTTAACAAGTGGAAGACTCGCTGTTTCCGTATGCCACTCTTGTAACTCCCTCGCCAAAGCCGTTCGCATTTCTTCATACCCCATACTCGGGAATGTAACGTGTTTGGAGCTTCGGTGTAGTGCGTTTATTATTTTGCCGCAGATGAGTCGGTATCGAACGATGTGTACGAATACAGATGTCGCGGCGCGGTATTGAGGTGTTCCGTAGGGTGCTGATGAGAGAGGACTGCTATCCTCAGGGAGTTGATCCGCCGTGGATGATGGGGGAAGATCAACGTCGATATCCTCAAGTTGAAGTGCCAGAGGTCTTCCAAGCGCAAGACTCGTTACGCGATCCAGCGCAACAAGACTCCAAAAACACCGTCTCTTTGTCTCCATCTCCTCCTCTTTAGCCTTACGGCTCATATCATCCTCATTCGTTTGCGGAAGTGCATAAGTCGCTGCTCGATGAAGTCCCATCTCAAGGCACGTCCTTGCAGCAACGCCGATAAGATGCCAGACACTAGTCGTAGTATTACTCGATGTCGTGCCCATTCTATACTGACACACCAACAACAACGCCTGTAATCTCTCAATACCATCTCTCGCAAGGACATCAGCTAACCTCGTCATAGCGCGATTATAATGCGTTTCCGCATCATACACGCCATTCCAGTTAAACTTGTGTACTTGCGCCGTGCCGATCGCAAGAGTCATATCAACGAAGAACGCATCCACGGGATCTTTCTCGCGAGATTCTTCGTAAACGGCATCTAGAGAACGGTAGAGGGATTTTGTAGAGAGGAAAGGATAGCAGAGATGGTCGTGACTGCAGTATGCTTTTAGAAGCTCTGATGCGAGAGTTTTCGGCGGAAGTCCTGAGCCGCCTTGGGGAGAGGCAAGGCCAGGGAGGGAGTTTGGTTTCCAGCCTGATGCGTGGAGGGAAGATGAAGGCTGAGGTCTTGACTGCAGCAGATTCGCGAGTAGAAGACCGCTTGTTGAACCAACGAAACGATGTCCTCCGCCCGCAATGAGACTCATCTGAATAACCTCCTCCGCAACCTCCCCATCGCCCGGACTATCCTGCACCACCGACACACTCGCCTCCCTCTCTTGACCTGGCCCCTCAGACCTCCCCTCAGACCTCCTCAACTGCGCCGACAGCGTCTCATTACTAGCCGTCAACTCCCTAATCCTCCTCTCCAACTTCTGAACATTCCTTCTTCTCAGCTGATGTTCGCTTACCGCATATTCACACTGCACATCAGCGCGTTTGCAGGGCCCGCACTGAGGCTGGATTTTGTCGCAGCGGACTTTGCGGCGGTGACATCTGTCGCAGGCGTTTGAGGGCATGGGGAGCGGAGGCCGAGGCCGAGAGGATGGATGATAAGATGAAATGCAGGAAGAGATGGGGTCCCCCGCTTGAGAAGAAATGGGTCTTCGGTTAGTGAATGCGGGTTGTATTTATTGGGACTGGTTGGGACTAAGCTTAATTGTTACCTTAATCCTGACTCGTGGGGTTGGGATGGGATAAACTGCAACGCTGTGGGTGAGTGCATCGTGATGTGATATCTACTGTCCAAAGTAGTCTTGATGTTATTTCCGCTCGTATTGCATGCGAAATAACCCAGTGATTCAAGTTAAACTCTCTAGCATTCAATTGATTCATCACCATCCCGGAAATCATTATCCTCAATGTCCCCATCACCGCATCTTGACTCAATACTAAACAATTTTCCTCCGTCACCACCATCTAGTTCGTCTAAATGGCGTCTTGGCAACAACCATTCGGCCTCGGCCCCGTCGCCGAAACCAGGATATCTCCCACCACCACGACACTTACTGGTGATCCCCTCAACAAACCCCCCACAAGGATACCATCCCCCGGATAACCAAAATCTGGGGTATGCGGGGAACTGCAAGTCTGAAATCAGGTCAAATACCGCATCATCCCCCTGCGTTTTTCTAAGATCATCCTTCTTCTCTTCATCTTCCTGTTACATTGAGCTTGGTCAACATGGTATCGCAAGAGCGCAACATGGGCATTGATTATGAGAAGCAGAATGCTGCGCATCAAGAGTACTCTGCTGAGGTTCTTGATAAGAAGGGTAATGGGGATTCGTTTGGTGCTGCGGCAAAGACTGATCCTGAGGAGATCAAACTCGTCAAGAAGCTCGATCGATGGATCATGGTAAGTTTTGTGCCCTCATTTCGAGTCTCTTCTAATGTGATAGCCTACCCTTTGGTCAATGTACTGGCTCAACTATCTCGATCGCAACGCCATCACTCTCGCCCGTCTCAATGGCTTTGAAGAAGATCTCAACCTCAAAGGCTCACAATACAACACAGCCGTATCAATCCTTTTCGTCGGTTACGTCCTTGGCCAAATCCCCAGTAACATGATCATCACCCGTGTCAAACCATCATGGTACATGGGTGGCTTCATGATGGCATGGGCAGTCGTCAGTTCCCTTACCGCCGTAGCCCAAAACTACACCGGTGCTCTTCTCACGCGTTTCTTCCTCGGTATCGTAGAGGCTCCTTACTACCCTGGTGCCTTATACATGCTATCGACATTCTACACCCGAAAGGAACTAGCTACGCGAATTAGTATCCTCTACTCTGGCAACGTCCTCGCTTCGGCTTTTGCAGGCCTTATTGCTGCTGGTGTCTTTGAAGGCATGGATGGACTAGCAGGCATCAAGGGCTGGCGATGGCTCTTCATTCTTCAAGGCGCCGTCACTTTCGTTGTAGCCATCGTGGCATGCTTCACACTCCCCGACGAACCGTTGACAACTCGCTGGCTCACCCCCGAGCAGCGTCAACTCGCACACGATCGCGTTCTTCGAGATACTGTCGGTCAAAAAGGCAACGGCAATCCCTGGAGCGGCCTCCGCGAAGCCATTGTGGATCCCAAAGTCTGGGTATTCATCTTCCTACAGCATCTACATCTGGCTACCAACGGCTTCAAGAACTTCTTCCCTACGATTGTCAACACGCTGGGTTTCAACACCACTATCACTCTCGTCCTGACATGCCCTCCATTCTTGATCGCTGGTGTCCTGTCGATTCTTTGGGCCAAGTCTTCCGGGCACTTTAACGAGAGTACTTGGCATATCACCATTTCCAAGATTGTCGCTACCTTTGGATTCGTCTTGGCTTGTTCTACTATGAATGTCGGAGCGCGATACTTTGCCATGTGTGTTTTTACTATCGGTACTTATGGTGTTAATTCTATTCTTCTGGCTTGGGTTGGAAATACTTGTGGGCAGACGAAGGAGAAGAAGGCTTCCGCTCTGGCTCTCGCCAACGTTAGTGCAACACTCAGTCTCATCTGGACACCTGTAAGTTGCTGCTCTCTTATTCGTCTTTGGGCGAATCACTAACTCTTGCAGTACCTCTGGCCTAAATCAGATGCCCCACGATATGTGCTGCCGCTTTCCAGCAGCGCAGGTTTTGCCGTCGCTTGTATTGCTGGAGTTTGGCTCATGAGATGGATGCTGGTCAGGGCGAACAGGAAGATCAGACAGAGTGATTCGGAAGCCACTCTGTTCTACGCTTATTAGAGGCGCTATTGACTCTACAAATTGGTTTCGATTGGTGGATGTTAGAACATGGTTCATAGTTATATAACATATGCTCTTTCTGCATCTCGTCCTCGCAGCTTTCAGGATTCTCACGGAATTTAGACTCCATGATGCCTAATCCTAATCCTAAACTTCCCTGAAGTTCTAAAGTCCTAAATCCCTAAAACTACCCTAAACTGCTCTAAAGTTTGACGAGAAACCGAGAAGCTCTTGGAGGTCCCTTCACGTAGTTGGCTTTGGCCATAGACACAATCCTTGGTAATGCTAATCACTCAGTATGATTCACCATGATTGTCGATGGTGATTCATAGGGCCCGAGTGCCTGCAAACAATGACTGCAACAGAGCGATCTGTTTGATCACTAATATACGCTCGCCAAACACAACTCTGGCTTGTACTGTGTCATATCCAATAACCTGCGCCCTCGAAAGACATTTGACCAGGTATCATACACGATGTTGAAATCAGCCAGTTCCTCAAGACTCTCTATAGGGAAGAGCCAGAACCCTACGGCTGGCACCCGTAATCGTCGCAGATACTTTTTATCGTTACCTTCCTCTCGTTGTTCCGGATAATTGTTGATATGATCCTGCCTCCATTTCAACCGTACGCAGTTTGATTGTGACTGTCCAATAGCATCTGACCGTCCACATATGCCAGAACTTGAACGCCTGGCTCTCCCCAAACGATAGACAACCTTATGGCTGTGTCGGACCTCGAGCGAGGCGAGGAACCTGAACCAGAGGTAAAATAACTCTCGTGCGTCGTTGTTACCAGCGTAAATACTCTTCAGATCAATGTCGTCTAGGCGGGGATCGTACGGAATCCGGTCAAAGGCTTGGACATCCCCCCAAAAGGGAACAGTAAAGGACTTTTGACGAAGCTGGAGACTGCTACCACATAGTTCATTGACGTGGGTAAAGCTCATAACAGTCAAGCTCTCGATTCTCATCAGAGATTCCTTGAGAGACGTACCTTGCACCCTTATTCTTGGAGTTTTGAAGCACAAGTCCGGCCATGTGGCTTGCAAGGCAAGATTAACCAAACCGACACGGCGGTGATCGCAATCCCAGACGTCATGAGCAAAGTGCCCAAACTGCTCCAAAGAGTTCAGCATTAGAACATCCAGCTCAGGACAAACATAGAGTGTTCCGTCCCGCAGTGTCCCATCTTTCCGTGTATACCAACAAGGTAGCTTGACGCGGTAGAAAGTCAAAGCAGCACGACGCGAGTCGGAAGTAGTCCGAAACAGCTTGCTTATCCTCCAGAACTTATCCAAGACGATGTGATAGTCTTTGCGAGTTCTTATCTTGTGTTGCCTATGCATAACCCTGTTGATATGTATGTCAACGTTAATCCATCTCTCGTGGCTGAGTGCCTGTTCCCACACAAGACAGCGAACATCATTGGGCAATTTCGCAAACTGGGGGAAGTCGGCGCATGGTTCAGGAAGAGGATTAAAAAGTTCCGACTGATATCTTGCTACCGCCCTGCACAGGCGGTGACGTTTCGTAATAGGTAGGTTGGTGGAGGTCGAATTGATAGACGATTGCTCCGAATTGCGTTTTATAGCTCGACTCCTCAGGTTGTACCGTCTGGTAGGTGATGTGTTGGTGGAGGCCATATTGGCAGACCGTTGTTTCGAAATGGTGAAGAGAAGTTATGTTTGCTTCGACAGGAAGAGGACCGAGTTTTATAATTCTAGAAAAGATTAACTTTGTGATTCTGACTCATGAGACATGCATTGCCCATCATCGGGACATGAGGTTTAAGTTCTATCATGAGACTGGCTCTGTAACCAAAAGCTTCCAAATAGGCAGCCGTAATGGTATGGAAGTTTAATACTCATTTATGAGAAGATATATTCATTATAAATGTTGAGGGCTTGGAGTCTCTTTTCCTGACCAAAGTCAAAAGATCCTGATGAGTATTTTCTGATACTGTTCTTGCCCGCGACGAAGTAGATGACGAGGCCATATATCATGAAATATCTTGAGACGGCGTGAGACTTACACGGCATCCCTCTCTAAATAATATAATAAGAGTTACCTAAACCTTGTCTTATCTTACCTAAACTTTAGGTATGCCTCAATAAAATTACTCAAGGGTTAGGCCCCGTAGACTTTACGGCGTCTAAAGAGACGCTGGCAAAGTTCTTGCTTGTCACCTTGTACTCATCTCAGTTGATCATAAGCTTTGCAAACCAGTGTTGAGGCAAACGAATAGCGCTTGACATCGCAAATGAGGCTCTACCATGCACCTGATCAATCAGCATCACCAGAAACACTCCCCACATATCAAACATTCTCGAATTGTCAAGGAAACTGTCGCTAGTCGTGCGAAAGGTAGAATCAAGCTGCCCAAACCAGCCAGCCCAATGTAAAAGCCAGTACGCCGTCCATACCCTTATCCCCCAAACGCCATCGTAAACACATGCCGACCCTTTCAAATCCTGTGATACCCTCTTGATATATCGATTCCCACCGCATCGTGGCCATGGCGCATGTCTCAAACAGCCGATTCCATGCATCCGGTTCACAGCTCCAATATGCATAAGCGATCGACACCCTGCAGTAGCTCAAACCACCCAGCGGCTGCCCCTTCAGCTATTGGCCAATGTATCGCGGGGCGTCACACCCATAGCTTGGCGAAGCGACGGTGTTAACGAATCTGTTGAGTCCCTCTGACGTCCCCAATTTCCTTCCGTCTTTCGATCCTGCGATCTTTCATACGTCGGCGGTGGTGCGCGGGGCATCTGAGCGGGTTTCTTGTTGATCGGCGCAACACCGTAGTCGTCGAGTTCTTTATCCTTGAGGTCTTCGAGTTTTTCCAGGCGTGTGCGGCGACGGTGCAGCACCCACGCGAATGAGAGGATGCCAAGGACTACGATTGTGCTGCGAACGAGTGTCAGCCAAGACATTTAACGATATATGGTACAGAGAGGGAAAATGTACCTAGCGACGAGGAGAATTACAAGGATTTCTCCAGTTTGCATACCGGGCTTTTCGCAGGTATTTGAGTATTCATCGTTGCGGCATGTTTCCTTGGCTTCTCGGGGGAGGATTCGCGAGACGTGCAATTTCTCGGCGCGAGAGGCGAGGGCGCCAAATTTAGAGTCGAGAATCATGATAAAGAGAGCGATATCCGTAGAATAATGAGAATTAGTAGTGGTGAAATTAAATATTCAAGTCGGGTATTCGGTATAACGGTATTGTATTCAGAGCATTAAAAAGAAAACAATCAAGAGCCAAGTCTGTAAAAGAGGGAGCAAACCTAGGAAGAGGAAAGGAAGGGGTTCATTGAGGGCAAGAGGCATTCATTAAAAGGCCACTGCCACTGGCAACTGGTGATAGGTGACATGCACTGGGCCGTCAGTCAATGGCATCTGCCAAAGCTCCATGTTTCAGAAGCTCAGCCCCCTTGGCTTGCCATGCTGGATCCAGGGTTTCTGGCAGATCAGGGGTGCTCTCGTGACAGCGAAATTGGAAATCGGGCCTGTAGAAGTTTTGATACGAGATCTAGACTGGTCTTGTCATATCATGTTACGCGTACCTGATCTACGATCGATCAATAGTCTGCAGCAATAGTTTACAGTGGAGTTCCAGATATTCTTGCATTCTCCCTGGCGTTAAATGTTTAATGCTTCACCTCTCCCATCAATGCACAGTGACGAACAGACCAGATCTGAAACCAACCATTCCATGTGTCAAACAAACGCAATATCAACAACTCTTCTTTTCCCATCCCAGCGTTTGTTTGCTAGTAATTAAAAGAAGCCCCCTTATTGTGGGGAGACAATCATTAATTAAACCAAGTGGGTTGTTGATCCCTGTCAGGTCACCGAGCTTCAATGCGTTTCCCCCAGATTAAGGGACTCAAATAACGTGACCGGGATAACGACGATCACGCAACGGTTGAAGCAGAACAAGATCGGGTCGGGTGCTTGGCTTTTTTGTGTGGGAGCGATTAGCGGGAGATGAAGGGTTTATCGACGTTGCCAAGCTTCTGATAGAAGGCATTTGACACATGGCTGGCATGGATGGTGATGGGGAGGAAATTGCAGGTCTTAGATGGATGTCAAGGGCGGCATTCAAATCCGGGCATGAAATCTCCGGGCATCCGAGGCGTTACGTAGACAGCATTGGATTTTATGGGCATCAGATCGTCTTCTCATAGGCTACAAAAGTCTGTATAAATAGGATATTAATAGCACCTCATTGGTCGCACCGAGTGAACAACCCGAGAGCCCGTTGCTGACGATGAGAGCTAGCGGGTAGAGTTTGCGATAGCATCATTAATTGGTATCTAGAAGTTGTCAAGTTGTTGATCTCTTCATAGACAACAGGCCTACTCAACCTCAATGTGTTGGCAAGAATGTCCTTAGCTATAGAGGCTCAAGATAAAATTGTGCTGAAGAACAATGCAGCCAAGAACCAACACAAATAGGAAACTCATCAACACCAAAAAAATATCCATCATGAACAAACCGATATCCCAAGTTGGACTCAGTTATTTCAGCCCCCATAGCAAACTAACTTCCTGCAGATGGAACAACTTTCCACCGACTCCTCTCACAATGACATAATTACTCGCCAAGCTCTCGTCAGACCATGAAGCCATCTCCGCTCTCACAACTGACTGAGGAAATAACTCATTCACAACTTCACCATGTCCTACTCTTTGACTCAGCAGCTTCTCGTCTCAGATGAGAAAGCTTACAAGCGGGCTACTCAGTCTGAGTTCCTTCGTCTTGCAGGCCACGGCAAAGCCTCAAAGGAACTTCTTGGCCGCTGGCTTGCCAATGATCGTCTTTACATCCACAGCTACTGCCGCGGTCTTGGTCGTCTGCTCAGCTTCCTCGAGTATCCCGACACAGTACAGCCCGGTGCTGATCCTGATGCTGCAACAAAGCTTCTAGACTGGATTGTCGCCGCTCTCGTTAACATCCGACGAGAGGAGAAGTTCTTTATCAACACAGCATCTGAGTACAGCATCAACGTCAATCTTGAAACAAAAGAAGACGGTCGTGTTGATTCAAGCACGAAGCTGGAAGGTCTTCGACGCTGGGAAGCTCTATACTCTTCCGTATCTCCCAATGAGAAAGAAGTACTTCCTTGGCTCGAAGCAGCGGTGATATACTGGGGAACTGAAAAGTGTTATCTGGATGCTTGGTCGTGGGCTAAAGCGCAGCTCTCTGATGATGATGGAAGTAATGATGCGGATGGTGGGGCTGTGAGAAAGGAGTTTATTAACAACTGGACGTGTAAAGAGTTTGTTGAGTTTGTGGATGAGCTTGGAAAGATTATTGATGATGCTGTTGTGAAGGTTGTTGAGGAGAAGGGAGATGATGTTAAGGAGAAGTTGTTTAAGAGGGTTGAGGGGAAGTGGCATGATGTTCTGGAGGCTGAAGAGGCTTTCTGGCCAGCTGTCTAAGCAAATGGGAGCTCGATCCGACGAGATGATTCTCAACGGCATGTTGATGTTGTGATGTGTCTCCTGAGGACAACCTCTTCGTCTTGGATCTCGATGATATGATTTGAACAATGAACTTCAAAAGGGTATCCGTGTCAAATTGAAAGGTCTAGATTGAAAGAATTTTTCCACCCCCAACGCCGTACAATGCAAACAACCACAGTTCATATCGTGGTCTAAAACTGCACCCGTCGCTTTCGTCCCGTATACTTAGACGTCGATTTGACAATCTTTCCCTTCCTCTCCATCTGCTCCTTCTTCTTAACAATCCAAGCCTTGCTCCCCTTTGACATATTAGGAGCATGTGCTTTAATAGACCTTCTCGCATCCTCAACATCCACACCCTCCATACCCTCAACAACACCGGTGATATCACCGCCCTTGTTGCTAATATCGCCGCCGCCGACGGTGAGAACAAGATACAGCTTTTGGTTCTTGGTGCCCGGGTCGTCTTCTAGCATACCGGCGCCGAAACCGGCTTTTACGGCCGCTTGGGTGATCATGTGGCGCTGCTGGTCGTTCTTGGGGTAGAATTGGCATACGGCGCGACCGCCGCGCTTGAGGGATGCGTAGAGACCGTTGAAGAAGCGGGTCATACGGCCAACGGGAGATGTATCGCTTGTTTCGGCGCTGCAGAGCCATTGGATAGCAGAGATGCTGATAGCTGCGTCAAAAGTACCCGCTCGGAAGGGAACGCCCTGGCCGATATCTGCCAGCATCAAATCACCCTCAACATCTCTCTGTAGTGCGATATCCAGCATTGATGGTGAGACGTCCATTCCAATCCAGGTGTGAGGACCGCCCTCTTCGGGTTCAGTGGCAGAGAGGATTTCGCCGGAGAGACCACTGCCGCAACCGATATCGAGAATGAGGGATGGTGACTTAAGATCGAGGAGTTCGAGGGCTCTTCTGGTCATGGAAGCTTGGATATTTTGGATTCGAGAACTTGTTGTGTACTTTCGCGCTTCGACATCGTCATAGTGGACGTCGGCCGCACTGATTCTGTGAGCTTGAGGGGCATCATGGCGGGGTTATAGTGACATACAGGGTATCCTCAGGACGAGACATGGTGGAGATTGTAAATTGAACAACTTCCGAAGGTATATAGAGTCTCCGGCTTCGAAGAGGACAATTTTAGAAAAATGAATGGGTCGCGAAGCCTGGAGCTGCACCTTATCGCCGATTTCCTGGTGTTGAACAGAAACGACTTTTTTCGTGGCTATCGATAAGCAACTTTCATGAAACCCCCACTTATCCGTCTGGAACGGAACTTCTTGTATCCGACGAAAGCGGAAACTGATTGGTAGTTAAAAACGTGTCCTCAGAACCTGTCTCTCCTTTTCCATCTGCAGAAATACTCTACGTATCTCCCCTCCCTCCCACCATGTGAGCTTTCAACCTTATCATTGCGTGCGAGCACCACCCAAACGCAACGCAACCATGTGGATTCTACCTCTTGTCGGCTACGTAGGAACCCTCCTGGGTTTCTGCTTCTTGACTCTTGCTATTGCCTCGGGTCTATACTACCTGTCGGAGCTCGTTGAAGAGCACAGCGTTATCGCGAAGCGGTTCCTGACGCGTCTTATCTACAGCGTCATTGGCATTCAGACGATTCTTTGGCTGGTTGATGGGTTCCCCTTCTGGGCTACGATCTTGACGATCGTGTCGCATGTCGTCTACCTGGGGAATATGAGACGCTTTCCTTTTGTGAAGCTCACTGATCCTCTGTTCCTGGCATCATGTGGTATGTTGCCTTCTTGAGCGCGCATTGAATTGGGTTTTAACAAACTGCAGTTCTCGTCCTGGTTAATCATTACGTTTGGTTCCGTCACTTCTCCGACACGCAGTCGCGCGCGTATCAACGTACCTCATACTACGACAAGGCCGACGTGCCAAGCTTCGCGCAAATCGCGTCGTACTTTGGTCTCTGCGTTTGGCTCGTGCCTTTCGCGCTGTTCGTCAGTCTGTCTGCTGGCGACAATGTCCTTCCCACGATGGGTACCGAGCCTGTCCATGGGCTTGATGGAAGAGGCAAGCCTCAGGGCATGATCAAGGCTCTTGTTGATCAGATTCGCGGGGCGATTGGTCAGATCTTTGGGTCGAATGCGTCACCAGGACTTGCTCGGCCCTAAAGGTTGTGCAAGCTTGAATTAAGATGAACCTTACCAGGGGACGGTTGATGCTGGGCCGAATGGCTGGACGAGCCGAAATGTTCGTTCCATCTACATGAGCAGGCTCTGTTTGAGTAAGTCGCTATTTTTCTTTTTATCACAACTTTCACCCCCCTCCCAAATGATGACCTATAAAAACTTCACGCTAGATTGTATTTGACAAGAAAACTTGTATGATTCTTAAAAGTTTCCTGATATGCCTTCACATACCCACTATGTTTGCATCCTTTCATATGCTCGGAGTGCTGACTATATATATAGAGAACCAAGACATTGCTCTCCTATAGAGGGATTTTTGTACATATCCCAAGCCTCACTGGTATAAACTAGGATGACTCTTACACTGAGCCACTCAATACAGAGACCCTCGAGATCTCATGTATACTTTCGTCCGTCTGGTGTCATGTTCGCGTTCTGGGGATCGAGTCAAGTCTTGACATTGTGTCGGTTGTCGTGAGCTATGGTGCTTGAAGGGTAATCGACGATTGGCAAGGACTCGTGGTCGATGAAGATGATACTGTCTGGCTTGAGACAATATGTCAGTTTGCATGTCATACTTGAGAAAACGGAACTGGGCAATAGTACCCATGCTGGAACGCATGTGCAGGACAGGTAGCCTATTTGGCACTGCCCTGGGTGGCCTGATCGTGGGATGGACTGTCCTTGGGGCTGGAGTCAGACTTGTTCTGTGTTGATGTAGCAATCGAATCAATGTTGTGCCACGGCATATCCTTATGATCCTCTCGCAACCAAGCGTTCATCTGTTCTGAGTATGAGGGGTTCTGGTGTACAAAACTGAGTGAAGAGTATCCCCGACGAGGTATTTGAATGTAGAGAGGGCTTGTCATGATGAAGAAGTTGGAGAACAAGTTGAAGGCTCAAGTGCTTGTGGATGAACAGCATGAAAAGATGGAGGGAGAGTGAATACATTTGTACTCACCTCGCTTTAAGGAAACCGACCTCAAGTGATGTGCTTGTCACCTATGCTAATAGGACTGCGTACGTCCATGGTTTAAGGATATTCTTGTTGAAAAAGACCAGATCCCCGGTCAAGTCAAGTTCGAATCGCTTCCCGTGTCAGCGGATGAGCTTCATGTACCTACCTACCTACCTAGGAACTTCCTTCCTAGGTTCTGGGTACCTGACGCTCCCTTTTGTTAAGTAGGGAAATGATGTACTAGACACTTGCCTAATCTGGTTAGATACTTGAGGGGTCCTGAGCAGAGGGTGTGTTATTCATTTTTCGCTTTCTCGGACATAATGACCTCGCCGACCGCTAACTAAACACCCACCCCTCCTCGACTCCCCCAGTCGTTTTCTCGGACTGGGCCATGGTCGGCGAACTATTATTCCTTATGGGAAGCACAATCAGCATGTTCCACAACTACCTACCTTATTTTCAATGATTGTAGAGTACCTAGGTCGGCCCAACAACACGTACAGGAGGAGACTCACGGTGGAAGAATAATATTACCAGCACCGCTCTTAGTTACAGGGTCTGTTACATACAGCTTCCCAAAGGTATTATAGAGACGCGGGGCAAAAAAATAATACTACCAACACCGACTCCTAGCTACAGACGGTGTCGCTATCCAACAAAACGCCAGTTGGACGGCCGTCAGGCCTCAGCCTAGACCTGGATGATTGTGTTCCCCCTGTTGACGACCTGGCAGAGTGGCAGGTTGCAAGAAGTTGCATTGAACGCTCCTTAATCTGGCTACGTTTCTTATTGACTATCTACCTCAAAGACTTGCGACATAAAAGGGCAAACAAAGTGTCACCGACATAAGACGGCGGTGAAAACATCTAGAAAACGGGCTGACGTCCTACGGGCACTAGTCTTAATACGTAGTGCTGTTGTTTGCCAAGCTGACGATTGGATGAATGGTGCTACGTATATGTAGGTAGGTGTGTGGGGGAGTATTTTAACTAGGGGTTAGGAAGACTACTACGTAGTCAACGTGGACGGGAACCATGGGCGGAGTACAGAAGGGCGTCGGACCAAGAACTCTGGCGTCAGGTCTGCAGCAAGGCTTAGGAGATTGGAGCCGGTCCAAAAGGCCTTGACCCTATTGGCCACTCGCATGGTGCCGTTGGAGGAGATCTTTTCGGCGAAGTTTAACACCCAAGCCTCGGCACTTCAACGTTGTTGAGATTGGGGCGCCGTCTATCAATGTCTTATCCAAGAAGGGTCAAATAAATTGCTTTGCGCAGTGGTCGGTGCACCTTAGCTTATACTAGCCCTCGAAGTGCCTGGCTGGATGTGCCGGCCTGGCTTGCGTCTGACTTGCCAAGATCTAAGCATAGCCTTCGCACGTTACGAATTGGTGTAGTAGTTGCCTCGAACCCAGTAAATGAATATCGAGATAATGGGCCTGTAACCACAATTGGGAGGTAGGTTCCCCAGGCTCGGCACTAACAAACTACACACGACCGACATTTCGTTATTGCCAACCCATTTGGGGCTCTGATTAGAGGGAGTCCAGTTTAGTTCTACTCCTTTTCATCTGGTAATAGCATTTCCAGTCATTAGGAAAAACCTACTGATCAAGATTGTATAGACGTAATGGAGAGCGTGGTCGTGTTCGCCCAGTAAGCTGTGTGTTTTCTCGACTTCTGTTTGGCTTCTGAGGTGGAAACAAGGACCCACTTAACTTTACGCTTATCTAGAGTTCCGCCCGGCGGCAAGATTCCCGCCGGGGTTGCCCGCTGAAGGCTGTTCCCGCGGCACACTAGTGGTTTAAACGCCCACGTTGCTGGGGCCGTTGCATCCTTGTCTAACAAGCGATATGTATGATGATGAGCGGGCAGAATGCCCTTACACTAGGATATAATGCCTTTGTTATGTTTTTGACAGAGCGAGATTTTAAGAAGGATGGGCAACTCGTCCTTGCATCAGGACAAACTGCCCTCATTCATCCTCGTAATGACATGCAGAATGCCCGTCTGCAAGCACGGGCTGCCCACGTTACGTCCTTTTCTGAAGCAAGCTGCAGGGGACACGAGCCGGGGAGAATCATATTCGAGAAGTAGTAACACCGGGCATATTGAAACGGAGATCAGAAGAACCGCATCTCGATTTCCCTTTCTTGAGTATAGATTGGCATGCGCACCGCCCCACTGGGTTCTGTTGCATCGTCCTCCTACCGTCTATTTGGGACATGACACGAGCTCCACTACGCACGCATCACATATCAAGGTTGTGCAGCTGCTGTGTATATGTCGCTTGCTTTTGCTCCACGAGTGGCATGCTAATTAGGGACAGCCTGGCTGAGAATGCAGTGCATCGTAGATGCACAGGTGCGATGACGGAGCGTGCGTCTTGGTGGTGTGTTTCGACCAAGAGTTCTAGCCAAGGATTCCGATTCGCTTCCCACTCTGCCGGCTTGCAGATATCTAGTCAACCAACTAGTCCTGTACGGATGGATAGTGCCTGGGGCTTTTGGTGGTAGAATAGGGATATCCGTATGAAAAGTTAAAGAGGTTTGAACCATTTTAATTTTATCATCGGCTCCCAAGATAACATGAAGGACTAAGGCTAAGCAAATTCAGTTGGGCGCAGGTCGGGACTGTCACAGCAAGTGATGTCACTGAGGTTGACATGTCATCGACAGCTGTTTAAGACTGTGCTTGGAATACAGGGCATCAAGCGGAGTTCAGCTTCTGTTCAGTTGATAATTCAATTGCCTACTATTGGGGTACATAATACAGGCATAAGTCGTACTGGAGCGTGGTAGTGTACCCCAGTTTGCTGTGTGCTTTCTCGAAGTCTGATAGGAACGAATAAGGCTCCGCTTATCTCGAGTTCCGCTAGGGCGGTAGGATTCCAGCCGGGGAAGCTGATGGGAATATTTCGTGGCGCGTAGGTAGTTGAGCGTCCGTGCTGTCGGCACTGTTGTTCTGTCGGCACTGTTGCATCATCTCGTACCTCATTTCTCCGACCTGACAGACCTGCCACAAGCTTAGCTACACAAGTGTCCGTCCAAGGTCAAGGGTACTACGCTACGGTACATACAGATAAAGGTTAAGATCTGCGTCTGTCTCCGCCCTTTTCTCTGTGGGCAGGTAGACTAGCTGTGCTATGATAAGTTTTGTAGTCTATGACAGTGTAGTGGTGTCCTAGTGGTGTGTTTGAGATTGCGATCTCATTCAAGGATGCCGACTCGCTCCCAACCCTGCCACATGGCAATACCTAGTCAGTTACCTACCAACCTGCCTGATTTAGACAGTCTAGAAGATTTCTCAGTGGGCTCGTAGGATCCATAGTTTGCTCTTAGTCACAGCGGGACGATATGAAGACTGTCGGCTCTCATTAACTACCTGTACCGAGTCCGAAAGCCACGGCATAAGAAAAGACACAGATGTTCGAACCATGCCAAGTGAGGGTATTCAGGCGCAGGAACCTTATTCATTTAAATCTATTTACATGGCATAGCTATTCCATGGATCCCGATCTGTCCTTCATCCCGTAGAGAGATTGATGTATATATATTGTGCTTCGCTAGTATATACTGGTGATGTCTCCTACATTGAGGCCACCAATACAGAGACCCTGAGATCTACTGCATGCCTTCGTGCGTCTTGTGTCATGTTGTTCGCGTCCGGGGGGTTGAGCCAAGTCTCAACAAGAAGTTAATCGTTGCAGGTTATTGTTTTAGGAGAGTGGACGATGAGTTTGTGACCAGTGAGGAGAACATAGTCTGCAATGGAATATATCATGTTAGCCTGCATGCACCTGCCTGGGCAAACAGAAGGGATAGCGTCACCTCTAGGACGCGGATCTGGCACAGCAAGCCTAGTTCTCACTGCCCTGCGTGGCAGGATTCTCTGACGGAGTGTCGTTGGAGTCGGGGTTGGCATTGTCCTCCATGGAAGTTGTAGCAACTGAATCAATGTTATGCCATGGCTGGTCGTCTTGTAACCAAGTATTTATCTGATCTGAGTGTGAGTGTGAGGAGTTCTGGCGTGTGATGTTAGGTGGAGGGTCTCCTTGGCGAGGGACTTTGATGTAATTGGGGCTTGACATGGTGAAAGGGTTATTAATGGGTGATGAGATGAGGTGCTTGTGATTTGGCTGACTGGAATACCAAGATAAAACGTGAAGGGGAAACCAAAATATTTATACTGACCTTGATCCAGGACTGGACTCCTGGCGATTGTCAATACTCAAGCTATGAGCAACCCATCGTTGTCTTGAAAATATGATTAAGGCGTCTGCATAATTCAGCTCGTCTACATGGTTTAGTTCCAGGGCTACGGTCCCGTCTGGCCCCGTCCGACAGCCGCCCACCTCCAGATCCAGGGGCATGGAACGACGACACTCAATGATGGGGCTTGAGTTTTTAAATAAGCGCTGTCATTGGTCATGTGTTCACTGATTGGGGCATGTGCTGTGGGCACTGATTAGTGGGGCATGTGTCGTGGGAACAATTGGGGAACATTTGGGAACAATTTGGGAACAATCGGGGAACAATTGGGGAACATTTGGGAACAATTGGGAACACGCCGGGACGAGGGCACCATGGTTTAGCTCCAGGGCTACGGGCGAATCAAAACGTGCCGACCTGACCGATGCGTGTGTTTGATATTTTGCGAACCACATGCTGCCTGGCAGTCACCCTGACACTTGATAATGCTCAAAATTGGGCATCTATTACCTCTAGGTATTTTATGCAATTTGTTGCCTCCCCCTTCACCATGCGGGCATCTACGACCTGCCACGAGCTCGGCTACGCAAGTACCCGATCTAGGTACAGATTCTTTTGCTTACAACCCTGAAAGGTACATGGTCAGCTAATTAATCACAATCGATGGTTTACTTTGCTGTGCTTCTGAATCTATGATAGAAACAAACAAGGGCCCACTCACAATGGCAAAAGTTGCCGGCTAGCGGCTGTTGCTGACCGCTTGTGGGCACGTCAACTGTCTAGAGTTGGCTTGTATGATTCTGTGACCGTTCCAGGACGCATGGATTGAATGTCTCTGGAACCTTTGTGGATGCTGCATGCGCCATTGAGGACGGTTATATTGGATGGCAGACAAGGGCCGATGCGCACTGCCTTTTGCAGTACTAGACGCGTGAGAAATGATCCGCTTCAGCAATCATCACCGAGCGTCCTACAACGGGAGATCTGCTTCATGTTCAACTCAACCCTCACTCCAGAATAATTTATTATCGCTCGGTACATACTTAACGAGGCACTCTACATCATAACATGCAAGAAAGTACCAGGATATATTGGCGCAATAGGGTAGACAGCATACTCCAACCTAACACATCCGGGCTCAGCCACGACTGGCGGAACTCAGCGGCGGATGTATCGACCCGCCAATCCAGTACTCTTGGCGTTATATCAAAGACACGCAATCCATTTAAAAGAACAAGCAAGAATAAGGCTTTTATTTTACTCGTCGAAAGCCAGGACAAAAAGAATACTGTACGCTGTGGGCTTCCACATCAGAGGACACCGTGACCGACCCATCGGCGGTGCGTCAAAGCAATTAGACGCGAAAACATAGTTCATTCAATCCTATTCGGCACGGGGTGGCTATTCCCATGGATCTTGATATTCTTTTCATGGTTTCCACAATGTCAAAAC
The DNA here is from genome assembly GCA_013184445.1 of Fusarium sp. NRRL 53497. NCBI lineage: Eukaryota > Fungi > Ascomycota > Sordariomycetes > Hypocreales > Nectriaceae > Fusarium > Fusarium sp. NRRL 53497. The sequence continues at coordinate 398,209 of JABCJZ010000091.1, forward strand.
TCCATATGAAGGACACTTCTCGCTCACTTCTTCTCCTTAGGCGGCGTGGCACTCTCCCCATCCCTCTCCCCATGTCTCTCCCCACCCCAAAACTTCTTATCAACTTTATCATCCGGCGCCGTATTCCCACGATCATGCTTCTTGTCAAAGTCCCTGTTATGCTCCTCAACTTCCTTCTTCTGCTCCTCGGTCAAGTCATCAGTCTGGTTGCCGCGGATGCTTTGGTTGGATACTTTAGGCTGAGGAGGTGCGTTCTTGGAGGATGCATCAAGAGGTTCTCCGCCGCCTGTGCGTCCCTTGGCGGGGCCCTCTGCGAGACCGTCGATGAAGCTGCCGTTGCTGTCTTTGACTTCATCTTGGTAGAGAGTACGGGCTTGGTGGAAGGGGCGGAGGGTGAGGCGCGGTGCGAGGCGGGTTGTTGGACGGAGAGTAGTGATGAAACGCATGTTGACGATTATGCGAGTGCTTTTTTATTCGTTTGTGTGGTTCTTGTGGTTGTGTTAATGGTTTGTTTATTGCAAGTTGAGCTTTGAAGCTAGATGTGAGCTCAAGTTAAGCTCCCGCTCATGGTGACGTCAAGAAAGAATGACATCACAAGGCAACACAACACAGCACGTGTGAAACAAAAACAACGAGCAACGAGCAACAAGCCGCTTTGAGCCGAGATCAAAGGAAAGATTGACATGTCGATTGCGACAAAGGATCAATTGGTGGCGTGCTATCCGAGGAAGCACAATACGAGTGTACTCGCTTGACGTCGCATTATCGTTAATTGAAGCTCCACGAAGCTCCACCCCCAGATTTTCGGATCTCTAATCTTCATGAGGCTTAAAGATGGTTCGAGCATTACCCTGAAGCTGTTCCAATACTCCAATTTTTATGTAATCCATGGCTGAAAATGAGATATCTGATTGAGATGGGCACGAAATATGGCAGGAACAAAAGAATGTTGGCAATAAATTGAAAAGAAAGGTCTCTTAGGTATATCTATTATTCTATGCGAAAAACGACAACGTACACTCCAGTACAAATATGCTGCATCCCAAACTCCAAACTGTCGCAACCCGGAAAAACAAATCGCTACAATCCTCTATAAACTCATAACTCCTTCGAATCTCAAGATACTTTATCCATATCGCGGGGGCTCGGCCTGATACTGTGCAGCCACCTGGCTCGGCTCATAGCGAGTGTTCATCTCAACATCGCTATCACTGGGATCATCCAGCAACTGCTTTCCCTTGCGACCCCGAATCTTGTTCTTGATAAACGAGAACAAACCAGGCATATCGGAATTAGGACCCGTCATGATCCTTCCAGGATGAACAATGTTGAATGCCACCAAAGCCAAGAACATAGGCGCTGCCTCAAGCACGTAGAAGTAAATCTCGTGTGTCACAAGACCGTTATCCTGACCCATTCCACCGGAGAACTCGATGAGGCGGTAGATGATTCGCACGGAGATCATGGCGAGTGAGAAGTATAGCGTGCAGAGAAGCATGCCCCAGTCTGAAGTGAAGAAGCCCTTGATACCGTTCTGTTGTTCCATTCCATGCACTTTTCTCTGGAAGATGATGCAAAGAACAACAAATATGACAATGAAGAACTCTTGGAGTCCGATGCCGCCCATGTAAATGTGAACAGCCTTTAGCTGCTGGTCTGGGGGTGAACCGGGACCAGCCATGCTGCCGCCGATGAGCTGAACGATGAATGATAGGATATCCAGACCGACAAAGATAGCAGCCAAAGTGGCAGCTGGCATGCGAAGAAGGGAATGCGAGGGAATGAAATAGTAGACCATTCGACCGAGAGTCATGTATGCATATGCATTGACCCCTATTGTGTGTTAGTAAAGCGAAACAGAGAGTTGGTTGAGATACGTACAGATTGGAGCGAGTAGGATAAAGATGTTAAACGTCAAGAGAACACCCGTGCTTTGCTGATGCTTCGTGCTTATCGCCCGAAACGTAAACGCCATGGTCTCCCAAATGCCCGCCATGATAATAACCCAGCACCACGACTACACCACATTAGCCTCATGCCCTAAATCGTGATAAGAAGAGACATACGAACCTTTTTATATCGAGCAGCCTGCCAGATATGCACACCCGTCAACGTCGCAAACAGAAGCGCAAAGACCACCGCAGCAGCAAAGCTGGGATAGTAGTTCCAATGAGCGTTACATGTTCCGGGGGGTAGATATCCGTTCTCATCAGGCTCAAGGGTTTGGATACATGTTGGGACGACGATTGAGATTGTCTTAGCGGGGATGGTGACGTGATCGTTTGTTATACCGCCGATGGTAGCGATGGCCTTTGTGGTAGTGAACCAACCCTCTGGTGCCGCTGTTGTCGCAGTGGCACGGGCGGCGAGGGTGATTGAGTGGGGTTGAGTTTGTGTGGGGACAGCAGCTACAAGAGCAGATCCGGAGAGGAGATAAAGAATAAGGGCTCTAATATTCGAATGCATGTTGGATTGAGTGAGAGTGATGATGATGAGAATAATGAAACTCCATGATGGGAGTTTGGGGGCCTTATATTCATATTTCTGTTTCTATAATGAGGTTCATCGCAATGCCTCATTAGTCCGAATGTTGAAATGCGAGATGGATGGCGTATGCTCTCGCAGTTGAAATGCGAGCTGGCCAATCGCGTGATTCATTTGGATTAGATGGATCCACTACTCAGCCTTACGGGACGGCCCTAGACTGAAACCAACTATGTCCAAATTTAAACGGTTTCGTCTTTTGCAGATAATTCTTATGGAATAAAGTTGGGAAATTTATGACAATTGAGAAGTAAAGCTTGGATTAAAGGATGAATCATATGCAGCAAGTATCTTTTTGCATTGTATTGTGCTTTGGGAGGGATATAGAACGTTGTTGATGTGCATCAGAACGCCCCTGTAGCCACAACGTTTCACTGCCGAATCAGGCAAGGGGCTATGCCAGAGGCTGTGCTGCCATGTAGCAGATCTGACCCCAGAATCTGGGCCTAGGAATATACAACAGACGGAAAATAAAGTATTATTCTCTCTGACTTTTTCCGAGAAGACGCTCTACTGTAGGCGGCGTCACGGGTATTGGTTCACAACTTGAGTCACTCCTCCTAAAATAATCACTCTTGCACAAAAGACCCCCCTCAGGATTCCGATACACAAAAAACACCATCTCCGCCCTCCTATCACTCATCGTCACCATCTCAGGACCCTCGCCAAAGAAGTACCCCCTAACTCTTTTCTCGTCAGGCGGTAATCTCTCATCATTTATATCATAATCACCCGAGAGATCAATCTCATGCTCAACCTCAATCATGCGTCGCGACATGTCGTACATTAGTGTCGCATCCCACAGGCATTCTCTTTGGCTCGAGAGGCGGCGCATGAGGGATAGTGCTTCCACGCGAAGACGCAGGTATCGGCATTTGATGATGGTGAAGTGGAGCATCGGATTGAAGCCTGTGTCGAACATGAATTTTCCGGGGGTTTGGTGTTGAGCTTCGAGGATTTCTGCTGCTTTTCTCGCGCAAGTAATAATCGTGATAAAATCTTCCTTGAACGAATCATACCCGCTCTCAACTGGTTTAGAACATTCAGCAAGCCAGACTTTCATAAGTCTATGTCTCGTCATGAGCGCTAGAGACGCTGTATCCTCGCAATCAGCAATAGGTCGCCTAATCCGAAACCTCTCAAATGCAGCTTCCCACGCTTCAAGATCTTGCTGCGCCTCGCGCTTTTCATAGAGCAAAGACTTTGGTGGCACCGCGTCAATGACGTCGAAACGATATGGATTTCCTTTGCGAATGTGGCGAAGTATTCGAATGCAGAGATGTTCCAGCGCGTATTGGGCGTCGGTTATGGTAAAGAAGATAGGGCGTCTTAGATCGGTGTCCGGATGGCGTTTCAGAAGAGGAAACTTGTCACCTGCTTCAACAAAGAATAATGGGAATACGCTTATTTGAACAAACGTGTTTGCGAGGCGTGAAGTATGTCCTGCGGCGTTAAGTAACTGCACACCATGCTTCGCATGCGTAAGCGCCGCGTTACGATTCCCCCGTAAGAACTCAATGCATATAAACAAGATACAAACAAGCACGACAGTATCTATGCACTGCTCCGGACTGTGAGTTAGGAGATGAATAGCTTTGTTATAATGCATAATAGCAAACCTGTCAACACCAGGTTCACGCGACGGCTCAAAGTTCTCAAAAAGCGAACTTATCGCTAATACAGCGTGTCGCGCAGCTGGTTCAGAATGAGTCATTTGAAGGACGAAATACGTCCAGAACGAACCGTCGAAAGGACCAGAGAGAACAGGAGCAACGGCATGGTGGAAGAAGGATAAGCTGCGTACTTCTTTGGCGTTTGTTATGGGAACAGTACGGGGTTGGGATGTGCGTAGGAGAAGGTCCCACGAGAAAGATCCAGCTGGGGGAGCGAGATAGCCATCGCACGTGCGGCGGGAGATGGTGCAGCGGTTACATCGTGGCCATGTCTCGTCGCATTTTACTTTTCGGGCTCTGAGGGAATGTTAGGCGTGATGGGTAGAGTGGGTTGATACGTACTTGCATGTTTTACAGCCTGTTCTCACTTTTTGAATTCCTGAACGCACCATTTGTTCTCGGTACAAGTTGAGAGGAGGAAAAAGAAATGAAGTGGGATACATTGTTAATAAGTTGCGGTTGGTGTTGAAGGATCGGGCTTAGGTGCGGGGACCTGCAGGATGCTTGTTTAAGACCAATCAGAACTTCCAGTTGATTGAATGGCCTGTGCTTTACAGGGATCTTATTCATCATATGACAACTTCTAAAGCCAAGCCTTAGATCACTCACTCACATGCTAAAGAACTATACATATTCCCATGTCCAGATAAATACCCCTTCCTATGATCCCCAACCTCATCCTCACCGGGCCTCGCAATCCGATCTTCAATAGCCCACGCAATCCTCTCAGCACCAACCTGCGCACCCCCCAGATTCGGCGCCGCAGGGCCAAGCCGCAAAGCCGCCAGTCTTCCCATCATAAACAGCGGAACTTCATCGTTCCACATGAGATCGTTGTTGATGCAAGGAAAGCCACCTCGTCCTTCGATGGGATGCTTTTGAAGAATTGTTTGCAGGTACGGAAGTGAGGAGAAGTCCGTTTGGATACCTGTTGCAAAGTACATGTAATCCATAGCCGGCATCTCAATCGGTGGATCCGTCTTGACGCTCCATGTTCCGTTCTCAGCGTTGAACGAAGCATCGATGAGATTCGTCTCAGTAAAGAGCTCGAGTTTCTTGGAGGCCAGATGTTTCTTGAGTCTCTTGTGAAACACAGGCGTGATACTTCCTCCACCTCTAGCCTCCTTGATCATCTCAATCCTCTCATCATCCGAGTCAGCGTAGTAAAATTGCGCTTGCTTCGCATTCTTGAATTTCCCCATCCATTCGAGCGAAACATCAAAATGTTTGATCCGCATTGGCCCACGCATGATATGCCAAACTTTCGTAACGCCTTTTCGAATAGCGAGGTCTGTTAGTTGCGCAGATGTAAGACCACCACCCACGACGAAAACATTCGTAACCCGTCGCGCAGAAATTCTCTGCTTAACGATAGGATCAGGAAATTCAGTTATATACATGCTGTGACATGTCTGAGGGAGCTTCTCGGAAGGCATAGAGGGAATATGTGGGATCTTGGCAACGTTTGCTGGACCGACTGCTAGAACGACTGCGCGAGCGTAGCGACGGACTTTGTTGGATGTTACGGTGAAGAGTTTCTCGCCGTCAATGGAAATACCCTTTACTTCGCTATAGTCGAGATGTTCGAGGGCTTCTTTGCGGATCATGTTTGAGCCGAGTTTATAGCGTGCAGCGACTTTTTCGCAGTGGTCGCAGAAGAGAGATGTTGATGGGTTGAAGTAATCATTGCGCTCTCGGACATTGATATCAACACGAGCTTCTTGTCTACACTCAGTCAGTTTAAATACTAGGTGAGGGAGGAATACAGGGGGTGAATTACCTTCGTCCACAAGCTCGTTGACCACTCTTCTTCCTCCCATGTTTACTAACCTCCTTCCCAACACAATTCCTGATCTCGACAAGTTCATCCTCCCTCCCATTAGCATACGCATGCGCAAGCAGCGCATCACGATCCAGCGGATCAACATGCCAAAGCATAGGACTTCTCAAATGCGATATATCATACATCTTGAACAATCTATTCCAACGACCCATCCAAGTATCACTATCGGCATCCAGCACGAGCATTTTATACTGCGGTTTTGCAGGTGGTTGTTTGGGGGCTGTGATTCTACCGCTGCGGACGTGCTTGAGGGGCATTTTATTGCCATATTTGGAGATCCAGTGGAAGCGACGGTGTTCTTCGTCGGTGAAGAGAGCGGCGGGTGTGTGTTCGTGGAGACGGGCTGATATGGCGAGACCGCAGGGGCCGGCGCCTATGATGAGGACGTCGTAGATTTCTTCTTCTACTTGGAGGGAAGTCATTTTGGTGGTGGTGAGGATTAGGATCGTAGTCGGGGGTTTGGGGGAGATGTTGGGTTATAAAGGATGGCTTTTTGGGTCTCAACATGAACCCTCATGAGCTCACACGAAAAGTATGAGGACCCTTTTGGCCATTTCGGAACGCATATTGTGTATGTCTTCATTTGATCCGTGTTGGAGTCGTACCCTGATGGACATTTGCATCATGAGGACATCAAGGTCCCTGGTGTAAGTCAAGGGTCCACTAGCTCATCATGACAACCCCGGATAAAGAGCCTGTACGGAGAAATACTCATGATAACTAACTGAGAGCTGAGAGTCGAAGTTAGAAAGTACGACATAAGTTCACAATGAATGCCCAGACTACTTGGGATCGCGACAACCTTGGCACAAACTTGAAGAGAAGGTATACCAGATATCATCATTATTTTCTCGTTTAAATAAAAATATTTTAATCATGAATTCTCTTATAGAATCTATAGTTCTCCTTTTATACAATCGGGGAGTGCCTTATGTTTTGAGCAAATGTACACAAGTCATCTCGACTTATCCCACCACCACCTTGCCAAGTCCCCCAAACAGGCACATTCGCAATCTATGACATACAGCCAAGATAAACCACCTCTATCTCCCCTTTATAAACACCCATCCCCTCTAATGATTCCACTCCGAATCAAGCGTATGCCCCAGAGGCCCCGAAGCCGCATAATCCGTCGTTACAAACGCTCTATCCACCACCCCCAACCCCTCCGCACAATACTGCAATGTCTCAGCAATATCATGCGATCTATTCAGCGGCGTCTTTTCATCTAGCAACACGTCGAACTCAACCCAGACACCATCTCCTGCGTGATACGCCGTTACGTTCTTGAAACCTGCGACGACGGGCGCGAATCGGTATGCGAGGTAGATGAGCTTCTTGAGGGTGTGGTCATCTGCTGCTTCTCCTGAGAGGCGCACCACGTTCTCAAAACATGTATGACCCCAGTCGTAGATGATGAAGAGGGAGAGAAGACCAGCGCCTACGGGATCGAGCCACCACACCTTGGCGTGATATCCAATCAGCGGGAAAAGCAGTGATAACGTATTGAAGATAACATCCGTTTTGCAATCCTGAACAAGAGCTTGTACCTGACTCGACTGAATAGGTCGACATCCAATCCCAATAGCTCCCTTGAGAATAATCGTCGACAGCAGCGACGCAATAGCAGCCCAGCTCAGAATCTCAGCTTCAGCATGCGGGGGAAGCAATCTCGAGAACGACTCTTGCAGAATCTGTAGAAACGAAATGACCATGATGATGGAAAAGACAAGAATTCCCAGGGGTTCCAAACGACGTCGTCCAACGGGGAATCGTCGCCGCATCGCCTGCAATCGCCATAGAACAAGACGACTCGTCGACCAGACTATAAGCGTACAGAGCAGATCCAGCGCCGAATCTACAAGCGATGCAACAAGGGATAGCGAACCCGTTGTAAACACCGCAAAGGTCTTTCCAGCGAGAAGAAGAATATTCGCCATCACGTTAATATTGATAGCGTAACTCGCCTTCTTCGCTGCTTTTTTCCTCTTCTCTTTCTCCTCCTCGGGTAACAACTCTCCGATATTACCCTCCACACGCTGAATCCCGCCCCGACGCTCTAAATCGCCATCATGGTCTGGATCCGGATTCATCGACTCGAGAACATCATCCGCAATAGCCATAACGACAGCATCGACCTCGAGCCAATCGTTAAGCCGCTCGTTCTGCTGTTCGTAAAAATGGCGAATTTTCTTATTCTTTATCGCTTTAAGCTCGTCGTCTGATTTCCTGTACTTTTCGAGACCTTGACGATCGATGCCGTGTAAGAGCGCTCGCTTGATCTCTCCGCGCCGAGCATCTTCCAACGCTGTGCGCGCTGCGTCTTGGAATTTCATGATACGTGGTTTTGGGCGTGTTGTCTTGTGAGGACCATCGTAGGAGTAGTATCGGCCTGTTTCGAGATCACGAGGGTGTTCTTCATGTTGAGCTTGATCACCGACGTGACGGCCACGATGGCGAGGGCCTTCGTTATTCCACTGACGTTTTCCCACCATTTTTACTGAATCCTTACGTTAAGAAGAAAAGATTTGAGTATGTGAGGATAAAGAAAGAGAAGCTGAGCTGAGCTGAGCTGAGCTGAGCCCGTGTTTGTTTATTCCCGGCCCTGGAGCTACCCTTGTACAACGTGTAACACGGTATGACGTATGTGACGTAAAATCCGGGGTTTCAACAAGCGACAGGTTCAGGAACGAGAAGAAGCTCCACAGAATCGGAGAAATAACAAGGAAATAGTAGCATTTGGCCTATTTTTACTCCTCTTCTTCCTGTTTGCTGATTATACTTGTGGAAACTTTCATGTTATACTCCGTACGCGTATGCTTGTTTGTGCCGTTTGTGCCGATGTCTTGGATCTTGTCGTCATGGGTCAGCCTGTTACGGCATGATAATTGGGTTCAAATCTCGATGGACGGATATTACGGCCTGAGGTTTATTTCAACTGACAGGTAAACTTGTTCGAGTTAAACTCTTTTGGTGATGATTTCAGCGGTATTATCCTTATGTTGTCAGCTTCACAGGTTAACCGTTACTCATGGATCAGAAAATGAACATTCTTGGTATTCTATCTATACAATCAAACCCCATTGCCTAACCCAGCCATAATCGCTTCGTTACATAAGGATATCACAAAAGTCCCTTTCCAACGCCAATTTAATCATCTAATCCATCTCTTCTAGTAAAGTCTTAGTTTCCCATTCGCATGGCGTTCACAAGTCTATGTCGGGCACCCTCTCGGCGACCGTCGCCTCGACCGGGACTCTCAGTATAGGAGTCCTGGCGACGGGCATTGTCATAGTATGACTCGGTCTCTCCAAGGCCTACCTTTGATGGACGAGGAGGAGGGGGTGGGGGAGCATGTCCAGGTTGAGCCGCCTGTTGAGCTTGCTGAGCCTGAGCCTGCTGGGCATGGTAAACTGGCTCCCAGTCACGGTTGGCCTCTTGTCGGTATTGGCCGCTCTGATAGGAGTCCTGTGTTGGGACAGGAGGTCGGCTTGCTCGCTGTTCCTCGCGCTCAGTGCGCTCGTCGCGGCTGTCGCGGTTTGATCGATGGACAGAGTCTTGCGGACGAGTTGATTGAGGGGCCGGTTGTGCCTGGAGGAGACCGCCTTGAGGTGCACCGTTCTGGGGTGTACCATTCTGAGGCGCTCCAACCTGACGACGGCTTACCTCTCGAGGTGCCTCTTCGTCGTCCGTCTCTGCATCATCATCTGGGTCATCCTCGTATGCTCGCAACTCGCTTCGCATGGCAAGGCTGGCACATATGCTCCTAGCTTCTTCGATGGCCTTCTTTTGCAATTGGAGAGCCTTGCGGCGCTCGCGAGTCTCCTTGTTCTCAGCAGCAATTGCCTCGATGGTGGTATCTTGCATGCGAAGAATCTCAATAGGATTGAACAGTCGCAGCATGCCAAGTAGGAGGTGTCGCTCAACCACCTGTGTGATGACGTTGCGAGTAAAGATGCGTGCAGTAAGATCGTAGTAAATAAGCATCTTCTCCAAAACCTCCTCGGCCTCAGTGTAGGTTCCGCCATTCTCCGTAGATTCAGCGCGCCACTTGCGGAGACGTTCCTCATACTCGGGGTCGAAGGGCTGAATCTCCAGCTCCATGTCATCAGTAAGACGTCCAAGCTCAGTGTCGGCGCTCTCAACTAGGTCCTTCATCCTGAGCTCAAGGAAGTGCATGCGAAGAGGATCACGCATGCGCATAGGCCAGACGTGATCAATAACATCCGCAAGGAACTCGTTGCAGATGACCCCGACGTTGTCCTTGTACTCTTGAGCCAGAACAGGCCAGTTTCTAGAGTAGTCCTGGAAGAGGATGTATGGGGCGCGGGGGTTGGAGTCGAGGGGAAGTTCGTTACCCCGAATCTGTCGAAGGAGAGGCTCAACCTCAAACTCGGCAAACTCTTTCTTGGGGCGATCTCCAACAGTACCAGCAGCAGGGAGACCATTGCCTTCGGCAGCGCCATTTGCACCGTTAGTTCCGTTAGCAGCGCCAGCAGGCGGGCTGTTCTGGAACGTAACCTTACGACCGTGCTGTCGGAACCGTCTTGCGAAACGCTCACTTTCATCACGAATGCGGGCACGAAGCTTCTGCGATGGTGTACCCTTGGGGCTAGACTGCCTAGCAAAGAATCGCTCACCAAAAGGGTTCTTGTAGTTACCGTTCACCGCAGGAGTGACGAGGTTGTTGGATGCTGTGAAGAGTTCGCCCATCTGGAAACGCATCTCCTCTGGGGTGTCTTTGCCGACTCCCATGGCCTTGAGCTGGCCCTCGCAGCCTTCCAAAGCTTGTTGGATCTGACGACGAAGAGTCTTGACATGCTTGCCGATATGACGCTGAAGCTGAGTGCTCAACTTGGCGCGGAGAGCACCAATACCCCACATCTCTGGAGGGAGAGTTGCCCATTTTCCGCGAGAGAAGAACTCGGCTTCTCGGTTGGCGCGATCTTCAGGAGTCTGCCATTGCTCGCCAGGACCAGGGTTCAACAAAACATACCAGCCGAGCTTGCAGCTGTTCTCTCTGTCCTGGTTGGTCACAAGCTCGATGAATTTGTCTTCGAGACCGATACGCTCGCACATGTCGGGCTTTGTGAGAACACCAATGGTGCGTGATCCTTTGGGATCAAAGTAGCGCGCCTTCTTGAGAATGGGAGCCTGAACATAATCGTTATTGCCGCCAATAACAGCAAGGATAATGGTTCGCGAACTCTTCATGTATCGGTCGGAAAGGGCTTCGATGGTCTGGATGTCAGACTCGGACTGATCGCGGTTGGCGACTCGGACAAGGCCGGGAAGATCGACCAGAGTCAAGAGTGGCATGTCGGGACCGCTCTTCTCAACGACCAGAATGTCGCGAGCGGCGAAGCGGCCGGGGATACTTCGTGGAGCGATCAGCTCTGTAGCGTCCCGCATCATAGCGTCGAAGGGTGTGTCACCGCTGACGTCGCCACCATATTGAAGAAGGCGGACTTGATCATTGTAAGGTCGTGACTTGTCGGGAATGATGGAAACCTTTAATTTCGTCTCTTTCGCTCGTCGCATGCGAATCTCTGTCGCAAAGCGCGTGCAAGCTCCAGCGTCTCGAGGGAAAGGTGTTCCCGTCAAAGCCTCGAGGACCGAACTCTTTCCAGCGGACTGGTCGCCGACGACGACAATTTGGGGAAGTTTGACATCGTCTAGCTGTGCGAATTGAAGCTTGTCGATGAGGTCCAGCAGGCTGCGTTGCTCGGTAGCAAGGCCCTGGTCACCTAGAGAGGATTCGATCGAAGGGCGCATGTTTTGCCTAGCAGAAGAATGAGAGTCAGCGGCTTGCTGGGCGTCTTGGTCTGGAGGTATGACGAACAGAGAGCCCATTCTCTCGTAGCGAGGCAGTGTGTGAAGATGAAGAACAGCAATATCAGTAGCTGTAGGTTTTGTGGTGGTATTTGTATGTGATTTATGCAAGAACTTAAATCAAGAAAAAGGGAATAGTTTCAGCCAAGGCATTCGTCATGTGTTTTTATACATGATGACGCTCGGGCTTTGATTCGTTCTTTCTTGGCTGCCTCTGTGACGGTTTGCGCGGCTGCCAAGCGTCTTTCAGGCCTGGAGGCGACTCTTTGGGCGGTCCAGATGATGCCCAGCCAGTTAGCGTCATACCTTGGTTACTGCGCCACGCTCAACAGAACGCTGGGGAAGAAATTGGTGGAGTTTCGGCCGAGATGTGGCGTATCTGTTGTGGCTGTGCTTATGAAAGTCTTGGCATAAACTACGCCACAACTAAGTGGCAGCAAGGAATTAACATATTTTTTTATTTGTTTCTAACTTATAATCCCGCCTCCGATGTCCTGTTCTCTTAAACTGCTGCCTTGTGTTTCTCTCAGTGGCTTGTCATCTAGCGTACGCAGTGTTTATCCACTGCTCACATTTTCAGCTGGATGACGTAGTCTACCACGTACGTGAACGCGTCTTACCCACCCTAGACTCCAAACCTTGGGTCAAGTCAAGTATAGAGATCCTCACCTCAGGCAAGATACTAGGAAGGGTTTACGGATTTATTTGTCCTAAACTACAAGAGGCTATTGATACTAGAAAGTTACGTGTAAGAGCTGCTCCTAAGTCCTCCCAAATATTTTAAAACCATTAACAGCCAATGCTTGATTTGTCATAGCGTGATCTGTTTTGCCAACATTCGAGCTTGTCATTAAATGGGCAAAAACACAGAGGTCATAAGGAATGGATTATTGAATTAATTACTTAGGGCCCTAGGCATAGTCTGTTCTTCTTTTAGGAGATAATTTTGTGTTTTGGAAACTGAAAGAGGAATCTTCTGCACTAATTGTGTAACAACTTTGTAGCCTCCTATTGGATATGACAGATTAGACAGGTACTAGGCAGCGACAACCCCGCCTTCCTACTAGTTTCCAAGTCCTAGATCCCAACACGTTAACTCTCTTCTCAGTTTACTCCTGTGCTTGACCAAAGCGTACACCATACATCATGCCTCTGGTCGGACTGCCCCGTGAGATCCTCGATCAGATCTTCTCACTAGAATGTCCCATTCTATCGAGACAAGATATCAAGTCCATTCGCCTTACTTGTCACGACCTAGCTGAAGTCGTCACGCCCATTCTCTTCTTCAGCATCAGTATTTCTCCCCTCATCCAAGACCGGGACACCTTTCTCAGCATCGCGAAATCCCCGCACATCGCTAGTGTCGTCCGTGTCATTGTCTGGGAAGAACTGAACGGATGTATGCAAGAGTTCGAACGAAAATCCTGGGCATGGGGGGTCTCACATTATGAGCGGCCTTTTTATGACGCCTTCACTACGAATGCAGTTGCACTTTTCTGGATAGATGGTAATCATCCTGGCTGCTCACGCCCAGACTTGCAAGAATGCCAAGGTGCGGACGGCACAGTTGAGGACCTCAACCGAGAAGGTTCCATGCGATCTATTGCTGCCAAGTTCCTGGAGGAGTTTCAACTCGCTATCACAACTACTTTATCCAACGTCCATACACTGGTTTCTAGGCCTATGCATCCTCGCCGTCAAATCAAAATGCCTTTCATCAATTATACTGCAAGCGTCGAAATTATCAAGTCATTCTTGCACAAGGTTGATCCTCTTAGCCCTACGAACCGTGACAATCGCCTTTTTGACTTTGGCTTTATCAACATTCTTATTCCCACCTTGAAAGCTATTGAAAGTATCACACCCTCTCCTAACTCAAGACCCAATATCACCCGGCTCCTACATGCCGACGAGGGCACGAATAATGCCACAGGCCTCACTAATCTCAAAGCCTCAGACGCAGCGGCTTTCTCGAACCTCAAATCACTGGATCTCTGGATTGCTGGAGAGGATATTAACCCTAACCGGTTGGAGGGACTTTTGGCCTGTCTCAGAAATGCCAAAAACCTGACGAGTTTGAAGCTATGCCAAGAGTCGTGCCGTGATAACTCTGGTAATGGCCAGCAGACTCTTAATCTTCTAAGCCTTATTCCAATTCTGCCTCAACTCATTGAAGTGGACCTTGTGGACATTCATCCACGAGGCGGGCTACCAACTTCAACAATTGTCACGTTCATCGGCCGTCATGCGAAGACGCTTAGAAGAGTTCGTTTCGCCTCTACCGCGATCAAGAAGAAGGTACTAGAGGGACTGGCGAAACTCAACTCGTTGAAATTGGAACAGTTTGTTATAATTTCAGGGCATGACATCGACGGAAAGAGAAAACAGCACATCAGTGAGCGAGACGTCCTCAACTACATCAATCGAGTTGATAGCCCTCGCCAGCGACCGCCACAGCCTTATGCACCCAAAGACAGGAACACTGAACTACATACCCATGACGCGGTATTTGACGTTGAAACCTATTCAGCTATTTGTGAAACGCGTGGGAATTGGTGGGGGAAAGTAGGGTATGACCCAATGAACGTGAAGCTTCTCGATTCCACAATGCTTGACCGGAGAGACGAGCACGGAAACGCTCATGATATTGGGGCTAGACGGGTAAAGCATCTTGGCACTGGCTTGTGGGTTGATTCCGACGGAATCTTTTACAACCCCACAACAGATGAAGAAATAAGCAATCTAGAGGGAAGATCACTCGAGCCTGAAGATAACTCGTGGATGACTCGAGGGATGCGAACCTGGGATTCGGAGCTGGGACTATGGAAGGAAAGTGAAAGCGGAAAGCTTTCGAGGTTTGCGGTTGATCGAGAGCCCTTAGGTCTACCAACCTTCGCTGACACTGAGGGTAACGGCATCGACACAGACGAAGGTGGCCCAGATGAGCTGGATATGCGCCCTTTTTACGACCAAGAAGACGATGAGCATTGTCTCAGAGTCGAAGGTGCCCCGAAGTGGGATTGGGGAAGAGACGAAAAGGGTATTGTATGGTACTGGCAAGTCTCCGGCTCAGCCGGCCACGCAACCGAGATGTGGCATTTTAAGCACAAGGAAGAACAAGCATACGGCAAGGATCCACTGGAATTTTGGGATGACTGGTATGACGGACCTGAGGATGAAGCAGAGGCAACACCGTACGGCTGGAACCTGTTCAGCTTTGTACAGGAACAAGCTACTGGAAGTGCAATCCCGCAGCAGGATACATGTGAATCTCTGTCTCAATACGAGGCCTCGAAAGACCCGATGCTGTCAAAGAACCGCTGGTGGGACGCTCTTCCAGCCCCTGTGGACTTTGGAGTGTGGACTAAAAGGAAATGGAGTGATGTCTACACAACATGCCTGCCCAATGAGGGAAGACAGTTTTTTGGAGTAGACTCAGTTGGTGATTGGGCTGGTGATTGGGGTGAAGAAGACGAAGACGAAGACGAAGAAGAAGAAGACGGAAGTAACAGTGAAGTTGAACATCTCCAAGAGGAGTTGGTTGCCACCTTTCAAGCTGGAGGTTTTGGGATCAACTGATATGGGCTAACCATCTTGCTGTATCAGAACACGCAGATCCTGGCGAGGATTGAAACCACGTGTTTACGTGTTAGATCTTAAATCCTTATGTCCAATACCTGTTTAACCTCGCAATAGCAAGAGAATGGATTCGAATAGATCAAACTAGAGAGAATTGTGAGCTTTGAAACTTGGATGAGAACCTCGAGCGGATTAACACATGCATCGAGATACTTGAGAAGAAGTAGATAAGTGGGGCCGCTGTCCCATTAAAGGGGTCATAGCCACTGAGCATCACGGTGACTTCTGGGCTTTGACGGATGCAGTTGATAACCCTGAGCTGTAGCCGGGACATTGGAAACCGGGCCCATGACTAAAGGGATGATTGTAGGTCCCGGCCACGTGCTGCTACCTTTGCCGAGACCCCCGACTTTCTGATGCTGACCATGAGATAATAGAGGCTATGAACCAGCATGGTGAGCCAACTAAACAAGTAGTCCAATCTATCATGTATGATCCTCGAAATGCCTGCAAACCTCGAGCTAGGTATGGGCTATATATCGTTTATCAAGGGTACCCGATGGACTCTATAGGACACGCAGCAACTAATTCCACAGCCCGGAGACTTATACAGAGCTGGTCGAGATCGATTGTTCATTTGCAGTCTGTAACCCGGTATACGATAACCCAGACCTTGCTGCTGAATGCAGCTTGAATTCTTTTCTTCGGGACCGACCGGTAATCAGAGATTGATTATTCCTCCTTCACGGAGGGCCCCGATCAATCAGCTGCGATTCGGAAAGTTGCCCGATCGGCACCCCAGTGATGTGACACTACCGGTAGTTACCCCGGCAAACCCATCCAGCCCCGTTGATCAGCGTTCCTCAGACCAATTAGAACCTTTGAACCTGGCTAGCCCTTCTGCAACAGCGAACAGTAGCCAAATCTTGACTAAAAGATTAGCTAATTAGGATCAACTCCAATTTCGAGCCATAACTATCTGCATATGGATCATGCTGGGAATAAGGTCAGCGGATCGTTTACTCATAGAATAAGCTTCTTTCGTTCCCTGTACCTGCTGGCGGTAATGACCCCCGAAAAGAGGTTAGTTACTTTTCCTTGCCTCCAAAGTAGGACCCATGGATTTGGGTCTCAATGTGGGGGGATCTGGGGATCTTCAAAGTTTTGAGGGATTCATGCTCAGCATGGGAATACATAAGTCGAATGTTTCTTCCAGATAGAATGGCAACAGCAATCATAATAACTATATTTGTGTGAATCATCTCCTGTTACCCTGCGTTCATCTCGTCATAATCCAGCATGGCGGCAAACAGTACGATGGCCATTACTAAGGCCATCATTGATACTGATGTTGGTTAGTTGCCTAGCATATTTGCGATTTCTGTAACTTTGTATTGATATCTCTAGGTGGTGATGATATGATAGGCCTGTTGATGGCCATGGCTGCACTTCCCGCGACTATGCAAGTCGTTGCTCTCACGACTGTGTTCGGCAACGTCAATGTGGAAAAGTCACTACGAAATGTTGTGGCCATGTTTTATATCCTGTGGCTCGAGATGGGATGGCGCAAAAATCATGGTAAAGAGTTTAACTTTGGGTCTTTTGAGACCTTTTGCCCTATGGTGACTTTGGGGTCTGGACATGCCCTAGGAGAACCAGTTGTGCTCAAGACGGACGGATTTCCATGTAAGTGGTGTGATGTCAGAATATACCTTGCAGCGTGAGTTAAGCTAACCTCATCAAATACAGACGGACTGGATGGCGTATGGAACTTTCACGAAAAGGTAACTTTTCCCAACGGGACTTATTTCTGTTACATAAATCTTACCAATATCCATACAGTTCCCTGACTTTACACCGGACGACTCCTGGAAATCCCTTTTCGATGACAGTGTCCCTGCTCCAAAGCAGGAACCTGAGTTCTATCAATACTTTAATGCTTCTAAGACACCATCTCATAAGGACATCCTCCGCATCTTACGCGAAGAGCCCGCCGACACTATCACCATTATCGGCCTAGGACCACTCACCAACATCGCTCTAGCCGCTGCTGAGGACCCTGAAACATTCTTGCGCGCCAAGGAGGTTCTTATCATGGGCGGCGCCGTGGACGTTCCCGGAAACATCTCGCCTTTGGCCGAAGCTAATGCGTACAACGATGCCGTTGCTGCTGCGCGAACTTACGCGTTATCAGCCAGCGATCTCGCCTCCACATTTCCAACAACAGACTTTAGCAAGATCCCCATCCCGGCCTACCCCGACCGTTTGTCAAAGCAGTTGAACGTGACAATTTTCCCCATGGACATCACGAGTAGCCATTGCGTTACATACGATAGTTTCATCAACAAAGTCAAGCCACTGGCTGATGACGGTAGTCCCCTTGCAACAATGGCATACACATTCATGAAAGGCATTCATGAGACCTGCGACAAAGACTGCATCACACTGCCTGGAACCAACGAGGAGTGCATTACCTTGCATGATCCTGTGCCCATCTGGTATGCTCTCAATCGCTCAGGCTGGGAGGTTTCTGCACCCAAAGACCTCCGCGTAGAGAGTTTGGGACAATGGACTAAGGGAGTGCACGTCAATTATGATATCAACAAGACGGAGGCGGCAAATGAACCACTAGAGCCCGGGACAAGACAAGGCAACCGTATCCACCAAGCTATCAAGAGCCCAGGGCAGCAAGGTTTCCAAGACATAATCATGTCCCTCTTTGCCTAATAGTTATATACGTACCTATATACAATATTCGGCCCCTCTGGATAGCGTGCCACTCTTTGCACATGAACAGAATCGGAACGAAATACAGGAAAACCCTTTTTACTTATACAATATCAGCTAGTGCTGTCACAGTTCCTGTTGCTACATTGCTGATGTCACTATCTCACCCTAGCTACGTAGAATCTTTGAATGAGTTGATAGTTGCTGGTTGACACGAATACTCGGTTACAACCTGATATGATATTCAATTTAAACGATTGTCCTAAGCGCGCTAATAACAGATATCCTGACCAAGAAAGCCCCTTCCTCCCAACAGAGTAGCGGTTTAGACAACCTCGCGGGTCTGAACTTGAGACTTGTGCTCCTCCTCCTCCTTTGAGCCTCCAAAGTGAATCTGCTTCTCGACAGCAGCGACGGTCTTCTCGTTGAGTTCCTCGTCCTCGAAAACTGTGACCTATTAGTTTTATGATGAGGAAATACTGAGTGCGAGAAAACGTACGGAAAGCAAGTTCTTCGAGGGTGCGACCGCTGGTCTCGGGGTAGAGGAGGTAGACAATGAGGAACTCGAAGCAGATCCAACCACAGTAGATGGCGAGGTACTTCCACTTGATGGCATCAAGGGCAATTGAGTTGACATTGGTGGAGAAGAAACCGGCGAGCTTTCCGAAGATTTGCTGGGTACCGATACCTCGGCTTCGCATGGAATAAGGCCAGAGTTCGACGAGGTAGGCTGGAGAATGCGTTAGTGCGTAGTTCAGAAGAGGAGGTTTCCAGACTTACTGTATGTCAGAGCGTTGTTTCCGATGTTGTAAGTTGGGGAGTAGGCGAAGTAGAAGAACAAGGCCGCAACACCGGCAGCGCCGTTCTTGGAACCCTCGGGAACAGCCTGGATTCTCTCGAGGGAGACAGTGATTCCGATGAACATGCACAGCATCAGAGAAGCGGAAAGCATGTACATGTGTCGACGCTTGAAACGAGTGATAATCAGGGCAATGGCAGTAGCATTGATCAAACTCCAGCAAGCGTAGGCGAGATTGATTCGAGTCTTGACGTAATCGCTCGTGTATCCCATCATCTCGAAAAGAACACCAGAGTAATAACTCAGAAGAGTGTTGCCGGAAAGCTGGGTGAAGAGGCCGATGAAGATGGTGACGAGGAAACGACGACGCATACCGGCGGTGCGGACAAGCTCGAGCCAAGACTGCTTGGAAGCCTCCATCTCAGCCTTGATGGTCTCGCGGATCTGAACGATTTCGGCTTGGACAAGTGGCGAACTGGCGTCTCCTTCGGCGTGGTATTTGATGAGGATCTGAGCAGCCTCCTCCTCACGGTCCCTGGAGACGAGGAAACGAGGTGACTCAGGGAGAAGGAAAACGGTGGCGATTTGAAGCAGAGAGGGAACAATCTGCAACAAAGAGGGAATACGCCAAGACCAGTTTGACTTGATTCCAGTCGTACCAAGAGCGATAGCAGAAGCCAGAATTTGACCGATGAAGTACGACGAGTTGAACAGAGAAGTCAGAACAGCTCGCTCCTTGGGATAACCCAATTCTCCGATCAGGGCGGCACCGGAGATAATACAGAAGAGGATTCCGGCTCCAAGAATCATACGAGCAACGATATACATTCCAACTGGGACCTCGTTAGTACCTCAGACAATATCTGGCTATGAATCGCCTTACCGTGCTGAGCGAAACCCTGGATGAGAGCACCAGCAACCATGATAAGAGAACCCAGCATAATAGACCATCGTCGACCGAATCGCTGAGCAAACCAGGGCGCAACTGGAACAGCAAAGATGGAACCAAGCTGGTAACAAGAGTTGACAAAGCCGAGCAGACCGGGTTCGATGGCGAATTTGCCCGTTTCGGGATTTATTCGTCCGTTACCGAGATCTGGAAGAAAAGAATTATCAGCTTTTGAATATACTGGCTAGAAGCTGCGGATATTCGTACAATGGTGGAAGTTTGGCGAGTATTGAAGGGTGTTGATGAGTTGCGAATCGAATCCAGAGGTCATCTCGACACCCATACAACAGAGGAACAACCAAACGTACATAAGACGCAGGTTGGGCTTCTTGTACCATGGCGTCTTATCCTCCTCGACGAGGCGAGTGACGATGGGGTCGGCGGCGGTGCCTACGTTCACCATCTTGACGAATTGACTTTGTCGGTAGGCTGGATATACTAGGAGTCGAGTGTTACCTTAGCTGGGCCGTCTCCAGATGGTAAGGCAGTGCTAAAGAACCAAGAATAAGAATTTCAATGGGGCATTGTAGATCATATTATACTCGAATTGCAGCTCTCCCCCCGCGTCTAGATAAGATAAAGCTATTCGACCTAACGGTAGCTTAACCGAATTCTCCGTACATTAGGCTAATTCTAAAGTTGTCTGGGGAAACGTGGAGTCTCCGCGTAAACTTGGCAGTTGTGTTTGACTGCACGTCCAATGTTGCATTGCGATGTGACATTCCAGTCAGCGGCCGACCACACCAAAGATAGCGATTCGCTCGCATGCGAACAAACCCCGGCCTAGCTCAGGTCGACTCTCCCCCCAGAGTCAAGGACGGACTTTCGAGCCGAGGGATGACTTGGCGGGTAAACGGACCGGCTGATGGGTGGTTCTCTTATGCTTAAAGCGCTGATCGATGCCGTGTTAGTGATGAGGAATGCCAGATCTTAAACTAAGGCACTAAATTTGCGGGGTTGAGGAGAGAGCACGAGGACTTGGTTTTTGGGCATTGTGAGTTGGGGTAATGGGGTAGGCTGCGAATTTCCCGTCCATTGAGTAACCAGGGATATATCGTGGAGACATGGGTGCAGGCCGACTGGTTGAAACTTGATCAGACTTTTATGACTAAGTTTATTACTGAGCTGATCGTACACGGTAAAATCTCCGGCAAATGAATATAATGAATATAGCCAGCCAGTCAGGTAAGCTGGTTAAGTCAGCGTGCTAAGGCATCACAACAAGCTTATACCGAGACTTGAGTAAACCAAACGGAAGAATTTTCGAAGTCAAGAATAGCATAAACTATAAACAAACAATGCAGTTAGTTCTAGTCCTGTATTTTTGGAGAAAAGGGTTGCACCGGGATTGTCATGCCCCTGTCTTTCAGACTTCAGCTTGGTCAACCGTCCACCTGGAACCGGGACTTCAGGCTAAAAAGCCATACCGTGGGATGAGTATTTAAAGCTTGGCGGCCGCAATAATCGTATAATGAGAACCCTGGGAGGGTCGACAGTGAGCCCTCCCAAATATTAAAAGGGCGTGGGGGAGACACAGCCACACGCGGTCTTCTCAGCCAGATGCCATTTCTGGATGAATCCTTCAACCTTTGTGCTTCCCCAATTGAGATGCTTACTTGCTTGGTAGAAGCACCTTTGCGAAGACGTCGTTACTAATATAGCAGCGGCTTGATCGTCGGACCGAATGGGAGATGTTGAACGACGGCTGAGTACTCCGATCCAATGGATTTTGATATTATGGGATTTGTCTGTCACCACGGAGAAGTGAATGGGCTTACAAAGATCCCTTTTTCCGAGTGTGATGCATCGAATATAGCAAACACCGACAAATTGCATGCCAGTTAAGGATAAAGATAGTCTGGTGATGGAACTTGGCAAATGTCGCTGGGACAATTGGGAGAAAGAGAACCAGGCAGTTATGTGTAAGACTGACCTGGATACGAGAAAGACCTGCAATTATTTGGAAGTTTTTTGTCTTGTAAGGTAGTATTTAGAAGATCAAGTTGCAAGTTAAGGCTGTCAGGTTCTGGAATCTGTATGAAGGAGAGAAGAGAGTACTACTTGGACCTGACAGGGTAGTGGGCTAATAAACTGTGTTTTTTTGCCGCGCTGATATTCTCCGGGCGTGTGGTCTAGGGGCATGATGTTCGCTTCGCATCTTTATTCTGACACTCAGACATCATGCAATTGCGAAAGGTCGAGGGTTCAATTCCCTCCTCGTCCAATCTTTTGATTTTTTGCATGGCTTGAAAGGACGCATTTCGGAACCCGAGTAAGATGAGCAGTATCCGTAAACCATATCACTTACACCTTGCCACCATATGCTCCTCTAGAAATAAAATATACTATTTCTGGGCCATATTGCCTAGAAATAGAAACTCCATTCAAATAAATTCATTACTATAAATCGCTACGTTCGGGACAGAGGCCCGTCATGCGCGGTCCTTGCGATATATATCGAGGTACCACCGCAGGATTCCGATAGCCCAGATAACAAATCCTTCTCAAATTTACTTCCTTGGCATTTCTTCAACTTTCAAACTATCCATACTCGTGATCCACTAGTCTTCGCATCGAATTTGTCTTGTTCGAGGCCATGTCTATAACCATATTTCTCTGGATTATGCTTTGGCTTCTTTGGCTGCCAACTGATTAGATATTATACTTTGGGCCATTCAAGTTTATCGCTGGTCACGAACCTTGTATCCTGCGGGGTGCAACTCCACCTCTAGGAAAGAAACTCCTTGAACTTGGGGCTCAGCAGCCTTGCGTTTGGCAAGGGGCGATGGTGAGCCAGAAGGAATTCGTGGTACGATTGATACCGTTTTACCTCGTCAGAAGTGCATGCAATCTCGGCGGCAATAACTCTTATATCTCGCGGCCACAACATCTTTGCGGTGTTTGACAATTCAGGGAGAGTCTTCTTTTTGATGTTGTGTTGATGAATGGGGAAAGAATAAAAAAGCACTTCAATTGTGGGAAGGTTATGAATTTGTAGTAAGGGTCAAAGACGTGACGTGTTCTTTTGTGCAATTTCTGGAGGCTTATTGAGAAACTTTTAACTTTATTTCCCTTTGAATTCAGATATAGTTATTACACGGACGATTAATTATCGTGATCTTCCCAAGGCAAGACTACGAGTAAGCGAGAACGAGGTAGGACAGATTAAGAGGCATTGAAGAATATTACCTATTTTTGAAAGATTATCTAATTTTCCTTGAATCACCTCCCAAAAAGATAGATCTAGGTGACAGAGATATGACAAAAGTGTCTTCGTTTTGACCTTTAGGCATATTGAGAAGAGGTGTTCTTTATCAATGTTCAGGGCTTGAAGTCTCTTTACCCAACAAAGTCAAAAGATAGACCTCGTGGCACATACGCAGATCATAGGCTCTAGTGGCTAAGTGAGGTTTCACTTCTGAAATCTCTGATCTGGTCAATAAGTTAGAGGACTTTCTCCAACAAGAGGTTGCTTGTTGGGTTTCCAGCACCATAACATTCAACGGCAATGCTGGTCGGTATGAACGCAAAGAGGGACATAGGGCCTAGATAGGACGTCTTATTCTTCTGGAGTTTCTCGAATAACTCCATTTCCTTATCTTCTCGTCTTCAAGCGGAAGTAAATCAATAATGGGATCGATTAACAACCCGTCTTTCTGGTTATTATTGGCGCATGGCATTCACTTCTATGTTACGACGATTTAAAAGCTGATCTTACCCTTCTAAGAGGACATGTGATAAACGCCGTGATTTGCGAAGCTTATTGACAAAAAGTGCTTTCAACGGCTATGCCATGTTTTGAGAAGCGTGAAAAGGTCGTACTTGCTGGTCAGTTTGATGGTACTTGAGAAGAAAGTGATGGAAATTGCCCCTGATGTTTTTACAGCAGAATTCTACAGCAAGCAAGTACCTTTACAAGTCAGATGCTCTATTAAGGGCTGTGACAAAGGATCGGCAAAGTCTTACCCTGATCAGGTGTCATGTAGCGCTCCGACGGAGTACCAGATTGGCCACTCCGCTATTGTCTGACATGAACACCAATCAAGTGGCTGTGGTATGGAGTCTTCTGTGAAGTAATGGTATGATTTTATTAGATATGCCGGGGGTCCAGATGGCCTTGAGTAATCTGATTCGCCCGTTCTTTTATAAGCTTATCCATGATTGATTCTTGCAGTTAGGCTTGCTCCTGAATACAACAGCCAGCATCTCTCGCCTCCAAAAACGTTGATCACGAATCATCGTCACCTAAAGAAGCCGCTGAACGAGCTACTCGAGAACATACAACATCAATCCATTGAGTACCTGCTTGAGCTACTACTGGTAAAACATGACTATACCACTTGGCGATAGTCCCAATATTGGAGATGGCTCGTGTAAGCCAAAACGACGCCGAGCTTACCACAAAAAGTCCAAGGCGGGGTGCAAAACCTGCAAGTGAGTTTTCATTCAGTCTTTCTAAAGGATATGTAAACTGATGTGATGCTGTATCAGAACACGTCGAGTTCGTTGTGACGAAGTCCGGCCTTCATGTCAAAGATGTGTATCTACAGGCCGCATTTGCGAAGGATACAAAGACAACGTCAATGAGAACACTTCTGGACCGTCTTCCACAGGATCTATAATGCCTCCTCCAAAGATTCTCATCCCACGAAAGAACCCGGATGAGATTCGCAGTTACAATTACTTCCTTGAAGTCACCGGCCCAGCTTTATCTGGCTTGTTCGACGCGGACTTTTGGTGTCGCGAACTACCAAAGGTCTGCGTTGCTGATCCCGCCCTATGGCATGCTGTAGTTGCCTTGGGCTCTGTCCATGAAGCTTGTGGCTATGGCGACAGAATGCCAGAGACAAAACCACAGTATACACTCTGTCTACAGCAGTACAGCGCTGCGATTTCGAGCTTGAGAGAGCCTGGCTCACATCGTGCAACTGACCGATGGAGAGCTGTTATTGCGAGTACCATATTTACATATATATGTGTTATTCAGGGCCTCTATAAACAAGCTCTTGTTATTCATGCGGCAGCGGGATGCAGTCTTATTCGTGAGATGGAGACTGAGGAGGATGCTCATCGGCCACAGCCTATTACTCGAGATCAGCATGACACTATAACATCTACACCTATAAATCTCCGGCAGGTCAAGGATTTGCTGTTTGACTTTGAGATGCTGTCTCATACATTCAAAAGCGGAGGATACTCGGATGAACAAAATGCAGCAACACTTAGTCGAACAGACTCGTTTGGTTATTGGAGATTTTATAAGTCTCCAGAAATATCCTCAGTGTCTCCACGACATCTGGTTCCAGGGTTCTTATCTAGAGCACGTCGGGCTGCTGAGTCACTACAGAATGGTCTAGTCCTGTGGTGGCAGGAAAATCGAGACGATATCCATAAACTCTATGGTACTGAAGGAGTGAAAGAATGCTATGAGAAACTGCTTGCAAGACAAGCGGCTCATACGAGGTGCTATGTCGAACTTCAGAAGACGCTCAGAAAGTTCAAGACGCACGTAGATCTCGGAGACCACGCTATGGAGCTCTGCATACTCGAACTTGTTCAGTCAACCAACAGCCTTTATCTCTTATTGGATCCGGAAATACCCGATCCTATCTCTAGACGAGCCAAGATGCCTCTAACCTCTGACCGAATCATCGATTTGAGCGAGAAGATCCTTGCACGGAGTTCTCCTCCGCCAGGGAAATTAGGTCTCACCCCCTCAATACTAACAAGTGGCCCCCTTTTCCTCGTCGCACATACTGGAATCTCGCTCCAATCCAGACAGCGAGCCATGGAATTGCTGCGGCGACCTCGTCTTGAAGGATTCTGGGAACCAGCGGTGAGTGCAAGTTTGGCTGAGGCTATGTGGACTAGAGAGGCTGAACTACTGGACCGATGGAAACAAACACAGTCCGGAGGGGAGTATGTGCATGTAGAAGAGAGACTGTACGGGTACGTGGATGCAGAGATCCCATTGCAGTTCCGAGTTTGTAGTGTGAAACTTGACTTCTTGGATAGGAAGAGAGAGGCGGTGATTACGATGATGACACAGGTGGATGAGCAGAATGGAGTAGAGTCTGTGCAAAGGACTATTACTTGGTAGAACAGTACCATATATGGACTCCGTAATTTCAAATCAGAAATAAATTACGGCTTCGAGAAACAACGTCAACCCGTCCATAACACTATCCGCATCACCCGACACGACTTCAGCTTCTCACCACCTATCAAACAATGCCCAACCAAAGTCCTCAGATCTCCCTCTTCAACGTAACATTGAAAACAGGCAACTCCACTGAGACCGCTTTCCCCTCGGCATCCAGATCAAAAAAAGCCAGGTCAAGAGGAACACCCACATAGCCATATTGCCCGGTGAACAACCAATCATCCCTCGAACTACCCGTAAAGGGCCCAATTGAGTTCGCGTTATACGTCTCAGTTTGGTTGAAGCCACCGCGGACACGAAATGCATATTTTGAGTGATCTTTATCATGAATGGTAGGTAGGAATCGGAGACCATTCTCATTGTTGAAGATTGGTGTCAGTTCCTTGGCCAAGATATCGGTGGTGTTGCTGATCCAGCTGGATACCCAGAGGCCACCAATCGAAGGCTCAACCGTCAGTGTCAGACTTGAGTTGAGTTTCTTGTCCTCGGGGACATAAGTTCCAATGAAGTTGGCTTTGGCTTCGATGGTAGCCTGATCTTCTAATGATGGTAGCCAATGTCGAATAACAGCGTCCAAAACCAATCTTTGATACTCTGGTCGTTTAGGATCTGAGCTTGCAACTAGGCAGTTGAAGCCAACGGCATAATCAGGAATCACCACGACGGCACCTCCATTGTAACCGGCATCGCCAAGTTTTGTGTATAAGTCCGTTACGGCGCGGGTATCTGGGTGAGTGTATCTCAGGATCTCCCAGCCCACACCAACGCTGAAGTTCAAATTTGCGGTATGAGTCAGTGGTTTCATCCACTTTCTCGTCTTTTCTTCTGGAAGAAGCGTACTGTTCAGAATGTTGATGCCAAATTTCGCCATGTCGTTGAGTGTGCTGTATATCCCGCCTGATGCTGCACCTAGGGCTGAATCAGGGAAAGCAAATTCTCTTTTTCCACCTGGCACCACAATACGATCAAGTAGATGGACTGGATCCTTGGCAGTGGAAGAATTCATCCCCAAGGGTTCGAATAGTGAGGTGCGGTATACGTCGGGTAGTGATTGGTTGGTGAGCTCAGCGAGTGCTAATCCCAAGAGGATGAACCCGTGGTTGGAGTAGGTCGGTGATGTCCAAGGCCGATACGTAGGATAACGAGAACGGGCATCTTTGATGACAGACTCGCTCTCGCAGGCGCTATCCGATGCTTGGCAATACTCGCTCAGAGCGATGCTCACATTCGGAAGAGGAGGAAATCCCAATGCGACAGGATCGAAAGATAATGGCTGTCCACTAACTAGTTCACTGACGGGGCCCGCGGCCAAATCGGCAATTGGAAAAGGCGGAGCGTTTCCAATTACTCCACCAAGATAAGAAGCAAGGGACAAAGGAGTAACATATTGCCATTGCGGGACTCGCGTCAAGTCATTCGACTTTGCAAGTATGGGAAAGATCTTGGTAAAAGGACGGTTCCATTCTTGTTCAGTCAGGGATACCATGCCAGCGTAAGCTGTCACGAGCTTGCTGACACTCGCAAAACGGTAGATCGAGTCTGAATTGACTTTAGAAACTCCAATTGTATTGTTCTGGATTTCTGGGCTGGTGTAATGGTACTGAAGTACAGAAGCGGCGCTGGGATCGTGAAGCGAGAAAGCACCGAGTGAAAAAGTGATGTTTTGTATGCCATTGATGAGAGGTGAAGGGGCAGAACCATCGATGTGGTTGTCAAAGGTCTTGGTGAGGTTCTTCCAGGCTTGACTGGACAAGCTTTTGGAGGATGATATGTCGATTGGGGGAGGGAACCTTGGCCCAAGGAGGTTTGCCATCGATATGACTGTGCCGAAGCAAAATATGATGAAACTTGTGCAGAAGAGCATTGTCGTAGTCAGAAGGTGATTGGGTATTGCAGAAAGAGATGATTTAAGGTTGTTGATAATAACATTTCTCTGAGTTTGTATCCGATATATATACTAATCTTCCGTATTCCCTGCAGGATTTCCTGATGACGACAGTTGCCATCGAGCGGCATATCTTGACTAAACCGGAATTTATCTGCAACCTTATCTGCGATTCCAAGGAACATGCATAGGAAACAAGTCTATGCTTGTTGTCCTGCTATAATTCTATATTCAGCCATCTGCCAACTTGTATGCCGCCAAACTATAAAGTCGCCGATTGGCCGAATAACAAGCCACGCTCGTATATTCTGCCAATTGACCAATCAGCGACAGCACAAGGAGCTGACACCCCATAGCACCACGAACTTCATCTCACGGGTCTAGGCCAGGAAGTTGCATTGCATCAATGTTAGACATACGACTTTCTTGTTTTCAATGAAGAAATGACTTCATTTGATCTGCAGGATGCTAATTATGATACTGGCGCAGTGCCAAAGCCATCGGCTTACTATAGTTGCTGTCCATTCGTCATGCGAGAGAGCATCACAAGGATATGCTGACAGTGCCCTTCAAGACTCTGTGAGTATCTTGCGAGTTGTGTTTTAACCTTAAATAGTAGTTTAAGTGGCAATGGCCTAAAGAACCTCTTCAGTCGATTTTTCTCATTCTGTAATCTTCAGCCTACCGAAGAAAAGCTATATCTATCCCTTCAACTTCATCCTACCTCGATTATCCATAAACTGCCCGTTAACCCATAACGTATTGTCCAAAGCACCAATACTCATTCATCCTCAACCTATATACTTATCGAAGAGCGCCATGACTTTCTCGCAGTCAGCTCTCTGTGGCCGCTCTGGGTACAACCTTTCAGCCTTGATAAACTTTAGAAGGTTCGCGAGGAAAGACGGTTCATTTTCATGTTCTACTTGAGAAATGAGTTTCTCAATCTCCTATTCCCATATTTCAGGGCTTGTTCAAAATAAATCGGAAATACTTGATAACTTACCTGTGATACGCTAACTTTCAGCTTTGACGTCTCAATCGTGTAGAACTTATCATTGTAGAACATTAGACACCCCTCCTCTGTGACAGTTCTCTCAATGGTCTTCCAAAACTGATGTGCTGTGAATGCATCTTGGTGCTTAGCTTGAGGACCCTCGCTGCTCGAAGACTCTAAATGTTTCTTAGACCAACACTTTCATGAATTCTATCATGAAAAAGCTGTTCGCTTTCCGGTTGTCCTTTTCGTTGACCATGCTAGAGTACATGAACTCGTCCTGACGGGCTTTCTCATAATCTTCAACTGCTTCCGGGGAGAGAATTGCCCAGGTGAGTAGTTCAGAAAAGATACATCCCAGAGACCAAGTGTCGATACCTTTAGACATGACTTTGCTCATATCGTGCTCTGGTGAGCGGTAAGCTTTCAATGCGTCGCGTCGTACTTAGTTGGGCTGCAGAGGTCACAGCTCTCCTTCTGAGAGTCTCGTATGTGGAATTTCAAAAGGTCCCTATATGCAATTTTCATAACCCCCAATGCACCGTGTTGTGTTTCTTGACTGGAGTAGAAAATGTTCTCCGGGTTGAGATCACCATGGATACCGTAGTCTCTGCCGTTATCAGGGTTCTCCTTTTCATAGTCTGGTCGAATGCGGTTGCAATGGAGGTATTGGAGAGCGTCTGTTAAAGGACTTATAATTATCGATTTGGAGGCCGCGTGACCCTCGTAAATCTTGTACAAGTTATGTCTATATTCATCTCGCTTCTATGGAGGAGGTCTCGGGGGTCTCTTAACTTGAAACCCCTTTTCTTGGGGCTTTGGCTTTGGCCTTGGCCGACTAAACGTGTTTGCGAGCCCTTCAGCAACCTTCTTATGGAATCGACTTCCACTTAGTCGATTATGTCCTTCACCCGACGAAGAGCCCGAAGTTGACTCCAGGTCAGGGCTTGACGCAGGAGAAATAAACACTCTCTCCTCGTCAATGCCGTAGAGTCTATCAGATTCACGGAACGAATAGTCGACGCCGGGTTCAATAGATACTTCTGAGAGTGCCATTTCCAAGCTGAAAGTTCTTCCACTAGTGATTTTATCAGAGGTTGACGCCCTTGGAATTGCCAAAGTCGAGGCTGGCGGAGAGACCTGGAAAACAGGGATGGTTGCTCGGGACCTTGGTGGTCTGTAGAAGGATTCTGGATCTGGCCGGAAGTTTTGTGGTGGGGGTTCTCTACTGTAGGCCTGGCGATAGTCAAGAAGATCTGATGTTGAGTGAGATTCAAGATCATCCATGTGAAAAGTCTAAAGAATTAAATTAATGAGTGGGCTTTCCGGAATGCACCATAGGAACTTACGGTAACGATGCTCGGCCCTCCATTGGTAACATCAACCAATCCATCCTGATTAACATCTGGACGTTTCGATACTGCTTTGTATAGCTTCCAAACATGTTTGGTGAGAAAACCAGCCAAGATAACCAATGCTTGGAGGCTCAGTGTCACATAACCAACCCATTGTCTCGAAGCTTCGCTCACTGGCAGAACAAAAGTGGTCATGAGCGATACGCTAAACAAACGAGCTACGAGTAGATAAAACGTCATCGAGGCCGTGACTCGTGCGCTTCTTTTCGAGGTCAAGTGAAAGACCAGGATAATGCATTCGGTGGCCATTAACACGAATAGCTGTGCAATAGGAAAGTCTTGAAAGCCACCAACGCTCATGGCTTGCATCAGTGGTATGGTATGCGGTATATGGCGAGACAGAAACCTGCCAAGCCAGTGAAAGTCTAGAACAGGACCATCCAGATCCATATGATTGCCGCGTGACGGTTTTGGTTGGCTTTCTGCTTGGCCTTCTATCACAGGCCTGAGGAAGTGACTGGCCCCAATGATAATGAGTAGCATGACAATAGCTAGACCGATGCGGTAGTTTGGGAGATACCCGACAAGAATAAGATCGTAAGAGATATATGAAAGCAGAGGAACGCTGAAGAAGCAAAGGGCAACACCGACTGTCGTCACAGCTGCTTTCTGTAAGATTGAAAGAAAGGATGGAGAATGGGCTTGGCTTGGACGCCAAAGCATCCAGAATGTGACCGATAAGAGAAAAAACATCGGGGCGGTTAATATAATAAGGTTGATAAGAGAGTTTGCAAGGGTGTTGAGCATATTAGGGTATCGAAGCATCTGCGTCATGAAACCAAGACCATAGGAAGCATTGCTCGTATACATGCCACCATTCGGTCCCTCGTAGACATACCCATTGCTAAATGGACCACCCCAGTATAGCAGAGTAGCCCATGAGAGTTTGCTGATAGTAGGAACATAGAAGCCTGGATACTCTATCGACATTGAAGCCGATATGAAAGCGAATTGGAGATAGCGAAGATAGCTGGTCATGTCAAGAACTACTGGCCAAAGAGATCCATGGTCAAAGGTATGGCTATAACCGAGGCCGCCTTGATTTACCAGGAACGATGACAGTGCAATGATGATCAGGATGCTGAGTGACGTGAAGATTAAAGTCCTAGAGATTGTTTCTCCAAAGTCCGGAGTAAGCTTGGCTATTCCGCAGTCTAATTCTTGGCCGCTCTTATGGTTGAAGCGAAATTTCGACTCGAGTGTTTGGAACTTATGGGTGCCTCTGAAACTATAACGTATATGATAGGAACTGAAGAGCGTTTTTCCGATCCTGTGCGATAGTATAAGTATATGCAGATCGACAGGAAGGCGAATTTCGGCTTCGGCTAGTCTGAGATAAACCAGTAGGCTGAACAAACTTATACTTACGGTGTCAGGGTCTCTGTAATTGGTAGAGGACATTTGCTCTCAAAATGTTCCAGTTGACCAACTGAACGTCCAAGTACTTGGAAATCCAGCGAGTTTTTCAGTAAAGAAATATCGATTTCTTCACACGCAATAAGCGACCCATTATGAACCGCCAGAATATCCATTTCTAGGTTCGTTGAACCATTCTGGTTATCGATATTCCACGATCCACGAAAGCTGGAAATCCAAAATGGAGTGATCTCCATCGAAGTAACGCCTGTATATGCATTGCCGCACAGGTACTTTCGAATCCAAGGTTTATCTTGCCAGACGCCCTCAGCGGCAGATGGAGAAGCCTGTAGGCCTAGTAAGGTAATTGGAACGAATAATCCTAAAAGATTGTCGGACTTTATTAAATGCATTAAAACGACATGTAGAATTTGGTAATGATGAAGGATGAACGCGTTGTAGAAAAATTCGGCTGTTGATCGGCAGTTATGTCGTATCGAACTGAGTTAGGCACTCTGGGCTATGTACCCCATAAAAGGGGGCTGGCTCGACCAATCACTATGTGGAGCTTAAGAAGCGCCTGTCCTATTTCGACTTAGCTCTCGCTGCCTTTGTAAGTCAGAAAATCAGCTTCTAACAAGCTTATAGCGAACTGAATAGATCGAAAATCAGCTTTGTAGGTAAGTGAAGGTCTCGCAATTGTTTAACAGCGAGACTTCAGTAAAAGGGTTATAGGGATAGTCAAGACGAGCAACTTATAAATAATATAAACAACGAAGAGAAAAACTACAACTATGATTGGGTTATTATCTCCAACGGCAGCAATGGTCTCAAGTCCTGATGGTTATATAGAAAAAAACACGACAATGAAAACTCGGAGTATCTCAGTGGTCAAGGTGTTAGGCAGCATTACACTTGCCACATCCTCTTTTCGATAAAGATAGCGGCAGGAATCTGAACCTAGCAGATTTTTCCGCTCTGGCCACGACTGATTTCCCGGGCATTTCGCGTACTTAAGCATCTCAGAAGTTATCATAGCCTCCAGTTCAGGTCCAGTATTTATGCTACACGGATCTCCCTCTCCCAGTAACCACAACACAGGTGTCGGACATTCTTTCTTCAGGGCCGATCTCTTTGGAGTCGTCCTATCATCCAGGAAGCGAGTGTGATGGACCTCGATGGTACAAGAACCTTTGCGCTTATAGCTGGGAAGAGAGCCGTTATCAACAATCTTGAAGTTAATGACGCCACCTCTAAAATATCGATAAGGATCAGGAACGCAGTCCTAGAGGAGGGCAAATTGCCAAACAAGCTCCCAGCCCGTATAAGTCGTTTTGATGATGATGTCGGTGGCATTGATAACGTAGTGTGGCTCCAAAGCTGGATCAATCGATCCTGAGGTGAAGGTCTCTTCTGGAAATGAACCATTGTCGAGGGGTAAATCTTCGCGTCTAATAGGAGTCGTCCAGTTGCCCTCCCCTTCAGACGCCACAGCAAGAGGAAGCCATAAGGCCATGCTTTGGCAGCTCCGGTAAGGGCAAACACGATAGGAAGGGGGTATAAAGGTCGATATGTCTCATTTGGTCGAGGGAAAACGAGGTTGATTCCGAAATCGATTGGAAATGGCGGCGATGGCTTCTTCTAAGCTTGCATCCCAAGAACCAGAAAGGTTACCAGGAACGTCCTATTTTGTAATGTCAGTATAGTATAATATAGTGAAAGAAGCCAGAGCGTAGCGGACATACCCAAGGAGCAGAGAGGCTTTCATTGTCCCTTGGCTTTGTTGGTTCAATACCCCGTAAAGTCGTTGTTAGTTGAACAACCCGTTTGTGAGAAGGGGCTATAGGATATATTTATCTGCATCTGTGCCCTGGTTCTTGCATTTGATCGGCATCTCGGCCCGTGCCATGTAACCTCAAGGTTGTTTAAAGAGAATGGTATTGGCCAACAACAACTGGGTTGGTCTCTGCGGCGTAGTGGCATGCAAAGATTTAAACTTCTTCTCACAGAGACAAGAGTGTTGTGACCTTCCAAAAGCAACATAACCTATTTACATGAAGCCTAGATGCCCTTTTACACGATATTAGACAACTACTTTCTCCACTTGATTAAACGTCTGTAATCGAGATCAACCCATAGAAAGGAAATAATATAGACACACTTGAATATGTTTTAACCAGATCTACAGCATAGCTTCTATTCAGAGTAGACTGGTCAGGCATGAGAGAAGAAGTCAAATGATCTGATAGGTGACGGTGAGAACTAGCTGGATTTCAGAGAGAGTCTTGTATGTTAAAGACAGACATCTTGAACGCGGTCGAGTCAATCCAAGAAGACATCTCGCGTTCTCTCTACTAACTTGTTCAATACTTCGACATCGGCGTGATAGTAAACCGTCGATGGCTATTGACCAGGGCACTAATGACAAATGCGCTTTCTGGTACGACAACAATGGCTCATTTCCATGCGAGTTGCCTCCAAATCCACTTCTTCTGGACTACAGACTGATATCTCTGTCACCATAGGACAGCCTGCGGCTCCCACAAAGCTCAGCTTCCACTGGTTGGATCGAAACGCCACAAAATAGTCAAGGTGGCATGAATTAGAGCTGAAAGAAATTTCACACAGTCTGAACAACTACTGTAAGAGATATATGGGTTTTTGGACATGTCAAATTGATCGATCTCAGATCTATAAGGCTATTCAGAACAATAATAGTCCGAATAACTATCACCTGTGTCTCGATTCAAAATTGTCGTAAGACAGGCTTTGAAGCCGATCTGGCTATGGGCTCGGATAGTGTCTGTAGGTGTTATTGGTCAAAAGTGCACGCAACGATATCTCCCGTCTACTATCCAAGCTGGTGTAACTGCCGGACGATGCTCAAGCCGTTATTTATGATGCGTGTACTTGGAAAAGCAAAAAGTGAAACAGAAGCACATTAATAGCTAAGTAATAGCCATATGTACGTATACTGGCATGAGACAAGAGAGAAGAAGAAAGCTGGTGCTAGTTGAAGGGACGCTAATCTCTCTTCGGATAGTGGCTGATACATGGCGCCTTGTTTGCTACAAACACGCAACGGTCATTGGTCCGATTACAATGCCGAGCAAACGAGCAAACACGACCCAACAATGCCTTCTCTCAGGCCCCGCATCTCGCGTTTCTCACCCTGTCTTCCTCTTTCATTAGAACAATATACCAGAAGTTATTAATGTTATCCTACTTGTTTTCTTGCAGAATCAGCTATTCCTGTGAAGTGCCACCAGGCTAACCTCAGCGTGACGCCATGGACGACGACGAAATTACCATCGCAATAAAGATCCAGCAGCTAAAGGCCTGGAACAACTCCCCAGAGGTCCTCGCGCGATCAGAGAAGTTTGAGCAAGTCAACGACAAGGTCCAATATGCTCTCAAACACGTTCGGGAGAACACAACAGGATACGTTGATCCTGTCCCGGTTTACGAACTCCTCGCCGAACAAGCCAAGCTCAAGAGAGAAATCGAGGACCAGGAAGCCTCGTATAACCGACAGCTCGAAGAACTCAGGAATCAGATGGTTGCAGCTGTCGATAGACCCGGCCGACTGCCACACGGAACACCTGCGATCGCACAAAACCTTGTCCTTGCCACTTCGATCCCGACACCGACGCGCAGCTCTGCCACTCATGGAAGTCAGGTTAGAGCTGAATCATATCATAATACGATCAGAGACTCCCCGCCTCCATTGCTCGACGACCCCGACCCTATCCCGAATGAGCAACCCACGCGCTCTGCACACGGACGAACGGCTTCCGGCGCATCAATAAGCCGCGGCCGACCAGCCAAACGCACTCGTCGATCTGATGTATCGACGTCACTCACACCAGACCGATCGATCGAGTTTGACGAGGTCTTTCAGGATGGCGAGGCTCCAGTCAAGTACAGGATTGTGAGGTTTCCTTTCCACGAAGGCCACTGGTATATCTTGGAATGCAAGGAATGCGCAATACATTTTCGATCGCGAGAGGTAGTCGAAGAAGCCCACAGACACTGGAGTAGTGCCCACCAACCTAAGCGCATTACATTTGAGCAGGCCATTGGATTCCTAGGCACTCATGTGTTGAACTGTAACGACGAACTGGCTGATAGAAACAATGCGCTCTGTCCAATCCCGCACATCCATGACTCCCCAGAGGTTCAAGCCAGTACTGACAAGCCGCCCCGGGCTGTAAATGGACGAAAGAAGAGGGGGAGGAAGCGCGTACACCCAAGATGGAGACAACCCACGACGTTCAAGGATATCGACCCTCGTATCATAAATGCAAAGCCGGGTGACATTCTCTGCGAATATAATACCAAGAGCAAGTGGTTTACACCTGTCATGCTTCTTCCTTGGGGACCCTTTGGACGATTTGATTGGACCAGGGCGGTAGAGGATGCGGAACTTGACGAGGAGATTCCGAAATGCTACAGATACTATAATAAGGAAAGCGCTGACGTTGTCCAACCGGGATGGACACCAGGCTACGAAGACAACGGGGACCTGGCGCACAAGCGCGATGTTCCTGTCATGTACTTT
Organism: Fusarium sp. NRRL 53497; assembly: GCA_013184445.1. Taxonomy (NCBI): domain Eukaryota; kingdom Fungi; phylum Ascomycota; class Sordariomycetes; order Hypocreales; family Nectriaceae; genus Fusarium; species Fusarium sp. NRRL 53497. The sequence continues at coordinate 434,532 of JABCJZ010000091.1, forward strand.
CGGAAGCTCCAAGATTTTCCACACCAATGCAAAGCAGGCTGGGTTCAGTTGAACAGGTTGAAGGTTTACGACGAGAACTGTTCACGTACCCTTCACAAAGAAGCTGTGAACGAATACGTCGACTACCAGGCGACGCATTGCGCACAAGAGGCTACAAGAGCAGGCGATTATGCGTCTCGAGAAAATGAAGAAAACCCAGATCCTGTACGGAGAAGTTCGCAGGACAACCGGCAGATCCAGAGTCAAGGTATGCGTACTGTGTAGATATCGAATCCGAAGCTGAGAATTTATAGTTCAACGCCCCCAGCTCTCTAGAGGCCGACACAGCAACGTCCCCCAGGATGGTAGAGAAGGCGAGTTTAAGCAAGAGGACGGGGGAGAGGGAGTTCGTGGTCCCCGAAGGCACCATGGGCCTGGCATTCGTCGCAAGCGCATCATGCCCAGTATTGAGCGAGACTCATAGTTTGACGTGGTGGTGAACATTGATTGAACACACGTCTTTATCGAGCGAAGCCCATGCTTGGACGTGGGGGAGTTATTTGGATCAGAGTTCTGGGCGATATTAAGGATTAGCTGGCGTTTGAGTATCAACTGTTTTAAAAGAAGAATATTAATAAAATATTGCCGCTTTAAAGATGGTAACTTCGGCTTGCATTAGCCATAACTCGGGTTGAAAATCCCAGTGGCTTGTCGCGGAGTTAGGCAGACATGCAACAGTGAACCAAGATGACCCGCGTAATGCGCGGTTTCGCAAAAACGACACGGAAACGCGCCAATGCGAACCAGATCACTGACAGATATAAGGCATACGTATGCAAACCCCTTCATCTCCATTTCATTCCTCTTCCTCACATGTCACTTACCTATACACCATCCCGAATGGAGCACCCAATAAACACAGCCTCACCGGGCTTCCAGGACAATGGCGATAAGAACAATTCTCTTCTCATTCCATCTTTCAATTTTATTCTACCTAGTCGCCCAAACACCCCCTTGCATCTCGACGACACTTCATATTTCGAATCCGCCGGTTTACTGGATGAGCCTCCGACTCAAGACCAGAGCTCTCACGACACAGCATGGCCATTTAGTATATCGCTAGAGCCATTGGAAGAAACCACTGGCTCTTTCTGCGAGACAGGGATATTAGACCCTTCAGCGCCACTGTCTAAGAAAGAGTCGTTGGAGCAGCAGCTCAGAGGTGCTTTATGCCAACATGCTCACAAAGAATCGAAGGGGTTTCTTCCTATTGACAAGTTGAACGAATTGGTCATAGAGGACTCTGTAGCAGAAGCTATCACGGAATGCATGTCACACGTCTCTATTGATGATGCACGCCAACATGCACGAATTATTTGCCCTGGTTCCATCCGAGATCCTCTGGCATCCTTTCGGCGAATATTTGCGATATTGGTCATGGTTCAACAACCACGAGAGATTTTCATTTTCATCAACAATAACATCACCGGCCGTGATCTACCGCTTATCAAAGTACGGGGGAAGAATAGAGGACGCTATGAATTAAGGCGAAAGTCACACCGTCACACGCCACTCACATGCCTTGAAGAGTGGTCGCCCTTTTTGGTCGATTCATTTGAGGGTTATCAATGGTCACTGCTATCGCCTTTCTTCTCAAGGAGTAATAGACAAGCGGTCCGTTCTTATCCCCTAGATGACCAAACTATTCTGCCGTTTATCGAAGATTCTTCTCGTGATGCTGATATGGAGGATGATGAGGATTTCCAAGGTGGTCATGGATCTATCTCCAAGATCAAAATTCACCCTTCGCATCATAACTTTCATGACATTGCGGTATGTACCGGCCACTCGATTACACTCACTTACGTTGGCTGATCAAGTGCTCCAAGGAAACCTACGAGTCTAATTCGACTTTTGCGATCAAACGTCTACACTCTCGAAGTCGCGAAATGTTCTCTAGAGAGGTTGACGCTCTAAAGCGACTGAGCGGCCAAAAGAACATTGTCCCGCTGCTTGCAACCTTTGAGTACAAGAACAGCTACCACCTCATATTCCCATGGGCAAATGCAAATCTAAGACGTTACTGGGCCATGTTCCCCAATCCATCTACTGATCGTCGGTATGGTCTGTGGGTAGCTAAACAGTGCAAAGGCATGGCCGAGGGGCTTAGCATCATTCACGAACCTCCAACAGATCAAAGCGATGATTACGCCTATGAGTCTGTTTTACAGCCCAGTCACCGTCAGCCACCAGCTCCTCAGCCCTACGGTAGGCATGGTGACATCAAGCCAGAGAACATCCTTTGGTTTCGAAACGGCCCCAATACCGACATTGGTGTATTGGAAATTGCTGACTTTGGACTTACGCGCTTCCATAACAGAAAGTCTCGTTCTAATATCTCACCTGTTGGTATGGGAAACTCGCCAACGTATCGTGCCCCCGAGTTTGACATGCCTGATGGACTGTTGTCACGGTCCTATGATATATGGGCTCTAGGCTGTGTTTACCTCGAGTTCATCACATGGTACTTCCTGGGATGGGATGGGGTTGTGGAATTTTCCACTTTGAGAGAGACTAAACGAAATGACCTCTCGGCTGATGATTCTTACTTTGAGCTAAGTGGCTCGAGACAGACTGGAAACATATGCAGCAGAGTAAAACCTGCTGTAATCCGGGTAAGTTTCTGCTGCTTGTGGGCTGAGTTCGTTATCTGACATCCAACAGTGGATGGCGTCACTACATGAACATCGGGCCTGCTCACCATTCTTTCATGATTTTCTCAACGTCATTCAAAATAGCATGCTCGTGGTAGAAACGAACGGCGAATCGCCGGTGCGCAGAGTAACAGCAGCAGAGGTGAAACAAAGACTCGTTGCTTTCTATAACCGTTCGGGGTTGGATGCTTCGTACCTTTCTAGGAGCAACCCTCTTATCACCCCAGCTCCGCTTCCACGACCAGGAAGAAGAGTTTCATCAAGTAACGAGATTCAGCGACACCCATTTACTGTCACCGGCTCTAGTATTGAGAGTAAGTCTACGTCATCTATGGCTATGCAGAATAGGTCATGGGATCCTACTTGGACTTTTTCAGGGAGAGGAACCGAATCGACACATCTAAGCAGCAGTGGCAGTAGTGAGGGTAGATGGGATCCAAGCTCACACATACCCCGAGGCAGTACATCAACGTCATACAATGACGTTCACAGCGATCCAGCGTTGTATTTCACCAATGAATTCAACCATCATCGAACCAGTATAACGCAGACCACGCAAGACACAAACACTGGAAGCTCGGAGCAGTCAGGCTACTTCGCTTGTCCGTTCTTCAAGCGCAATCCCAGCAAATATGGAAAAACATGCTCAAGAGGCTGGAAGCCCTTTCACAGATTAAAGTAAATATCTCCAAAACCTGTAATCCTAGTCTAGCTGATTACTAACCGTTGATTTAAGAGAACATGTCTTCCGGAAGCATCGCCAACCAAGGCATAGATGCTCTCGTTGCTTGGCATCTTTCGAAGACAGTGCTGAGCTCGAGGCACACATCCGCTCTGTGACGCCTTGCGCACTGAAAGAATCCCTTGAAGTTGATGGCATCAATGCTGAACAGGAACACCGTCTTCGGTCAAGAAAACGAACGAGAACTGAAGCCAACGCAGATGATCTAGACCGTGATACTGAAAAATGGCGCGAGATGTACAGGATAATATTTCCAGGTTCTGACCCAGAGAGCATTTCCCCATGTAAGTTGAACAAACTCTCATGTAAGAAGGGTTTTCAGCTAATCTAGTGTGTTAAGATAACGACTACGACCAAATGGCGCCCACCTCTTCGGAGGCAATCGCTGATTATAGCAAGTTCTTGGATGGGGGTATTCCGTCGGAGGTTCAAATCAAACTGCAAGCTACTATTAATCGTGAGCTTGGATTCAGTGAACTCGAAGGCAGGAAGATTATTGATATTCTTCCTATGTTGCAACAAACACTGTTACAATCTTTTCAGAACTACAGTGAGAGTTGAGCCAGGCAATGGAGAGTGGGATCAATACCTATATAGAGTACAGATTAGACATTAGCTACTGTATGACGTCTAACGGTCAAAGCCACTAAAAAACCTGTAAATGTCGGTGCCTTGAATCCTCACCCTAGACATCTTTCATATCAGCATAGAGATTTAATGAGACCACCGCCGGAAGTAAGCATGTTCTTCAATGCCGATAATTCCATGCCTTAAAGATATATATTTGCATGTGGATCGGCGGGTTTATTCTCCCGCCCTTCCATTTCTCTTCTATGCCGGCTGTTAATCTCACCGACACTTCGACTCATGCGGAGTAATCTTGTCAGCACAACTGCATCATCATGTGCTGTAACCGTAGTATTGCGATTCCCCAAATGGTCATTTTTACCATGAAAGAGGACAATACTTTAATGTGGAGGCTTATTTGACCCAATTGGATCATTCTAAGCTGAATCGTGGAACTGAAATAGCTCCCCAGTTGGGAATAGAGCGGCCTTTGACCTGGTCAACTTTAAAAAGTCGGGGTTCCCATCATTCAATGGATACAGTAGCAAATGACTCACTGAAAAGCACAGCATGTCAGTCCAAGGTCGCAATTTGACAATTCGATGCATGGGCGACATTCGTTTTCGTTATCGCTATCGCCGGCCTCAGTTGCATTGTCTCAATTGGCTCTCGTCCAATTCCAAATTCTCGGGGCTTAGCTAGCGAGGCGCAGTATCCGCGTGGATCAAGGCCCCAGAATTACCCATGTTAGGTGTAACTGTAATTTATCGATGCATTACGTAGCTCTGTTTCGAGGCTGAGAATTAATTCAAATCATTTCGCTGCGGTTTAAATGTGGATTCAAATCGACCACTCATAACGGCAGTTGCTGCACTACGATGTAAGCTTAATTGCGAAGCTGAATGATATATAATAACTCATGGACTCCTGTTGTGATTAATTCTTGTTACAGTCTATATCGCAAACATGTCTACAAGTATTGGATCACCTTCGCGCAAAACACCAAGTCCCACTTCAAATGTTAGATCAAGAAGATCGCATACAAAATCCAGACATGGATGCTTGGGATGCAAACAGAGAAGAAAGAAGGTGAGTTGATTGATTGCTTTCATCAATTGATTAATGCCTAACTTTGGTAGTGTGATGAGCAAAGACCGCAGTGTTCACGATGTCTTGACAAAAATATCCCGTGTGAATATCCCCGTCAGAAATCCCGACCTTGGAGATCACCCACGACGGATGCTCAACAAGACAACACTTGGGGCCAACTTCAATCACTCACAATTCCTACCCCCCACTATGCCCGCTCAGCTAGTGCAAGCATAGGATCAGCATCAAGTCTCTCACCCGGTCTATCGCCCTACCTTGCACCAAGTCCCAATTTTAGCCTCAACGCCAACTTGCTCTCACCAGAAATCGCTCTACCATCCGTTGATCTAGACGCAGCAGAGCTAGATCTCTTCAGCTACTATCTCTCCAACACCGCTCGATCTATGGCCTATGATGACGAGGATCTGTATGCCCTACAAGTCGGATTTCCGAACCTTGCTTTTCGGAGTAAACCTCTCATGAGCTCCATCCTCGCATTAGCCGCTGTGCGGAAATGCCACGATATGATATCGCAGCCTGCTCAGAGGGTTGATAAGAGTCAGGTCAAGCATCTTTTGGCGCTTGCGGATGAGCATCATAGGGTTTCGCTTCAGCAGACACAAGCGGATATTCCTCATGCTAATCACTACGATCATGTTGTGGCTAATGCGCCTCTGATGGTTCTTTACGCAACAGCCAACCATGCTGTTCGCATCCAACTCGCTAAGACATTAGTTGCCGAAGGCGACTCGTCTACGAATTTGGCTCCGGCGCAATTACACTGGATGACTTTAATCCGCGCTGCAAACTTGGCTTATACAGGCCTTTTACACTCTGTCAAAGACTTCAGCTTCTTGGAGGATTTTACAGCCAGTCCTCCTGATATCACACTGAACAGTCAATCTACCAATGGAATGGTTCCTTTGGCTGAGAGTGGACCAACTCCTCAAACTGAGAAACTTCTTATGCCTATTATCGCAGCAACATCTGGTTCAGCAATGGAGAAGCTACGTACGAGGGCTCAGACTTTACAATTTGCTAAGCATTTGGCACCATCTTGGGAATCACCTGGTGAAGATACTGAGCTTCAAGCTTGTCTTATGGCACTGGAAGCTCTCGACAGTATTGTCAATGAGTTATTTCATCCAGAGCAATACAATTCTCAGACTGATTCTCAACAACCTGACCTGGAGGCTGGCTGGGCTGCTTTGAGTCAACTCTCAGATGTCTCACCCTGGCTACGAAGTTACATGGCCCGCGTTACATTCTCAACACCACCCAAGCCCCTACGCCGCACAATAATGTGGTTCCTCAACCGCATTCCTGGCGAATTCCTAAATATCGTGCAAACCATCCTCGACAGCATTCCAACAAGTCCAGATAGCATTCCCGACGAGGGCATTCATTGTGAGAGCGAGAATGCTAGTGAGACAACACAGCTTGCGATGGATATCTTTGCTCATTGGCTTGTTCTGGTGATGTTGCTGGATGGTGTTTGGTGGATTGGGGGAATTGGTGCTTGTGAGTTGGGAAGGATCTCCAAGTATATGAGTCGTCAGCATTTCTTTGGGAAGTTTTTGGGACCGAAGGAGGTGTGGTGGCCAAAGAGTATGCTTAATATTGCGATGGAGATAGGGAACCAAAGCTAATGTCACAGAACACACATCATGTCATGGGTTTTTTGGGTTTAGATAAAAGGTTGTACTAAGTTCTCCGTAAACTTATAATAATATATATAGAATTTTAGTAATATCTTAGAGCAGTAAGAGCCTAATATTTAGGTACAAGTAATATCAACAAGGCCAGCTTGAGTTATTATACAATTGCCTATATAAATTTTCCCTATCGCTGATCATTCCTCGTCCGCGCCCTGACAGGCTCCATAGGGATATCCTCCACTTCTGCCGGCCTGTCATCCTGTATTGATGTTAGTCAAACTATCGGGATAACTGTTCTCTGGAACCACCTACCTCTTGTATTGTTATCATATTGTCTTGAGATTCTCCCGTTCTCCTCGGCGAGTGAGAACTCGAACGCCTTGCATCTTCATGCCAAGGCCGTGGCGCACCGTCTTCTGTATAGGCCTGGCTATAGTTCGATGCAAACTCATAATGGCCATCATCTCGAGAAGCCATTGGATGTAGTATAGAGCCCATTTCCGCTCTAGAAGAGGACCCGAATCTTGAGCCTTTGCGATTGAAACCCGGAGTGGAGAAATCAACTGAAGCATGTTGATTGACTGATGGCGAGGTGTTATCTCGGTATTCGAACGTCGTGATCTTTCGCATTGCTGATTCTGAGATTTTATCGAGAACACTCTTAAAGTCATCTAAGAATATGACATCAGATGCGCATTTGAAGACAAGAGCAAGCTGCGCTTCGTTAGAGAGAGCTTGGGAAAAGATGTTTAGAACTCACCCTCCAGAAAGGATTCATGCCGCCTCGCTTAGAGACCACAATCATAAATATGACATCTGTGATAAGAAAAACAATGGAGAGAAAGAGGCAGAACAGCATGATTCCGAATCGTGGGCTGGTCCGAATAAGACCTGGTATAGTAAACTCGTAGTTCTCGTTGATGGCTAGAACCAATTTGATAGTCGTGAACACCCACCATGGGTCTCTGAATAATGGCTCGAGAAGTCTAGATGTGTTGAATAGCTTACTTCCAAGGTTGTTGTGATACTGGAAGTTTGCCCAAGTTTCGAGAACCCAGTAAGGCTGCACAGCAAGCAATGATATAATAAAAGCCCGGGCGCCCCATATTGGCAGAAATGGTCGGATCTTTAGCCACGCGATGAGATTGTGGATGAAATATGAGATATATAGGAGCGTTGCTGTACTGCTGAGGATCCTTTGACGAGTTAGCCAATTGCATTGAGTTTCTTCGCTGGGGTATTACCATCCATATTCAGGCTCATCGAAGAAACAAAAGAAGCCATGTCCCAGAGCGAGAAGCAGCTATTCCAATGATCAACCCATGTTCAGTGGAGACACGATTATCGACCTACCTCACCAAGAATCAGCTTATGCAACAGCGTATTCCTACGATAATTGCACAAAACCAACAAGAGCAGAATGATCTCGGCGCCGACATTAAAACCCTGACTCCACGCCTCTAGCACCGCCTGCGCACGAGTAGTACTGATATCCGGGTTCGGCGCCATTTTAGCAACATCGTGTTTTTCTTTTGCGTCAGCATTTTGCGAAAAAGGGGAATGGATTGCGGCTGATTATAAAAGAAAACTGTAACGTCATGATTATCCAAGGTTGCAAGGGTGGTTTGTTACGCCAATGCTTGGCTCGAATCAAAGAGGCGAGAAAGTAGCTGCCTGACATGGTGTGGTGGTTGTGGGCACCAATTAGATGAAAGTGTTTGTGTTCGGTGTGAGACTACTGTACCTAGGTAAGATGCACTTAGCCCTCCCTAAACTTATGATAATATTTATAGAAGGTTAATATTATCTTAGAGTAGTAATAGCTTAATACTTGGGATTTAATTTTATAAAGAGTCAAAGTACATGGCATCTTCCTTCATGACTGGTATGTATTAAATCGGAGCCTAGACTCTTGTTCCCCTGGTCCGATTGATGATGGAGTAACTACAGAGCATACTTGAACAATGGGCTCTTCTCACCCATGCGAATGAGCTCATCATCGCTATATCTTTGCCTGACCTCATCCTCAGACATCTCGGCCTTTTTAGCATTACCTCTCTTGAGAAGAGTCTCAAGCAGCAAAACTGCAACGATACCAGCCAATCCAAATGCCAGCGAAGTGCCGTAACCAGTAGGGTATCGAGGAGCTTCGCTCTCGAGGTAGATGTAAGAGCCGATAAGACCACCAATGTTTCCAACGCAGACCAGAAGACCAATATTGACGGATCGTTTGGCGGGATCGGGTGTGTTGGCGACGTTCCAGGCGTTGACGCCGGGGAGAATGGGGTACATGCTGGTTGGTGTTGTTAGTATTGGATGATGATGATATTGGGGCGGAGTTAAGAACTTACCCAAAGCATGCAAGACAGACGGCAAAGTAACAAACAGCGATATTGTTATCGATATCGCCGGATTTGGCAAAAAGGATGATGAAGGCGGTGACGAGACAACATTGGGGTCCGAGGATGAATGGAGCGCGCCACGAATACTTATCCGCAAAGATGGCGAACAGATAAGCTGAGATAGCTCCAATAGCATAAGGAGGAATAGTCATTAATTGAGCGTCTGATGACTTTAATTTACGGTTAGTTAATCATTCATCCGTGAGGACAAGGCAAGAGTCAAAAGAAGACGTACTGTATATCCCATACCACGAAGAATAGTAGGCATGGTGAACTTCATAGCATAGTTGGGAACTGCATTAGACCAGTTGGCAAAAAAGAGAAGCCAGATCTTATAGTCGAGCAGGATATCCTTGAAAAGCCGAAGGTTGAAGTGGTCGTTCTCCTTGTAGTCCAGAGGAACTGACGCCCGACGATTCAACTGTCGCAGTTCAAGGTATCGAATCTCATCGGCGTCGAGCCAGCGAGTTGACAACGCAGGCGAGTCGCAGAGGAGGAAAACACACATGATCGCGACAACAACGGTGAAGAGCCCTTCGATGAGGAAGATCCATCGCCAACCTTCGAGACCTGCCACACCATCCATTTTGGCGATGGCAAAAGCTAGAAGACCGGAGAAAGCACCTCCTGTAGCAGCTGATGTGTATAGAATCGCGATTCGAGTTTGGGTTTCGTTGGGGAGGTACCAGTTAGAGATGATAAGGATCGCACCGGGGAGGAAACCTGCTCTGTCTAGAGTTAGTTTGACTTTACTTAAGGATTTTTACCTAAGAATTTTAACGTTAGGTAAACTTACTCAAAGATACCAAGCAAGAATCGAATGACCAATAGACCAGCATAGTTTTGAACAATGGCTGTGAGGGTCATAATAACGCCCCAGCAGAAGACAATGCCACCCATATACCACGATGGCCTCTTGAACTTGTGAAGAATCATGTTTGAAGGGACTTCACAGAGAACAAAAGGGATGAAGAAGATTGCAGTGACGATGTTGTACTCGATGCCCTTGAGGTGCAGATCTTCAGTCATGCCTTCAATCTTTGCATTTCCTATCTCAAGTCAGCCATTGACATAATAGTAAGTCAATTGGGTACAAACCAATGTTTGTCTTGTCCAAGTACGCAATAAGGTATAAGAGAACAAGCATTGGGATCAATCGCCACTATTTCGCGTCAGTAGAGTAAAACCACGGTGATAGGAGTAAGAACTTACATCAACTTTTCGAATAACCGCTTTCTTCCTCTCCTCAGGAAAGTTGTTCAAGAAATCAGCATCTTCCTGAGATAAACCACCACCGATATGCTCATTATGCGTGATCCCAGACTTTTCATCACGCGAAAACTCGCGTTCGATGTCTTGAGTCTGAGTTGCCATTGCAAGCTGATATCTTGTGACTTTGTGTAAAAGATGAGAAGATGTCTTTAGAAGAGAAAGTCTAAGGTCTTAGGGTTACTTTATATAACCAGACCCTAATGTAGCTGAGTCGCATGGTTGCTGAACAGAACAGGGAAATGTGAAGGAAACATAGTCATGCGGAATCGTTCCCCAGAGTTTGGGACTGGATTGTGGAGTTGGAAAGTCCGGGGATGCGGGGGATGGCTCGACATTTTGGAACTAGCGACGTTTAGACAAATCAGAGGCGTTTCCGGGATGGACTAGTAAAACTTGGGGGAGATTAAGTTCAGCTGTTCGGATTCTTTGTCCGGGCCTGCTCGGAAAATGAAAGTGTGTGCCTCAATGTCTTTTTTCTCGCAACTATCGACACCTCGGAAACTCGGATTCAGTCGGGAGAATTGCCAGGAGATTCGCAAACTCGCCTCTCTGAAGATGAAGCCGAGGCGCGAGGTGCGGGCCTCTTTTAGATATATAAGAAGACGATAAACTCAATAGAAAGGAATTAAATCATCGCATCAATAACAGCCTCAACAACAAACAACTACCTCAACGTCTTAAGTCAAATCCTCTCTCAACTGCACTACAAGTGTCTCAGTCAACTCACCAATCAAAATGTCTATCGATCTCAAAGGTCTCGTCCCCGCCCCTGTCACCCCCTTCACCAAGGATGGCAAGGTTGACTACGACGCCATCCAGCGTCTGGGCTCTTGGCTCGGAAGCATCGACGGCGTCAAGGGACTTGTAGTCCTAGGCCACGCCGGAGAAGGAACTTTCCTCACCCAGCAAGAACAAGTCGACACTATCAAAGCCTTTGTCAAGTCCGTCGACAACAAGATCCCCATCATCGCTGGTATCACTGGCGAGGGCACAGAAGTCGCTGCTCTCGAGGCTAAGCGAGCTAAGGAGGCTGGTGCCCAAGCTGGTCTCCTGTATCCTTCTCACGGATGGCTCCGATTCGGCTACCAGCCCGGTGCTCCTCAGGATCGATACAAGGTCGTCTACGAGGTTTCCAAGCTACCTCTTATTCTGTTCCAGTATCCTGATGTCACAAAGGCTACATACAACCTCCAGACGCTTCTCGACATTGCAGCTCAACCTGGTGTCATTGCCATGAAGAACGGTGTTCGCAATATGCGCCGCTGGGACACTGAGATCCCCATCTTCCGCCGCGAGCGCCCCAACGTCCCTGTTCTCACCTGTCACGACGAGTACCTTCTCCACACTGCCTTCGACGTGGACGGTATGCTTGTCGGATATGGTGGTATTGCCCCTGAGCCTCTCCTCGAGATGATCAAGGCTGGCAAGGCCAAGGACTACGCTAAGGCACGAGAGATCCACGATCTGCTTTTCCCTGTCACTCAGGCCGTGTACCACCGCGGATCACACATGGAGGGTACTGTCGCTCTTAAGCATGCGCTTGTTGCTCGAGGTATTTTGTCACATGCTACTGTGCGGTCACCTTTGTTGCCTCTTCCTGAAGGAGCTGAGCAGGAGATCCATGCTGCTATCGCATCGGCGACCCTGAAGAAGGTGGCTTAAGTTAGAGCTCGGTTTTGTACAGCATAGAGTTTTGTACCGCATATTTAGAGCAAAAGAATTCGTTAACCTGTTAAATATCTGTGAAATTTCCATTCCAGTGACATATTATCAACGACTTATCAAAATGTGATGACTTGAATCTTGAGATGCGTCTTGTTCTCGTAAGAAGCAAACTGAGCCTAGCCATTTACGCTGATACCCGTGCTTGAAGCTAATATTTTGATTTGCACACTCTGATCTGCAACATCTTGGTAAGCTTTGGTAATTATGGTTGTTTAGAATATAACACAGCCTCAGAGGGGGTGAAAGAAACAGAAACCCCTGTAAATAAATTTCCTATGACAGAAGGAAGGTATACAATTATCATAAATGATAGGAGAAAATCGTGAATATTAGACTATTATAGTATAACATAACATAGACCTTATGAAGATATTAATATAAGTTGAGGGAGGACTTTATGATGCATAAAATGTAGGTCGATGCTGTGTTTTTCGTTAACCCCCAAGCACAGCTACTCTAGAACCTTGACTTACCACTTCAGGACTCACTCTCGATTACGGAGATGTAATATAACCACACAGATCGCCTGATGAACACACCACAATATCCAGCCATCAACGAGAACTACGAGTTTACTATACCTGGTCTTATTCGGACCAGCCCACGATGGTGGCTGTCCCCAGACAAGCTAGGACTGGGGTTATATAAAATCCGGGGTGACAAGCCACGACCCATGCTATATTATCCGAGCCATCCCCGCACTCTCCCCCACATCTCGGATTTCTCTTCCCAATCCACCACCCGGAAACCCCAAGCACCACCAAAATGACAACTCCAGTCACTACAACACCATTGTCCGAAACATCAACGAGCACAAACCCAGCAAATCGATCAAAACGTGTTCTACCTCTATCGCCAGATACAACCCGCGAGTCCGAGAATCGTCGGAAATCATCAAAGGTGAATTGTTATTTTCCCATGTGGATTCGTGTACTTACATAGCCAAGGTTAGCAGGGCTTGCGATCACTGTAAACTCAAGAAGCTCAAATGCTCCGGCACGCTCCCTTGTCAAGGATGTGTGAAAAGATGCCTGGAGTGTCAATATGACTCACTGTATCGAAGAGGAAGGCCACCGACGCCTCCTACTGTCGGGCCACAGCGAGGGTCTATGAGTTCTGCTCCGCCTGATACCGATACCAGAAGTCCTGATCTGGATGCTTCACGATCTACCTCACAACCTGATTCAGGCCTTGAGACGGCGGAAATCGAGGGTCAGTTCTTCGATCCGACATCAAATTTGACCTTTGTCCATCGAGCGTGGAAGAGGTTGGCACAGCAGACTCAGCAAACGGAATCTAGACCCGGAGTCTTAACGGGTTCTGAGAATCTACAGCCTCTCATGTCTGCTGGTGATAAACCCTTTACTACAAGGGGTGATTCAAGCTCGATGTTTGTCAGCCAGCCAGAAGCTTTTGAGCTATTCAACTATTATTTTGAGAACTGTGTTGTTACATATCGTGTGTTGAACAGACAATACTGTCAATCATGGCTCGAAGCTGTGATCAATAATGTTCATAATGGACGAACGTTGGATACAGGTATTGGACATGCAAAGGCAGCTATTGTAGTCAATATCCTCGCTATTGCAAGTTTCCGTCAACACAGAATCACAGAACAAGCTTCACTCCCAGGCGGCATATCTTTTCTATCCCAGCAAAGCGAGCAATATTTCCTCTCGGCTTCGGATCTTACTGCGCAGGAAACTGGCCTTCCTCGACTAGAGTCGGCACAGGCGCGTGTTCTGCAGGTTCTCTATCTTCTGCAAACCTCAAGGATGAACCAAGCCTGGTATGTCTTCGGAAATACCGTACCAATCGTTACAGCACTGGGACTGCATCGAAAGTCTACGCAATATCGGAATGGAGGCAGACAACCCACTGACTACATATTATCCGAGTGTCGTAAAAGGACTTTCTGGGTTCTTTATACGATTGATAAATATCTGGCTGTTGTATTTGGACGACCTCGATTCTATCACGATAATGATGTGGATCAAGAATTTCCGGACAGAGTAAACGACGAGGATATGACTCCTCAGGGGCCAGCATCGTGGGAACCCGCCATGGATTGTCATGTTGACTCTCTTCTCTTTCATGCAAGGTGAGAATATCGGCTAAATGCGATTGTAATTATACTAACGTCTCAGAATTGCTATCATCATTGAGAATGTATCCCGCCAAGTCTACTCACTCAAAAAGATGCCACCAGAGGAACGTCTAGCAGCCGCACAAGGTTTCATCCAACAACTCCACGAATGGCGTCAAGCTCTCCCTCCACATCTCGGTACAGTCCGTCCATCAAGTCTGATACCAATATTCTCCCGACAAGCAACAGCCTTGAAGCTCGCCTACTGCCACGCCGTCATGCACACAACACGGCCATTCCTCCTCGACCACTCAGACGACTGCAGTCCTGCATTAAAAGCATGTGTAACGCAATGCATAAGCGCAGCAAAACTCGCACTCGAGATTGTTGATGGGATGTTTTCTGAGAAATCGGTCTTGTTTCATGCGTTGTGGTGGATGCCTTATGTGACATTCTGCGCGTTGGCAGTTGTGTATGTGTGGGATATTCAGCAGAGTAACACGACCGCGGATCCTGATAATGCATTGCTATTTGACTTGGCAGAGAAATGTCAGAATCACCTAGCAAGAACCATTGCTGCTGAGTCTGCAAGTCGACGGTACAGTATCATTATTGAGGAACTCCGACAAGAGGCAAGACAAGGCCCGCAGCATGCCACCCGGCCATCGCAGACGATTCAATGTCAGCAGGAATCACTTCTCTCAAGTGAACATGAGTCAGGAACGAGTATTGATGAGTTGGGGTCTATGTTTGATGATCAGGATACAACCAGTTCGGGTCTGCAGTCTATTATCAACCCACTGAGTCAGTGGCAACCGACTGACTGGCTGGATCTTGATTCTTCGGTATGTTTGAGAGATGTCTACCTGAAACACAAGGCTAACGAGTACTATAGGCTTTCACATTTTTCTCCCAGCTTGAAGATTCAATGCTTTACTAGTAATCAACAGATTATTGCCATCAATGTGCCTTTAAGTTTGCTCTTAATCCATGAATGACCTGCCTTATCGTGAATGTTTTTCATGATGTTCGCACCTTCCGCATAACATCCTGGCTTTGCTCAGATAATGAGGGAGATCGATTCTGCACCTTCTCTTCACGAGCGATGCCACTCCAAACACCGAAAACTCATAAACGTTTTACTCATTGAGTTTTCTCTCACTGTGACAAAGAAAATCTCGGCAAACTGTCTATAAGACCCGCCTCTCCATTGTCCCCCCTAAGATCTCGACATCAACACCACATCTCAGAGTCTACACAACGGACTACCCAAAACAAACCCTTGCCACGAAGATTTCATATCGAACAACATGTGCATCGAGAAGATAAAGTATTGCCTAGAATGCTACGAAGTCGAGTCTCTGGAATGGCAGTATTGCGAGCCTTATATGAAGAAAAATGAGGATGCGCGTGCTCTGAACGGGACAAAGGTTCGAGATCTTCTTTCGACTACTGGAAACATGACCCGGCAGTGACTCATGACACCGCGGAGTATTTCACACCATTTGATTGTCCTAATGATGATTGCCCCAGCAAGATTAAGGAAGAGGAGAAGAAGTAGAAATTAAGGCCAAGGCGGCGAAGGAGGAGGAGACAACTGTGGTGATTAACCTCTCTCGTTCCTCGCATAATAAATCACTCTTTTGAAAACAATATCAATGAACGTGAAGCTCACGACTATAGCGTTACTATAGCTGAACTCTTTTTCTTCACCAATTCGCTCATTGGAAAAGCTTGTATGATATCCTAGCGAAATTGATCAAGTTTGCATACCTAAATATCTATCTATGGGAATCTCCCATGAGCTAAAACCAAATCGATGTTTGCCTCAAATCCTGAAATTATTAACAGAGACGCATCGTTCTCGGATAAGTATCCCTAAGCAACAGGCTCCCAGTCATTCAAAAGACCTTGGTTCTTCATAACATCCTTCAGGCTCTGCCCTCTAATTGATGTGAAGGTTTCAACAACCAGCTCCTTCTTGTTGAAAGTAATCCTGATATTACCCGCACCATAAGTTTCATTAAGCTTCTGGAGCCTTTGTTCGACGCCAGGTGCGCTACCCTTTCGGTTGAAAGACATCTTCTCGTTGATAGCGGGCATTTTGAAGTTTGTGTTTCATGAGTAGTGTGATAGTGTTTGGAGTTGTTACAGCGTTTGATACAGAAGCTTGGACTGGTCTGGGACACTGTGTGCTTATATAGGCATGCGAAGATACCCATTCAGCGACGTGTTGCTTCCTCAGGAGATTGCCCGGGATGGCTCTTGAGTAATTCACTACATCTTGGTCACGCCAAAACCAAATATCACGAGCACGCACGTTTTAGCTTTCTAGAACTTAGAGATTCATGGACTTTACATTTAGTCTCCAAATAGTGAGTTAATGGTGTATTACCGTGATTCAGCAGCTTGCTTTCAGACACATATTTAACCAGCCTAAGCTTCTAGCCACGCAAACGAATGTAGTATATTTCCCATATCCAACTGCCAACTTCAACTATCAAATGGCCAAGTTACCCAAGATATCCTCTTCATGTCACCCGACCCGACATTTCCTACTGCACAGTGAGATCATCTAATTCTCAGCCAAGATAAGCCCCAGCATCAGCTCGTCGCTACATGGCGCAATTACCCCTGCTTGCAATCTGGGTTAGGGCTGGTATTAGGAGGGCCAGCCTTAATCTTAATGTTGAGCGTGCCGCTAGGTCCAGTGACGTCGATTGATACATCTTGAGCCTCAGTATTCTTGTCAACAACAGCCTCAACAGCCGCACGAATAATGTCGGCCTGGGACGTCTCAGGAGGCTTGGTACTACACTCCTTCTTGGTAGCCTCGTTGATCTGGCCAGAGATAACACCAGCTACGGCAACACCAGCAGCGTTGGCGACGAAAGGCTGGTTGAGGAAGTCCATGAGATCCTTCTTTACAGTACCACCGGCGGCATATTCAGCGGCGCTAATCCAGACGTTGTAAGCCAAAAGTAAGACGTATTGGCTTCCGTAGACGACGCATCTCTGGGCAGCCTTGCACGTGCCTTGAAGGTCGCGCGAATCAAGGTGAATAACATCAGAACGCGTGGAAAGAGTACTGTTCGCGACGATCTCATCGAGATCCCACTCAACGTTGGCTCTCTTGTGGACTATTTCTTGTTAGTCTCAGTGTGTATTACATGCAAATACGTTTGACTTACGTTTCTCGTCCCACTCATCCTCAGGGACACCCGTGAAGATGCCCTTGGCAAGTTCCTGCCAGCGAACGTTTTTGCCATCAAACTCAGTGACTTCGCCGTGGTTGAGAGCGAAAGCTCCTTGAGCACCAATGAAAAGCGCCATGGCACCAGCGAGAAGTCGAGAATGAAGCATAATGTCAAGGTTTGAGATAGTTTTTTGGGGAAGATGATGGGATGTTGGAATTAGTGACAATGGGTGATGGATGAAGAGGTAGATGATTGTGAGTCGTATTTTATTCGAGTTTTAAGCTGCTTTAAATAATCTTTCTGTGCCTTCATAAACAAAATCGCCTTTACAAGAATGTGAGCCCAATAAAGTAACTCGAGTGAGCATGTCATCACAATACTTTGCGGCAAAGCAATTAACATAGACTATCAGGAGGTAGCAAAATAAACCAGGACACCAAAAGAAACGTGATAAAATTCTCTCGCTGCCTCTAAACTGTAGTATTGCCCTTATTGATCGTTTTTTTCTGTCTAGGCGCTCGAAATCCGGACTATTCAGCGATCCGTCTACATACATGCCGATCACTTACAAAGATGATGATAGAGTTTTTAGAACTCATCCTTCGTGGATTCCTCCCAGGCATCAACAAAATACCCTAGTTAATGATCAGCTCACTTAGCCCTGTTTGGCCGGGCCGTTTGGGGCAGGAGAAGCTCATTCGGGTTCGAAGGATCCAATTGTCAGCTCGTGTCTGCAGCTGAGTAACTACCGGCCCCCAACGTCAGCACAAGCATTTCGGACAATGAAGCAATTCCCGCACCATCGCGATCATCGGAAGGACGATCTTAGGTTCGAAGGATCTGTAAACCTTCCGAGATGAAACTTCGGCATCTGCTTGTGAGAGGCAATCTTATCTCATCGATGACCGAATAGATACATTGACGTCATTGAGTCAAGCTCTGCAACCTTTGCGACCTATTACTGTTTGGAATTGAAATTCTTCGCTGCCTAATTCTTGCTTTTTGTGTCACTGATCATCAAGAAGGAATATTCCAGGATCAAAGGATTTATTCACCTTCCTAAATGAAACTCGGGCATCTCTTTCAGAAGTTCAGAGGCGAATTTCTCTTTCATGGGTTGGAACTTGGAAGAACCTCCAAGCCGCAGACAATGAGGTAATTGCGTCAAGCTATGGAACTTTGGTTCTTCGTTCTTTGGAATTGCAGTTCCATGTCGTTCAGGCTCAGAATCTATGCATAAGTGAGTTACTCAAAGTTATCCTTTGTCAGTAAGATAGACTGCCTCGAAGAAGTATTAAAAGGCTACCCTATCCCACCAATTCAATTTCAAACTATTCTCTTCAACATCTCATCATCACAATCTGATAAACACTGACTACTACCACTTTCAAACGCTTCTAAACACCTTCAAACACCCTTAACTTCTATCCCAACTTCTAAATCACTATGTATTCCTTGATGGTTTTGATCGCAGCTTGCACTGCCTTGACTGCTGCTCAACCCACACGCCCCAACTCCGCAGGACTTGACGCTCGTGATGATCTCCTTGGTCCAGCTACTTGTCCCAGCGGTGACAAGTTTGCCCTCGACGAAGAGGAACTTGCTTCGGGCGCCGAGGGGTTCAAGCTCTGGGTTGAGCAGGGCGCTGACGGAAAGATCGATCTTTCTGGTAACTTCAAGGGACAGATTTCTGTATGATATTCCCTCTTCTATCTTTGCTTTGAGCTTCGCAGCTGACCTCAACTTCTAGAAAACTCACAATGGCGTAACCTTCTTTGCTTGTGATTACAAGAGTGGAGGAAAGGGCAGTTACATCAACGGCAACTTGGTCCAATCGGTTCTTCGCAAGGACGCGTATCTCGACAGCAAATGTGGCCATGGCAGAGCTGGTTACGAGAGCAGCAATGACCTCTCCATTGGCCGTACCTTTGTAAGTTTTGTAATCCTTCAACCTTATAAGGCTATGATCTTTCTAACATGACGGATCTTTAGAATGGCGACCACTACTGTTAAGGATGCATCTTAGAGCATGGCCCAACCGTCAAGTAGCTATCTACGAGACCTGTGTGGTTTACGCAAAAGCTACACCAATCTTACCATATCTCTGTAAACCAGAGATTTTGGGAATGACACAAAGGGATACATGCATAACAAGGATACTGTCTTTACCTCGAATGGTTTCTGAGAACGTATGAAGGAATATGTATATAACAAGGATACTGTCGTTATCTAAAACATTATTCAAACACTCATCACAATGAACCATACGTATCTCTCCGTTTTACATTCATATAGCTATTGCCTGTGAAGTGTCTCGTCGCGGTTAGTTCCCGTCTCAGCTTTCAGATGTCCTCGCTGTATTCAAAAAGCCAATCTTGGCTGGAGGTAAAGAAACAACTTCCACTGGATCCAAAAACACCCTGCTGGAGAAAAAAACTAAAAACTCTATAAAAAAAAAGAAGAAGAAAAGGTTGAGACAGTTATCAGTTAATACACAACTGCTGCTCATTATGAATGACCCGATGCTCAATCTATTTTGGCACATCCTGTACGACAACTTAGGCTCAGGTCAGATTTACATTTGGGCACGGGTCAATCTTATTCCATCCGTACGCATTACGTGAGTATTGCAACCTTGATGCTCTCCTATTGGCTAGTCACACTTATCTAACCCAAAACAGTCAAACGACGGGGAAAACTTTACACTGATCTCGCATTTAACCTTGTCGCGTGGACACTGTTTTACGTCCCATCGCTTTCTATTCGTCTCTCGGCTATAATCACGTCTTCCAAGCTGAGGGCCCAAGTTTACGCGATGCCTCGTCTTGGATATACTAAGTCGCGAAATGGATGTCTTAAGTGTCGCCAGAGGCGCGTCAAGGTAAGCCATCCATGTTTTGCTTGAAGCTCTTCCACCGATGGATGGACTTGACTGATTTGCTGTTCTTTTCAGTGCGATGAGAAAAAGCCATGTGGAGCGTGCACCAGACATAACGTCGCTTGCAGCCTCGTGGCCACAGAATCTCTCACTGACGCAGAATCAGTCCATTCAAGGGTGAATGGAGAAGACCTTGGTGATGAACGAAGTAGTACACGTTCAGCATCAGGAACATCACCATTCTCAGGCTCTCCAGGCTCCAAGCAAGACAGTATGGCATCAGACCTATATAAAGAGGTTGATAATGAGGAGCATCCAACATTCTATACGACAGACCTAGCGCTCGTGCATCATTTCACAACTGAGGCGTATCTTACTCTACCCAGAGCTAGCGACATCGGGCATATATGGCGCATCCAGGCTTTTCAAGCTGCGCTTTCCCACGACTATCTTCTCTATCAGATTTTAGCATTCGCAGCACTCCATCTCGCCTATACACGGCCAAGCTACCGGCATAGTTATACACTTATCGCGGTGCGACATCGGAGTCGGGGCATACAGGCAATGAGGGACGCGCTTTCCAATATCACCGCAGAGAACTGCCACTCCCTGTTTGCTGCGGGCTCCATGCTTTTAATTAGCAGCTTTGGTGAGCTCGCTGTACGTGTGGCAGCAGATGATCCTCAGCAAACGACCATACATGATATTATTGAAGTTTTCGTGCTTGTTAGGGGCATGACTTTTATCCTAAATTTGTGGAGCAGTACGATTCATCAGGGGCCGTTTTCCGATCTCTTCCAGAAACACAGTAATACCGAGAGGTTTCAGTTCTGTGAACAACTTCATCAGAGACTGGAACATCTAAGGATGGAGTTGCAAGTGATGGTGGGCGACACGGTCATCAGTTCTGTGCTCGACAAGGAGGTCACAAATATATTGGAGCAGCTTGGAATTGCCATGTCCAACGCCCCGGTGCCAGAACTCAGGGTATTAATGACATGGCCAGGCGTCATGTCTGAGACGTATATTCAGTTACTGAGGAGTGAGAGCCCAGGGGCAGTCGTCGTCCTTGCATATTATTGCGTATTGGTACACGAGACGAGAACAAGCGCATGGTATACTCAAAAGTGGGGCAACCAAATTCTTCATACAATTGAAGAAAATCTGCCGCCAAAATGGAAACATCTCATTGAGTGGCCAATTAACCACGTCTACGGTCAGGACTTAAAATAATGAAACACCTTTACGTATGAAATGATTACATGAGATGCGGAGCAGCATGGTTCAGAACACTTTTCCTTCCTCACAAAAAGTTTGGCTATATGTAAAATAATGAAACTAATAATGGTGACACTGCAGGACAACACCATGACGAAAGTAAAGAATCCTAATGAATCTAGCGAACATACTATACACAGTGCATAGCAGAGTGAGCGCTATGGTGGACTGATAAACTTACGCAAGGCGGTCCACGGCTTTAAGGACTGCCGAGCTTGAATCCACCCCAGTTGAGACGAGAGAACACACCCACAGGGTCATATTTCGCTTGGATGCTGTGCATTCTCTTAAGGGTCTTCAAGGGAAATGACGCAAACACGTCTTGGAACTCAGCGGCATCGCCGGCATAGAGAAACTTGTATGAAGGACCCTTGGCGGTATTGTCAGCCTCCCAACAATCGACAAATTTGCGGGCCCAGTTGGAAATGCGAATATCACCGATGGCATTGCCCCAGCTTGTCGCCAACTGCCACACTGGAAGAAAGAGTTAACTACGCACATGCAATATCAGAGCATAAAAGAAAGGTACTCACATATGTAGCTCTGGTTGTCATCCAGGCCCCAAGTGTTTCCAATGCCGTTGTGCTTTGCTACTCGGAGGGTGGTTCTTGGAAGGATGTTAAATGCAAGCGTCGGGTTCAAGCCTTGAACATCACTGATATAATCCACCGAACTCTTCCACGACTGATAGATTCGATACAGTTGTGTAGCATCACGTTTCATTGTTCCGCGGTCGAATTGAAAACTACATAATGTTGGTATGAGTTTGGTTCGCCTTCTAGCACGTAGTTGCGACTTACCGAGACATTTGAAATGGCGAATCGAGGTTCGCGTGCCAATCGATCGGCCTCAAGATCTTGTCTTGCCTCGTAGCAGAATGGAAATCCAGAAAAGTTCTTAAAACTCCGCGGTGGCGATTCATCGCCTTCTTGCACCCCCAGGAGGGTACAAGTAACGACTTTTGATATCGCGTTATACCCGAGTGTAATGACACTGCCTGCAGCAAGCTCCGGTCTGTCATGAAGAGCAAGATCTACAGCAGCGTTGATAAATTTGCACACCGCAGATTCATTGAACAGTTGTGTTGTCGTGCTAAGTTTCTTGATAGGTAGGGCCTTGATTTCAAACCATGGAAGGGTATTCGTCTTGGCGAGAACATGAAACCTGTGCAACGAGTCCAGCTCCTGGCTGTCGCAGGAGCTGGAATAAGACGGCTCTCATTTTTCCAGGAATTTGGATGGATGTTAGAGGAAGACGTGGCAATGTTGGAGGACAACGTTAGGGTTGAATGCTTGAGGGATGGCAGGTAGCTGCCCTTATAAGTCTTTCTCATGATACTGCCTCGGACACAAAAGCAGACAGGCAGGTCCGCAGCCTTTGGTCTGTGCACACAGTATTCTTCTTTTCTTGACATTCCCTTGCCTCTCCCGTCCGCCATCTTTAGATTGAGAGAATGAGATGAACTTGTCACCATGCAAAGCCAGCGAAGTCTATTCAGGTCGGCAACGACGGCTGACGAGCCTCACTACGGAAAAATGGCATTAGTGCTGAAGAGTGGAGATTGACGCCTACTCCTCTTCGCCAGGGAGAGCGGAGACGAGAGCGAAGACGAGAGCGAAGCAGAGACCCACATCAGTCAAACCTATGCGAGACCAGTTCCCCTCGTAGGGGAGGGTAACCATGTAAAAGGTCTTTCTCATTTATAGTCATGATCGCACCATGAAGCAAGCAGCCCGATTGGAAAGGTGGTCGGGTTCGATAATTGCCGAAGCCGGTGGCTAAAACTGCTAGATATGGTATATTCCGTAACCACCCCTTTATACTTATAAGAAGAAGCACTCCATTCCCAAGTCCTGGACATTTCTACTGTTGGCATGTAGACAAACGTGCAGCTACGTCTTAATTTTGGACCATACACTGTTAGTTTACTGTCCGGTATAAAAATGAAGGTTGCTGTCGTTGGGGCTACCGGAGAGACTGGCACGTCTGTCGTTAATGGTTTGCTGGGGTCGATCAGTCCGCAATATGTATGGGCGACACTCCCCTTTTCGTCTCTTAGCATCCAATAACCCTCATCTCCTAGGTGATCACCGCATTTGTTCGCCCGTCCTCGATCGAGAAGCCTGAGGTTTTGGACCTTAAGAGTAGAGGTGTCGAGATTGTGTCGGCTGACCTAGATGGGCCAGAGAAAGATTTGGTAGAATTACTCAGGCCAATGGATGTGGTTATCGCATGCGTCAACCCGATGGGTATGCAGGCACAGATACCATTGGCAAATGCTTGCAGAGTCGCCGGCATCAAACGCTTTGTCCCATGCTTTTTCGCCACAGTTGTCCCTCCCAAGGGAATCTTGCGTCTTAGGGATGTCGTGAGTAGTTTTTCCTCTCTCTCAGTGATCACGACGTAGTGGCTAACAGAAGGAAGAAAGAGGATGTCTTGAATCATGTCAAGAAGATCCGCTTGCCGTTCACAGTAATCGATGTCGGATGGTGGTATCAGCTGTCCCTACCAAGACTTACCTCAGGACGCAATGCTTACGCCCATAGCGGGGCCCAGGATTGTATCGCGGGGGACGGCAATGTGCTTTCTGCACTGACCGATTTGAGAGATGTGGGGAAATATGTGGCTCGAATCGTTGCAGATCCTCAAACCTTGAATCGGCTCGTATTTGCCTACAGCGAGCTTTGGACGCAGAATCAGGTCTATGACTTGTTGGAGAGACTATCTGATGAGAAATTGGAGCGCAACTACGTGAGTCATAGTGGCTTCTTTCGAACTACTACGGACTTGCTAATCATGACAGATTTGTGCCAAGGACATTCTCGCCAGCGTGAAAGATGCTGACCAAAGTTCACTCGGTCCAGAATCACGTGCATACTACAAACTGGCACAGTTCCAGTACTGGCATACCTGGGGCATCCGGGGAGATAACACACCTGAAAACGCCCGATACCTGGGCTATCTTGTTGCCAAGGATCTATATCCGGATTTGCAGGGAGTAGCTCTAAAGACGTATACTGAGGAAGTCTTGAGTGGAAAAGCAAAGGGGATATACGGGAGGCTTAAAGCAGAAATGCAGAGGTCGAAAGCAGGCGATTAAGGCGCACTTCTCCAGTCTCAGCTTAGTAGTGAGCATGGCGCCGAGGGTATTGTATCGCCTTGGCCGTGGAACATCTAGACAAGTTTCACGAGAGCGATTGTCGATCTTGAGAAGTGAATAAACATTATTTCTGGATTATGCCTACCTTCGTCGAGAGTTTCATGATCCGTTACGACGGTTGGCCATTATGTATGTTGCAGCCAAAGACGTTCACGGGAAGACTTAAGAACTTGTGGTGATTCCTGGATGATGACTTATTAATAAGGATTACCATGATATGGCCGAATATTTGTGGGTATGACTTTGCGGTTCGGCTAACGAAGCGATGCGTATAAAGATTGATAAGTAAGTCAGGGGTGGCTTCAGCGTAGCATATAGTGTCGATTATGTTGCCAGAGTTGTCCTGGTTGATTAGACTCTTCATTCCAAGTCCTAGCTCGACGTCCTAGGTTCCGCAGCCCCTTCGCCAAATGTACGGCTATCCTAAGAATGCCATCGAAAACTCATGGAGAAGAGCTTTTATGCTCATGTTGCGAATGACTCGGTCAATTGCGTGTCATGAATCAGGATTGTGGATCTAATCTCATGTTCTAAAACCATTCAGTCTAGTCCGGGCAATTTACGCGGAAAGCAAGTGAGTCAGCAAGAAATACGCGTTAGTTATTTTAGGGCATTTGAACACGAACTACGAGACTAAGATCTGGACCGGAGCCGAAACCGAGACCGACTGCACTGGCCGATTATCCAGCTCACAGCCAGCGAAGTATAATCGGAAATACCGAGATAGCAGCAATAGCTCAGACATTGATGCCATCAACTACATGCACATATCTCGAATGCGCGTATATATGCTTTACTGAGATTCGGTAGAAAGCTTCTGTTAAAAGGCTTCAAGTAATATAAATATCCAGATCATTCCGCCAAGTGCCAAGATAGCCAAGCAATTCAGCACCCAGCAAGGCACCCTCTTCACACACCAATCATATCGCATATCTCAACGCTTCCACCGTACCAGCACAATGGCGAACTTTGTACTTTACCATTATGATCCTTCGCTAGTAGCTGCTATCATCTTTATCGTGTTATTTGGTCTATCAGCTGCTCTACACCTTTTCCAGCTACTCAGATCACGGACATGGTATTTCATACCATTTATTATCGGCTGCGTCTGTGAGTTCCCCCTTTAACTTGACACCCAACAGTCCTGAATCCAAATTGGGGCTAACATCACTTGCCTACTAGTCGAGGCGATCGGATATGCCGGTAGGGCTATTTCAGCAACCCAGACGCCGAACTGGGCTACGATGCCATACGCAATGCAATCTTTGCTCCTCCTCCTTGGCCCAACCCTGCTCGCTGCATCCATATACATGGTCCTGGGACGCATCATCACACTATTGGATGCGGATAAGCACTGCATCATCAAGCCCCGGTGGATGACAAAGTTTTTCGTGATGGGAGATGTCCTATCGTTCTTCATCCAGAGCGGAGGTGAGTACTGTCAAGCTCGTGATATTACCAAAGCCAGTCTTACTAACTTATATGATAGGTGGCGGTATCCTGGCGAATGCGAAGAAGCAGAAGACGATCGACCTGGGCCAATACGTCATCATCGCCGGTTTAGGTGTTCAGATTCTCTTTTTTGGGTTCTTCATTCACGTTACGTGCATCTTCCACCGCCGCATCCTCGCTCGACCAACAGAGCGATCCAACTCAATTTCAGTTCCATGGAAACTCTACATTTTGGTTCTCTATACAGCGAGCGGATTGATCATGATCCGTTCCGTATTTCGAGTTGCCGAGTATGTTACAGGATCTGACGGAGTTCTTCAGGCTAAGGAGTATTACATATACATTTTCGACGGCGCGTTGATGTTGATTACGGTGGTTCTGTTTAATATCTTCCATCCCAGCAGAATTATCACCAGAAGAGTCAAGAGCGAGGCAGACAGTATTGATAATTAAGGCGACCCTTACCCCTAAGATACACTCCCGATAGTATAGCATTAACACCCACACCCCGAATACTCTTTAGATTATCCATTTGTTATCCGCTTCACGCTTCAATAAAACAAGGCAAAATAAATTCATGCTTGACCTAGATGCAAGAGGGTTTCCTCCGCAACTTCGTGGCGTGAAAGAAATGGCTAATCTACTGCCAGCTAACCGCGACACGCCATCTGTCGGCAAGCACTAGGCTTCTAACTTCTTCAAGCGACATAAAGACCTCAAGATGCACTTTTTTTGTAAATACTATTACCAGAACGCTAAATATAAGGACCAAACCGTTATTTGCATTTAGTTTAGGTTTATGGAGAACATAATGGCCAAATATAATATTGGCGTTACTGACATCTATAACTTTGACGAGGTTGGCCTTCTGGTAGGCATAATCGCGAGCAGAATGATTGTCATAGGTTCAAGGCGTCCAAGAACAAAATCAGTGCAGCCTGGAAATAGGGCCTAAAGTACCGCCATCCAGGCAATCAACGTAGGAGGCCGAGAGATCCAGCCATTCACCATGGGCGTGGGCCAACATCACTCAACCAATTGGTACCGAGAAAGGGACCTGTAGGCGATTGGGTTATTGT
This sequence comes from Fusarium sp. NRRL 53497, assembly GCA_013184445.1. Taxonomy (NCBI): domain Eukaryota; kingdom Fungi; phylum Ascomycota; class Sordariomycetes; order Hypocreales; family Nectriaceae; genus Fusarium; species Fusarium sp. NRRL 53497. The sequence continues at coordinate 461,810 of JABCJZ010000091.1, forward strand.
GACAACTTCAAATGGCTGGAAACATCCTTCGAGGCACGCCTTGAGTAGCTGAAACACTTTGACCGGTGCAAAAATACACGATCAGTTAGCTGTTATCGCCTTCTGATCCTCGATAGTCACGAGAGTTACTGCCTAGTCGACTTTAAGAGCTATTGTAAGGAGAAGAAGATTATATTCCTTTGCATACTGCCTTACTCGTCTCATCTACCGTAACCTCTTACCGTCGAGTGCGTTGGGCTACCTGAACAGGCTTGTGGTCAAGAAATTGAGTATTTGACCTGATACTCCATGACTCACGTTTCTATGATCAAGGTCTTTCCAGTTTTTTAAGTTGTGCACCAGACTATGATGAAGGACACAAAGCTGGATGTGCAGCTACAAACTCTAACACTGGCTGAGAGGGTAGCCAGCCCCTCGGCAACTTGGGTTCCAAAAACGTCCATGACAGCCCTTTGAGTCCAGCCTTAGTCTGACTATCTTCTAATACGGGTTGGAAGGCATGAGCACAGCCCGTTGGAGTCATTCTTGGGAGCACTAAAGCCTCTTACAAAAGGAATAATGGTGGTTCAACACGAGATGGCCTGTTAAAGGCCGAGGTCCATAACCTTTAGCATGCAAACGAGATACTGAGTCGGTGGCGGAGAATAAAAAATGACCAGAATACATGAAATAGGAGCGATAATAGTGATACATTTTTATGCGCGAGGCGTAATGAAATCGTCGCGAGGTAGTGGTTAAGGAATGTTGGCTCGACTGGCGGAAAGGCGTTGTGTTTTTACGACGACTGCTGCTAGAGACGGCCAAGAAAAGTTGAGCGCGTACCTGGATGCAGAGCGTGTACGTCAGGCTGTCTCTGCGTACAGCGAAGCGCGTCGTTCACTTATAAACCACGTTATCCCTTTGATATATCATATTTTCTGACTCGTGGCCAAGTTGTTGTCGGCTGGCAACTCAAAGCATTGCACAGTAGAAAGCCGCGCAGCAGGAAGTTCCTGAACAACAGGCTCTTTGGAATATATTTCGGCAACGAATGGGTGGTTGTGGAATTTGTTTGGAGTGTTATTTTCGAGTTCGGGCGGCGCTTGTCGTGAAGGAGTTATCGAAGTAAGCTGCTCCGGTGTGATATTGTGCTGCGATGAAAGTGCTAAGACGAGTTTCTCTATACGCCTGTGTTCCCGGGTCCTTCGCATCTCTATAAAGAATCGCACAAATAGCGTTAAATGGATTAAACTGTGACTTAGATTAGTACACTGTTGTTATTGACGAAGGCTTCCGAGTAGATAGATGTACGACAATAGACCCATGATTCCGCAAAGAGTTACAGAGACAGCTCGCCACTCTTTCTGTTGACGACGTTCCCCTTTTGAGGTCTTTGAGGTGGAATCGGCCTGCAAGACCGTTGCCAAGCAGCCTCCTACACACAAGAGCCCGTCGGCGCCAACATGTGCAGCAGGCTTGATGCCCTTCGATCTGTCCCCCCGACGGTGGATAGTATAGAACTCAGCGGCACCCCATAGGACGCATGCCGAAGACTGTTAAGTAGATTTTTGAGCGGGTCTGAACACAAGAACTTCAGACGTAAACAGAACTTACTACAGACATTGCAACTGTAATTGCGGAATCATCAGAGTTGTGAGAAAGAAATATTGATTCGGATACGGCGACAATGGCGAAAATAAACGATGTTGACCGAAGAATAAGTTTTGCGAGGTCCCATCTGTCACTCCCCGTGACAGGCGACTCGGGAAGCTTGTAGTGAGTGCGGAAGCTCTCGAGAAACATCCTGTTGGCGACGAGCAGAGGTAGTTCGAGGTGTTGCGTCTTTACTAGGTTTGGGGGTGATGTAGAAAAGTCGGGCTTTGCCAGTACCATGGAGAAGAGGGAAAGCATTTCATTTCTACTGTGCCTGACTCATCCATGAGATTGAATATACGGAGGCAGTGCTGGTAGAGTACGGAGTAGTCCGTACAGAGAGACTTTGGCTAGACAGACCCGCCAAAGCCCCATGGTTCTACCCCTGCGATTCGTGTTTAGGATCTCCCAAGACATTTAGGGGCTTGTTAGGCCAAGATAGCGAAATCAGAATCAACTACCGATCACCTTCGGTTGGGGTTCAAGATGCTGCGCATTAAAGTTTTACTTAAGCACAAAAAAGCTAAGTCACATTTGATAATGGAACCCGCTTTGAAACGGTTACATCCGTCGCCCAATCGTATAGCTGGTATGGTGACACCTTTTTAATTTATAATTTTAATTTTATGGCGATCCCTTACATCTCGGTCTCGGTCTCGGTTCCGGTCCCGGCGTTTAGTGCATTTCGACTTCCTTGTCATTCAATCTACGTACCCAGCTCGATACGTGGAACGGACTGCAAGAACGCGTATTCATATGCTAAATGGAGAAACCCTTGAGGCTGTGAATTTATTTAGCGTCTCATCAACGACGAATAGGCTATTGGGCTCGGATTTGTATGGAAATTTGATGCTAAGGCCATGCAATGAAGGCGCAAGACACTGCAAATAGTTTTGGTATGGGTGCAATGATCTACTACAAGCATGTTCACGAAGGCTTTAAGCTTAGTATTTATAGATTTGCATTAAATAAGGGTATCTGAAACCTGCATCACAAGCTATAGGCAATTCTCGCCAGCAATCAGGTCAAGGGTATATACGAGAGACATATGATGCTGTCGATCGGAGCCCTGTGGTATACGTTTTGTTAAGGTTGATAACAAGCTGCCCAACATGTCAAACAGGGATTACCATTGAAACCCGACAAATCATCTGATTAAATGAAACTAGTCGGTGATCTCTTCTTTAGTTATTGTAGCAACTATCTGACATGTTCTTGTTATACCTAGTTTTTTCACACCCTCCACAACCCCTTTCTTTCTCTTACACCGACTTTGATTGACCACCACTTCTCGGTGTTTCACCCTCCGCCTCCGCATCAAGATGCATCTGATCAGCTATTTCAACTACCGTTTTGAAATTTAGAACATCTGGAGCGACCCCACTCGCTGCCGTATATGCCCAGCTCGGCACTTTCAATTGTCCTCACGATTTCCATCATTTGTATCTGTGAGAAACACAGGGAGCTCTTCTTTATGCGAGACCGGCCATAAATCAACAGTCAGATCAGTCCATATGGGTTTCCATCGATCTAATTTCTTCTCATATACCTCCCGCTTCCCCATTGCTGGATTTGGACGAACCACCATGTTAAAATGATCGGAGATGCCACGCGGAGCGTATATAACCCATTCTCCCAGGTTATATAACCTTACGCCTATCATTGCGCTGGTAGATATCCACGTATCGATTGCAGCTTCGACGCTCGGGCGTGGTGGGCACGAGATACCACGCTTCTTCTCAAACCACAAGTGAACTCGTGCCTGATTCCGGATTTCAACCTTCACAGGAAGATTGGCAAATATTTTCTTGCCAGCCTGAATGATCTCGTCTTTCGCTTCAAAAGACACATCCTCAAGTACCTGTTCAAGGTCCCCGACAGAGCCAGCTTCCGAGTCAAAGACGACAGTCCAGCGTCAGAGACGTCCGACGAATACAAGTACTATATCGCAGCGAGATACCTTTCGTTCTCGGAAGCGGCCTATCGCATCTTCTTTTTCAGTATAGTGACAAAGGAGCCCTCTGTACGGTACCTTTCGGTTCACTTAGAGAATCTTCAACTAGGGGAGATGTGGCGAGCCTCTGGAAACCAGTCTTGCATGAGTGATTTCTTGTGGTACTTTCAGCGTCCTCGTCGACCGCCTTTCGACAACCTCACGTATTCTGAGTTCTATGCTCGCTTCTACTATGACTCCTGGCAGCTCGGTCGTGTCCTGCGAGACAATCAAATCCTCATTTCTCTTACTTACTCAGATCAGGGTCCCCGCCAGAGGGTTCTGATCGAGCGACGTCTCGGTGAAGTCATCACGCGCATTCACGCCATACCACCGAGGGTTGGCGAACTTTTTTACCTTCGAACCCAGGACTCAAGCGCTTGTGGGGAAAACTTACAAATACAGCCAACAAGGAAAGATATGAAATACTAGGCACACGACCTGACTAGCTAATAGAGGTAAAGAAGAGATATTATACTGAAAAAAACTGATAAAAATGACAGCAGCTGGAAGGGAGGGATCGTAATGATAGAAGACGAACTCTCCTGGTTCCCCGTTAGAGCTCATGATTTTGTAGAATTCTGTATTTGTGTACGTATGTCACTAGCATATCAGAGTCATGCAGCCCAGTAGTCGACTCTTCTTATATATAAAAAGTGTATTCTCTTGGTAAGGGCATACATCGTTCATTTCGGCGCTAACCCCTGTCCTAGAGCGCCTCTCTACTTTAGTGACTGGCCGGCTACTGAAATTAGGTTCCGAACCCGATTTAACTCGGATCCGTCCCCCACGTCCGCACCCCGACAGTCTTCCCCCTTTCAAATGCATCTGGCCACACAAACAATCGGATACCAAGCATCACCTTCGCATTCTGACGTACCACTCCACCGCTGTTCCAATGGCAAGAATTGGACATACCAAGTCGCGCAATGGTTGTTCCCGTTGCAAGCAGAGAAAGGTCAAGGTTCGTAGAGCTGTCGTGGTCTCTGCCGTGGTGGATTTGGAACCCTAACTGCTGACATGCCAACATTGTGACGAAAGGCGCCCTTGCGGTGCCTGCATCAAGAGGAGCCTCTCCTGTAGCCTGGTTTCTTCACCTCCCTCTGACCAGGTCAATCCGAACCCGAGGTCTTTCGTCAACGCGCACCTGCCAGGCGTTGACAAGGGAATCTCTATCGCCCCGAAAGCCGAACAGCTGTCAAGTTGGACCCGAGACCTTGGCCTAATGAGCCACTACTCCTCTGTCACTTCAGCTACCCTTCCTGGAGCTAACCTCCATGTATGGCAGATGCAGATTCCCAGTATAGCAGTTGCCCATCCTTTCCTCATGCATCAGATCCTTGCAGTCTCCGCGTTCCACCTCGCAGATTTGAACCCACCTCAAGCCCAAGCACATTTATCCAGAGCATTGGAACATCAGCACCATGCGATATGCGGGATCAAAGCGGAAGTCTCAGCAATAACGGCAAAGAACTGCCATGCTCTCTTTGCCGCCTCGTCCCTGCTGTTTGTTGGAGCTTTCGCTGCACGTACTCCGGAGAGCGGCGGGACCTTGCAACAAGCAGTAGACGACATGCTGGGTGTTTTTGTTCTCATTCGAGGCGTCGGCAGCGTTCTAAACTTGTTCAAAAACGATATTCGCGATGGAGCGTTGGGGGGGTTCATGGAATGCAGCTCATACACGGGAGGGACAGACCTACTCACATCTCTTCTTAGAAGACTTCACCACATCACAGAGAGCTCTTGCGCGGATGGAATGGACCCTGTGGCTGAAGCTCTGTCAAAGGAAGCAATTTTCGCGCTAGGAGAGAGCATCGGAAGGGCTTCAGCTGCGACTCCTGAGCTGAACGTCGCCATTATCTGGCCTATGACCTTGAAAGATGGGTTCCTGGATCTAATCCGTGCCCGCCACCCAGCTGCCTTGATAGTGGTTGCGTACTACTGCACGGTACTTCACGCCGTGGGCTCCCAGTTCTGGTTCATGGAAAATTGGGGACACCGCCTGCTCACAGCCATTGTAGAAGGTCTTGCGCCTTATTGGCATGGGTCACTCAAATGGCCGATGGACTATTTACATACGGTACACCTTCCTCAGGGCACTGTTAGATGAGCCGGGGGACTGTCAACTTCTACCAATACCTTTGCCATAATAGGAGCAGAATTAAAAATCTTATTGATTTCTTGTTAGCGCGTAGGAGGTTACTAAAGGTTGTGGCTGGCCTCGTTGAGAGTTGTATGGCAGCCTTTTACTAGCCCCGTCCGTACCCTGTATGGAGGGAAATGCAGTCATCCTGGCATTCTTTTACTTTACCTGCAAATGGTCTGCTTATCGAGCCATACCTTGCGTCTCCACCAAGCGAGCCTGGAGTGCCTAAAACTCATCAGGTGCGCACTCCAGATCTCCAAGCGTTTTCCCAAGTGCTGCTCCTTTTGCTTATCTCTACTTGCCGTAAACCATTACTACTCTGGCCGGATCCAAGGGGCGCAGATGACTGCAACAGTTCCTTATAGCTCCATCTAACAAGAGGGATCACAACAGTTCATTTCCTCAATTTCCCCATACTCGGCATCCCTTTCAACGCATCTCGATCTGCGCCCACCTTGATATTTACCGCTCCTCGACAACGAATCGCCATCAGCTATTTTCTAGTTTCGGTACAAGATGAAACTGTTTTATATCGGTGTAAGACCAACCATACATGTAAGCTATATCCATTTGAATAGACGCTAATTTACCATTGCTTCAGATCGTCCGCAACCGGGATGGCCCAGCCGTTGAATTGGTCAGCGCAAAAGATTTATCGGCGTATTCACGTTTCACTAAGAACAGGTAAACCTCCAGTGATCCTGGTGGATCTTACTAACCCGGTCGTATCTATCGCTCTTGATAGCTATAGCGAACTCATGACTCTCTTTTCCAAGACAGTGGCAGAGCGAACCCGACCGGGACAGCGTCAGGATGTCGAGGAGCATGATCTCGTTTCTCACGCCTTCGGAAATAGTCACGGCATCTGTGGCATGTGAGTGTCTCTCTTTTCTCAAATCTTAGCTGACATTAGTGCTCGCACTGATCCCTCTTTTCTTATTTTGCAGTATGTACTGGCTGACTGCCTTCCCCTAAAAGCATAATTTCCGACCACCAATATCCCACCTTGGTCGCGCATAAGCTGCTTTCTAGAGTGTATGTTAAGCACAATCTGGAACCGCCATACGTCGCCGAAAATCGTGGCTAAATTGTTCATTTAGAGTGGACGAATTTCTCACCCAGTATCCCCGACCTACCTGGGCCACCGGCGACCCAACTCTGGTCTTTCCAGAGTTGGAGGACTATCTATCCAAATATCAGGATCCGCAAGAGGCTGATACCGTCTTAAAGATCCAGAACGACCTGAAGGAGACCAAGATCGTACTCCACAAGACCATTGAAAGCGTCTTGCAACGCGGAGAGAAGCTCGATGACCTTATTGCCAAAAGCGATGATTTAAGCTCCCAGAGCAAGATGTTCTACCGTATGTCTCCTAATTTCTTTTTCGGTCACCGAAAACTTGCCTGTTTCATAGAGGATTGGCATATTTCTAGGACTCGTGTATGGATGCTAACCAAACTGGAGGCAGAACAAGCAAAAAAGCAGAACTCGTGTTGTGTGCTCATGTAATAAGATGGGATCGGCCTCATGGTTGTGTTACATTAGACTATCTATATGATACGCGCAGTGCAAATTGGCCAGGGCTTACAAGGGATATTGATACGTGTAACTTCCGTCTGCATTTACCCTCTGTGTATGTTGAGGCATGACCAACGTGAACAAGAATCTAAAGGCGATAGGCTGAGATTTAATGTGTAGCTCCGCAATGAAAGCTCTCGTAATATCAGCAACAGCTGCTCGGATTGTAGATTGTGGCATTCGGATTACAGGGGCTGGATAAGGCTAACTTACGGGGCCGGGCAAGAGAAGTTCGAGACTAAATTTCGGGTTCGGATTCTAGAATAAGTTTGATTGGTTGATTAAACATAATTTGCCTTTTTTCGTCGACTTTGCCACTTTTATCCTAGGCTAAATTGTAATCCCACTAGCGGAGCTTGAGGAGAATTTAACACGGGATATTATTTTCTAATAACACTGAATATACTAAATGCTTTAAAATACTTATACAAGAAATAAAAGGCTATTTAACTGTCTTGACTATTATAATACATTAAGTCCAAACGCCTCAAGTCTGGCTAATATGGACTACAATCTTTCCCTTAGTATGTCCAAGCTTTAGCTTCTCATACGCCTTGGGAGCGCCCTCAAAATCAAACTTTTGGTCAATTACTGGCTTCACTTTACCTTGAAGCATCCACCGACCTATTTCCACGTAATCTTCCCGAACATGCTTTAGCTTGACCATTTCGTATTGTCTTTTCCCGCCGCCAAGCCAACCGGGCATAAAGCCCCGACGCAACATGGATACCATGCCCTGCATGCCAACCTGCCTAAATACACCATCCTTCCTCAGGAACGTATGGCTCTGCTCATACAAGGTATTGCCACCGACGTTATCAATCGCCACATCAAAGACTTGTCCCCTCTTTTGTAGTTCTGTGAGGACATCGCTCGTCTTATAATCAATAACGTCTGTGGCTCCGAGGCGGCGGCATAGTTCTATGTTCGTGGTTGAGCTTGTCGTTGTGACTTCTGCACCCAAGACTTTGGCGAACTGGATCGTATATGTGCCGACCCCACCGCTTCCACCATTGATGAAGACTTTCGTTCCAGACTTAATGATGCCCCGCGGTAGAGATTGTAGCGCCGTCATCGCAGCTGTGCCAACCGCAGCCGCATCGTCAGGGTCGATGCCGTCAGGTAGAGGCGCGCATTCCGAGCTAGATACCAAGGTGACTTGGGCTAGAGTGCCAAACTTGGGAAATTTGGCGCCGATAGTGAGGCCGCCAAAGACAATCTGTCCTTCGCTGACGGTCTTATTCGATGAGTGCTTAGCAATTACGCGACCACAGAAGTCGAGGCCAGGCGTCGAGGGAGTGTCAATCATCATCTTCCCAATCATGGGTGTCTCTGGGAGTTTGTACTCGACTGGGTTGATTGCGGCGGTGATGACCTGGACTAGAATCTGGTCTTGTTCAAGGTTGGATACACTGGGCTTTGTCGCTGTCTCGTTTAGAGTGAGGGATTCGGCTAGAGTGCCCCGCACACTCGTGAACTGCCATGCTCGCATAGTAGATGCCATACTTGATTTTATTAAAGTGGGAGCAATAAAGGCGTGAAGAGTTAACCAAGAGTGTTCGGTTGAAGGGATGGTACAGAAAAAGGTTTGCACCTGTGAACTGATATACTAGGAGTGGTTCTGGTTCGGGGTTTGCTTTGCTATTGAAGTTTGGTAAAAGCGAAGATAGACTCAGTATTTAAATAGACCCGTTGAAGATAATTCATTACCTGGAAATAGCGGTCCCTACATGCTCGGGTTCGGATTCCGGGGATACCTGATTCCACGCAGAGGAAAGTATTCGTCAGATTTAATCATGCGAGGACTGAACTTCTAGGCCTTTCTGGGTTAAAACTGTTACATCGTCCATTCACTTAAACAAAATAGCCTCGAGTTATAGACTCCGCCGAGTGACGCCCCTGGGCTCGGTGGGCTAAAATCCGAGCAACTTCGGGTTCGGATGCGGATTCCTTATTTGATCGGGCGCTGCAACCTAGATTGGTAGGAACCAACATCTACATTGTTGCCCTTTGGCAGAATGACGAAGGGTTGTGGCTAAATTTGAGGGACTTGTCGAATTCCCGACACTACTCTAGGCACCAGCCGTTCCCAATAGATTTATTTTAATTATTAGCTATGTCCCTTTGTTCTGAGGCCAAATTCTGGAGTCAGTCGGAGTCGAAGAGCTTACCTCTTGTTTCGCCTGAGATGGCTACCACGGAATTGATTTCATAACTTCTATTGTGCTAGCCTAGGTTTGGCTAAAGAACTTCTTGCCTTAATCATGCTTCCTAAGGTCACAGATAAACATCTCTACTTTCCCTCTACTCCAATAGCATAAATGCCGGCCCATACGAATGAAACTGCGCCTAAGCACATAATCGCCCCTTGACCCTATTGTATTGAACTTCGAGTGTTGTCTTTCGTCATTATAAGGCAGATTTATTGGAGGTGCCTAGAAGCTGTTTGATTATCTGTAAAGCTCTCAAGCCAGTTCCTACATCATCGGCAGCCTTCAGTTAGTATTTCTCCTAGCTGAGGGTCGTGGGTTCGAATCACGCGGCCTCTAGCGGCATTCGGTTCCATAAGAAAGTGGCTGAGCGGCTCGCAAACACTTTTACCCAATCAAAGCCAAAGTGCCAAGAAAAAGGGTTTCAAGTTAAAACACCCCCGAGACCTCCTCTATAGAAGCGAGATACTTATAGACATAACTTATAGAGGATTTGCGAGGGCCACACGGCCTACGAATCGATAATCCCGAGTTCTCGGAATTCCAGTCAGCGTTTTAGTAAATGATCGATTCTTCTAGGATGAGATGTAAAGAGAATTCGTTAGACAATTCTAATGTCTAATGGTTGTACAGTGGATCGAATCCTTGAGAAAAAGAATCCATAGAGTTCAGCTGCCCTTGCCTCCTGATATCATACCCAGAATCGAACGACCCGACTTCTCCCCCAGAGTCAACATTGCGAACCGTCTTATCCAATTCCCTTCCGGCTGCCGAGTTGAATCATTCGCTATTCGCAAAATATCTGGTGGGCAATGGCTCTCCATATACATCTTTCTCTCCTGCGCCTTCTCCGGTTCTTCTGGCGGAATCGTTATAAAACTCTGAAGTATGGTGGCATCGCTTGCTGTCATGTGGCTAAGGACGTCGTGTAGGAGGACCTTGGACAGAAAATAACCTCTTCCTTGATCACTCAGGCCCTTTTGAGCAACCAAGAGCGTAGCCCTGGCTTCTTTTGGATCTCTATCTCCAACATCGAGACTGAGCTTATCAATAGCTGGTGTCGAGTCGGTTGAATTTGCGAGGGACTCGATCTTGTTAAGGGATAAAAAAGCAAGCATGGCGAGGAATCGTGTGAGCATCATGTTTCCATACTCGAAACTGTGTCGAAGATAGTGAATACGTAGAAGGGTTTCGAAATAGCCTCGGTATTTTGATAGAGATATCTGAAGTTCCTCTTCGCCAATGGGACAGTTTTCTGCTCGTTTTCGTCCATTTGGAGCTAAGATTTCGTAGAGCTGGACTAGGACGTAGCAATGATGCAGGCTTTGATGAACATCAGTTAAAAATATTCTGGTAACCAGTTAAATACGACCATGGAGAAAGACGTACTGGATCTTGAGTTGAGAAGGAGAAACGATATTGGATGGCGTCAATGGTTCTGGTAATGCCCGATACCAATCGTCTAACCTTTTGGTGACCTTGATGATTCTTTCAGCTCCGTTTTTGGTCAAATATTCGTTACTTGAGTCCTTATGAATCTCAAGCATAGCCTCGTTGAGAGCAATGCTGAAATCCATCTTGGCTTTGAAAACCAACCCGTTTCGAAGTGGTACTAGAGTTGAACTCGAGGGATACTTGAGCCATACTTCCCCGAACCAGTCTGGGTCGCGATCAGGGTCGGGGATTGGACTTTTGGGTGGGGATTGTAACATCGGCACTGTCATGAACTGGTAGCTCAATGTACTACTTGGATTAGGACTGGAATCTATAGGAGGAGGATTGCATACCATTGCCAGTGAAAGAGAGCCCAAGCTGTGAGATCGTATGAGTTCTTCAGCTTCTTGTTCATGATGTACGTTGTCGGCTCGAATAAGCCTAGCTCTTGGGCCATTTCGGTTGCCTGGAAGAGGTATGCTGAGGATAAAGGATCCATGTCAAACGTGTTGACAATACTGTTCAACACAAGGACCGCTTGAAGAGTTGTCAAGCTTCTGTTGTGAGTCATCTCAACCATCCATAGTTTCCTCGCTTCTTCAAGAAACCTGTACCCAAGGCTATTAGGGTTCCAGAACTCTGCAGGCTCGTTTATCGAATTCAGGCATTGCTATAGTCTTGTTAGCTTAAACATATTACGGTCAGGAATAAAAGGCTTACACATCCAACTGCAAGAACAGCGTTGACAAGAAGCGAAGAGCAGAAGGTATTGGAACCATTGACCATATCTTCCAAGAAAAGGTCCTTGTGGAAAAAAGTGAACCAGTCATATTCTTGAAGGAAATAAGCACGTATAAATTCCCTCATCGTATCATTGGTAGCGTTCACGCTCGTCCACTTAGCAGGGACAATCTCATCTAGCCTCGAATCAACAATTGTTCCTGCATGATGAGGTCTCAGATACTGTGCTCGATATCCGAGATCTGGCTCTGCAAGTGCTGGAGTCGCGATACTGCTGGCGTCATCCTTCTGACTCCACTCATGTATAAGTGATCGTATAAAGGGATTTTCCGCAGTCTGGAGATATTCTGGCATGAGTGGGGAGTAAATAAATTGAAATCTCGATCTTGTTTCTGGCTCCAGCTGTACTTGAAGTAGTAAATCGGCGCTTGAAAGTTGACGAACCAGGGTTTCGGCGTCAACACCAGATTGGATTCTTTGAACGATTTCAAGTGCTTCTGCTTGCGGGCGAGTCTGAATAGCTCGGTAGATGACTGCGGCAGGGTGTGATTCTAAGAGTGCTTTGTATTTCGCGCGATAGTCTGAATCTGCTGTCGCTCGGTAGACACATTCTATTTTCCTTGCTCGACATTGAGAGCATATTGGTTGAACACCATTGCACTATAGAATCCGTTCAGTTATGACTTTCCTGAATCATGTCACTTTTTGCTGACCTTTGCTTTACGCTGTCGGCACGATTCGCACGCCAATGCCACTGGAGCCCGTTTTCTCGCCAACGGACCTAACGGACCTGTTTGATACGCATTGCCAGAACTTTCAGTTACTAGAGGTCGAGAGGCTGGAAGTAAATGTCTAAGACTCCTTCCCTGTGCTGATTCTTGGGTTGATGAGCTCGACGCTTCAGAACTGCTTGGCGTTCTAGGCGGTATCATATTCGGGGGTTGGTATGTCGATATTGTTACGTTGTTGAAGTCGCTATGATGGTGAAAGGAGAGACGTGGAAAGCAAGGACCCTAATTTAAAAACTCTGAGGTAATAGAAACGTGTGACTGGCCCGTAAATTCCTCATTTCCTTGATTAATATGTGCACTTTGTTAGTCCAAGCATGATGTCATGGTGGTTCAAGCATGATGCTCTCAATCTCTTGGGTACAGAAGAGCCCATTGTTTTAAATAATCGTATTATTTTATTGGTTCAATGTCTTTTCCTATTTGGTATTCTTTTAATTGGCTTGTTCAATAATCCTTGATGACTTGAACCGTGATGGTGGGAGATGAAACGAAGAGAGACTCAACGCCTCACCGTCTTCCAGAAGAGCCAGGAGATTATCAGTCGGCATTTTTTCACGCAAGGAATACGTACCTGTAAATTGATATATATTGTAGTACGAAGAAAAAACAAGAAAAGAAGGAAAATGCTAAATCTGTTCCAGAGTTAAATCTTTGAGGTATTGTACATAATGCGTAAAGTAAAAAGAAAGAAAAGTCCAGGGTTTTTAATTATACTACTTCGATCGATCCCAGATTAGGTAGATTACGAAGTTTACAATATGTTCTAGAGTGAATTATTTCTATAACAGCTAATACAATATGTAATATTGGGAGTGGCTACAAAGCATTATCGTTTATGTACTTGATGTGTTAATTGATCTACAGCATCAGCTACGAGTTCAGCCTTATTTTACATCGGCCGGAATCCTGTTTTCTGATTATACTGAGAAAGACCCTCAAGCCGCTGATGACGTTCAGCCTCAGCTGCCAAGCCATTCCACTTTCTTGTCAATGTAAACCCTGGATCACTTTCCTCTCCCATTGGCAAGCCACCTCAGACGATCTAGATACCATTTATGAACAAACCCAATAAAGTCAAAGCTCCTAAAGGCGGTGACTTGCGAATTCCGCTGCTAAACCCGAACTCCGGCTCGCATTTGCCTTCTCCACCGTCGGGTGGCAGATCCAAAATGGGCCTATTATGCATCACCAATAGTATAAGTTTCTTAATTACCGTGCTATTGGAATTCCAGGGTCCTGGTCGGCAGGATTTACCCAAATCATGAATATGACGCACCACCGGATCTGCGCCAGGATATGCCGCTATTCCCAACAAGGTGCCACACGGCGCTGTCTTATTTCGGTGGGGATCAAACCGCCTCATGAGGAAATCCGCGTAATATCATATAAGAAATAGAATCCACTTACTCGGAGGCAATATTTGGAGTAGAAAGCCAATTCATTTTGATTTATTGCAATGCCTGGTGTTCCAAAGAGCAAAGGCTGTAAAAGTTGCCTCAAGCAGAAAAAAAAGGTATTTTCAGGCCTAATTTCCTATTTGTTGATGGCTGATTCAAGTGACTAGTGTGATCAAGCCAAGCCTGCTTGTTCAAGATGTACTCGGCTCGGGGTCCCCTGTATCGGGTCGGGGGAGCAAAAGTACGTCTTCAAGTCGGTGTCTTTCACGAAGCCAGCGACTGCAGGTATTCAGAAGTCGAGGAAACAGGAGCAGACCCCTCGAATTTCTATTCTCCACAAACCTCAGAGTCCTTTGAGCATCCTAGAGGCCAAGCTTGTTGTGGCTCTTGAAGTAACAGACATGCGATATAGTCTATGCTGCTACGGTGACTTTCTCGACCATATTCCGAGGAGGCTTGGCCATAACGAGGTTCTCTATGCATCTGTCGATGCCATGATAAGTGGCTTACCTTATCACTGCGCACGAGAACATCCATCTGAAGCCCTGGCCAAGTACAGCAGGGCATGGAAATCATTGAAGGGCTCTTTGAATAGGTTGAGCCAACAAATAAGTCCAGAGACTCTCTCCGCGATGCACATCATCATGATATGCCAAGTAAGCAAAGCGCTCAACTTTACCAAACTAGTTCTGACATGTCTAGCAGGGTTGGTTAGGACGACCAGATGAATACATCAAAAGCCACGGCCAGATTCTAGCAAAACTTTCGAGTACAGCCATTCAACAAAACTGGAGAGACGCTTTTGAGCTCCAATTGCTCGAGACGTTATTCGTTTCTTTGATACTCGAATCGATGGTTAATCCGGCGATCACGATGGAGTCCTGGTATCCGCTAATAAACTCATGCTTCCCCAAAAATTCATACAACAAGGACCAAAATTTCCATATTCCAAGTCTTCAAGCACGAAGATTAATCCAGATGCCCAAGTTTTTCCATGATCCTGTGCGGTATCTTGACGAAATCAAATCTGTTTATCACAACTTACGAGACGGCCATCCTATAATCCAACGTTATCTTGAAGACCTCGAGTATCAACAATCCCCTTCTTCCGAATCAGATTTGGATCTCAAGATCAAGCAGAAACTCGTCCACAAGTTTCAAGTTGTCGATGCCATTCTTCTCACATTGTCAATAGCTTTGAACAGTATCCTTCGAAAAGCATATCCAGACGATGGTGTGCTACTTTTAGAAGCCTCGACGTTGGCAAATGATTTGGTATTTTTGGCGCAAACGGTAGCTCAGTACAGGCCTTTTGGGGCCAGCTACATTCCACCTTGCCTAGGAGCTGTGGTTAGTCATTCTCAAACTAAACTCGACTTCTCTAACAACTCGTGCAGTGGGCAATGACAACTGCCCTGTCAACCCAGCAAAGAGACATGGAGGCTTTGATAGCGTACTATCAGTCTGACTTTGCACATATCAAGTGGATGGACCAGGCGGTGTGGCTCAAGTCATCGCATGAAATGGTACTAGGGAGATTATCTGGAACTATTAGTAACGAGGTGAAGTTGGACTGTCATGGAAAGCTCGACGTATCTATAATCCATTGTAATGCGGCTTTTGGATCTAGTGGGAGTTGCTTCTTCAACTCCAGCTAAGAGTGTCTCTGGGAATATTATGGGGATTCCTGAAAGCTGAGAGGGGAACTGACCGCGACAAGACACTCCAGAATTCTCAATAGTACCTATATACACATGAAAACCCTTATCCTCAAAACCCACCCCCAATAGCTTTCATAGCCAACCATATTGTAATAAGTGACGTCAAAAACGTAGCAGGCGCAAAAGCATTCTGCAGATCCAACTTATCAATTGCAGAAAGCCATATAGGAACAAAGCCGATCCCAATAAAAATGAGAACAGAAACCCATGATACTATTGGAAGCATACAAGGTCCTTGGCTGACATGAAACCCCCATCCTGACTCCTGAGCCTCTCGCTTGAGCTTTGGAGGCGCATTCCTCTTAGGTATGCCCTCCAGGACAGTTGTTTCCCCTGCTCCGCGATCGGGCTCCAAGAGGCCGGCGAGAAGGGTGCGGCTGATACACCGCATGTATATGTCTAAGCTTATCTGGGTATCTCGGCAAGGTCTGTAGTTATAGCCTTGGCAGAGAGAATCAATCGGACTGCCGCATGCGTCTAGGCCGAAGACACTGACAAAATCAGAATTGTTCGAGAGAAATATGAACTGTTTAAGCCGCATGTTAGTGGTCTAAGTGAGTAGATTTGGCAGGCTGCAGCTTACTTTAGAGAGTTCAATTCCATTGATGCTCTGACAAGAAGTCCAGCGTTCCCAAAATGAACGGCCCTGTGCAAATAGAGCCTCGTTAGCTCTAATGAAAAAGTCTCGGTCGTCAGCCAGCCCTTCCATTGAGACTGTCTGAAGTCTTGCTTGCTTGATCCCTTTCCAAGCAACATCCATGGAAAGGAAGCTCTCGTCCCAGGTCCACGTAGCTTCCGTTGAAGGTGGTGTTGGGCTCTCATCTTCAGGTGGCTCATCATCGGCTCTCCGAGGCTTGAAAATCCAGAAGAGCTGAGCCACGATTTTCCTGACGTAATTCGAGCTAAGAGGTGTTCTATTAGTGTTTATTTGACTTCCATTGCCCCAACGCGGTAGTTCGTGGCCATCTGTGTCGTGCAGTACGCAGTCTCTGAGACGTGTTGCCTCGTTCTCGGTGAGTACAATAGACAGTGGCTTGCCACCATACTGGAAGAGTGTCAACAATATTACACAAGACGGGAGGATCACGCGCTGGTTTCTTACCATCCAGACCAGCTTTGCTTGTCCTTGGGTTAGTTGGGGCTCGATTGGTGGAAATGGGCACCAGTCTATAGGCCCTTTCCGTAGCCAACTTTCAGCTCGGAGCCTCCATCTATCAAGAAATGTTTTCTCAATTTTCGGATCATGAAAGATAAGCCGGAACTTGCTGCGTGTCATTGATGGTTGTTCGCGCAGGTCTTTCATACACCCGGGTTCCTGAAGAATTCGAGTCATACTTCGCACCAGTTCATCTGAACTGATCCTCTCTTTGCTTGAAACCCTCAGCATATCCCCCTCAATAATGTCAAGTAGGTTCTGAATAAACTTCGTCGACCTGGGACTACTCCTCAGGTTTTCAATCCGCTATTCTGCGTTAGCTAGTGTACTCTACGGTCTAATAGATCAATTACCTGTTTTACTGCTGGGTTAAGCTTGACAACCATCCTAGCTTCCGTAGAAATAGTAAAGAACGTATCTTGGATATGTTCATCCACTTGCCATTGTTTCTGGGCGTCAAGGCGCGCATGAGGAAAGGAGAATTCCACGGCGTCCCATCCTTGTAAATACCATGTTGCAAACTCCAATAGGATACAGCCAAATGCCCAAATGTCGTATGCCTGTGAAATCCTCCCGCCCTTGATGTCACATTCTGGTGGTCTGTAGCTTGGTGTCACACGTATTGAATCGCGAATTGGCGCTGTCTTTCGTTGAGAATGAAACTCTGTAAGCCCAAAGTCTGATATTTTCAGCGTCCCAAGACTACTGGACTCTTCTGAGTAAGGTCGGAACCACAATATGTTTTCTGGTTTGAGATCTCCGTGTCGGCCGTAGGTTTTGGGTCGTGTACTATCAGGGCGTTGTCCGTGGATAAGACTGAGGCCCTTCGCAAGTTCGCAACACTGCTCAGCAAACCACCTAACAGTGGCATGGTGTCCTTCAAATTCTCTCGGGTCGTTAGATTTCCAAAACTCCCGTAATGTGCCCCCTTCAGCCCACGGGGTTATTATATAGAAGTCGTGGTCGTTTTGGAATGTGCCAATAAGCCGAATAATGGCAGAATTATTATCTTGACTGAGTATCTTGAGCGCGGCCAGTTCCCTTTCGTATTCTTTTTTCTTCTCTTTTGGGATTCTCTTGACGGCAACAGTTGATGCTCTAGATGTCTGAAAGTTTGTTAATTAGCTGGGTTTATCGTTCTTATATGCACGAAATACTAACCCCTCCAGCGCCTGAATACTTTTCTCGATTTCTCAGTATGGCACGGCTCACGGTGTGAGAAGGAATATCATCTCCCTCGTGCGGGAAAGGTATAATATCGTTAGGATTGACGACATATTCGGCATCAATAATCTCGGGATATTCGTCCACAGGCTCATGTGCCTCAACTTCTTCAGAATCATCTTCAGTTTCGAGGAATGTGCCCTCTTTGTCCACTTGTCCGAGACTGATCCTCTCCGGCTCCAAAGAAGTGGCCGTAGATCTGTTATTCGATAAGGTCTGTGAAGCCCTGTGACGAATCTTGAACGTGTCAATATTTGGTTGATTGTCAAGGATAAGAAAGACTTCCATAGAACATACCAGGTCTGCTGTTCGCCGAATGAAATCGCCTGTCGTCTACGCGTATCAGCCTTTCAGTCCTCGATCAGATACTGCTAAGGGGTAAATGGCCATACTCTTTGCAGGGTAGCATCATTGCTCTGGCGATTGCGGTTGAAAGACCAAGTCTTACGAGCAGCTATGACGATAGCATTGCCATCTTCCATATTGTCAGGTTGGATGGAAAAGGGAGTTTACAATAGAAGTGGCAGAGGCTGCGCCGAAAGGGGCGGCGGCTTAAATAAAGTAACAAGTGATAGAGGCTGTCTTCTTCCAAATGGGTTATCATTTCAACCCAGATGTGTAATATAGAATTCCAACATTCTGCCTTGCGATTTTCTGCCCAATGGGCGGCTATGCGTAAGTTATGGATGCGTGATTGGGGCTTTGACTATGACTGGTGATTGGCTTTTATGCTGGCGCTGCGTTGCTTGAGGGCTGTGTTGTATTTCATCCCATAGCGTGCAAAATTGTGTAACCAACCTTCTTCGTATCTGCAGCTATGGTGACGTAAATTATGCGTCCTGTGGCTTAACACCCTGGTTATGATTTCTTTTGACTTAGAGACCATGCACGCGGTAGCCGGTACATGAAGTACAAGGGAATAATGGATCCTAGGATTGTGCTGATGGATTCGTTATATTCGACAACTCCGTGTTTCCGCGCACATGACCTGTTACATATCGAATAGTTAGTAATTTACTCAAAAAGATATAGGACAAACCAAGTAACCAATCATTGCAAGTCCTTATCAACGTTATGACTCTATCTCGTCAAAGTAGTCCCGGGTAGGACTCCGACTCCGATGCCGGCCGGCCTATAAATATTCCGGCGGGGTGCGCCGCATTCGCGACTCATTCCGTCCATTCCCCAACGAGGGGCACCAAGAATTTTATTTCCAAACATCAACGAGCAACGACACAATGGCCAACGATTCGACACATACGCAATCACAAGTATACCTCTCCACGAGAGGTGGCGACTATGGTGTATGATACATCTGTTTTCAGACTCCCATTGACACTCCGCTGACCCTTGAAAGCTTGACTTTGAGACCGTTGTCCTAAAGGGATTGGCTGCCGATGGCGGTCTTTTCCTCCCCCACGAGATTCCTGCTGCGACAGAATGGGTGCGTACGAACGAGCCAATGCCGATTTCTCACATTCCCGATTGGAAGCGGCACGCGATAGGCAACGACTAACACATACCAGCAAAGCTGGAAAGATCTCTCGTACCAGGAATTGGCTTTCCAGATCTTCAGCCTATACATCTCCCGCAGCGAAATCCCCGCCGAAGACCTACAAGGCATCATCAACCGAAGTTACTCAACATTCCGCGCCGAAGAAGTCACACCTCTCGTCCCATTGAAGGATAACCTGCATCTCCTCGAGCTGTTCCACGGCCCTAGCTACTCCTTCAAGGATTGCGCTCTGCAGTTCCTCGGAAACCTTTTCGAGTACCTTCTTGCGCGAAAGAACGAGGGCAAGGAGGGAAAGGACCGACATCACTTGACTGTTGTTGGTGCGACAAGTGGTGATGTGAGTCACTTGTGGCCTGATGTTGAGGCAATATTCTAACAGATGTGTAGACTGGATCCGCTGCTATTCATGGTCTTAGGGGCAAGAAGGATGTGTCTGTTACCATTCTGCACCCCAAGGGCCGTGTCAGCCCTATCCAGGAGCTTCAGATGACAACCTGCACTGACGCCAACGTCCACAACCTTGCCGTCACTGGCACCTTTGACGACTGCCAAGTAAGGACATCTCTCCTGCGCAAAAAGGCGCAATGCTAATGAGACAATAGGACATCGTCAAGGCCCTCTTTGGCGACCCCGAGACCAACGCCTCCCTGAAGCTCGGCGCCGTCAACTCCATCAACTTCTCCCGAATCCTCGCCCAGATCGTCTACTACTTCTACTCCTACTTCACCCTGGCCAAGAAGTCCCCCGACTTCAAGGTCGGCGACAAGGTCCGCTTCGTCGTCCCCACTGGAAACTTTGGCGACATCCTAGCTGGATACTTTGCGACCCGCATGGGTCTCCCCGTCGACAAGCTTGTTATCGCGACTAACGAGAACGACATCCTTGATCGATTCTGGAAGACCGGCAAAT
This sequence comes from Fusarium sp. NRRL 53497, assembly GCA_013184445.1. Lineage (NCBI taxonomy): Eukaryota > Fungi > Ascomycota > Sordariomycetes > Hypocreales > Nectriaceae > Fusarium > Fusarium sp. NRRL 53497. Next base: position 482,258 of record JABCJZ010000091.1, read on the forward strand.
ACGAGAAGCAGCCCGCCAAGGGCCCTGAGGCCGAGGGTGGCCTGGAGGTTGATGGAGTCAAAGCTCACGAAGAGGGTGTCAAGGAGACTCTCAGCCCTGCTATGGACATCCTGGTGTCTAGCAACTTTGAGCGTCTTCTCTGGTTCTTGGCTTACGAGTTCGCTGGTACTGTTGGTATGGACGTTGAGTTCACCCGAAAGCAAGCTGGTCAGGAAGTCGACGCTTGGCTCAAGGATCTCAAGGTCAAGGGCGGTTTTGGTCCTGTCTATGTGGACGTCCTCAACAGCGCCCGTAAGACCTTTGAGAGTGAGCGTGTCAGCGATCCCGAGACCCTCGAGACTATCAAGAGCATCTACGAGCAAGTTGGCTACGTCCTCGATCCTCACTCCTCCATCGGAGTCACCGCCTCTCTTCGATCCGCCGAGCGCGCCGAGGCCAACATCCCTCACATCTCACTCTGCACAGCGCACCCCGCCAAGTTCGCCGGTGCCGTCGAGCTTGCTCTCAAGGATGAGAAGGACTTTAACTTCCAAGAGAAGGTTCTTCCTGAGGAGTTTGTCGGTCTTGAGAAGCTGCCCAAGCGGGTTTCTGATTGCTCAAATGACTGGAAGGCTGTGCGGGAGCTTGTTAAGGAGCAGGTTGAGAAGGAGCTTAGCGGACAGCATTAAATGTAGTATGAGATGAAAAGGTGTTGATTTTGGGTTCTATTTGCATATTTAGAGGTTCATAAAAATGATCGAAACAGACGAATTAGACATATTCTACGAGTTCGAGGACGAGATATTATGATGACGATGTAAATACTGCGCACCCGAGTTCGGGCAAGGAATTAATTCCGCTATTGACTCGAGGAATTCTGCCTCGTCATTTTAGCCGATTGGACCTTTTGAGATTTCAATGGCACGTGGATAAAATCTTTGAGTTGTGACTGGTGTAAGTGGAATGCCAAGAGGATTGATTGTTCAGCTCTCATGATGATCCCTGCTTTGGGCTCGCAGCTAACATGCCTTAACAATCTGATAAAAGGTATCGATTCCGCTGCCAAACTGAAATTATTAATCCAATTCGTCAAACTCAACATATTTACTTAATCCGCGAAAATGAAGTCTCAATTGTCTATCTCCCTGTCTTTCCTATCAGGTCTCATAAGTCTATCCATCGCAACAACCGCCGAAAGCGGCTATCTAGCAACCGTCACACTAGCACCAACCGCAACAGGAGCCGCTGCTTTTGACCTCGAAGACAAGCGCGCAGAGTGCTTCCAAGCTTGCTATGAGACATATGGAAAATACAAGTCCTGCACTCGGGGAAGCGTCAATCAGTGTTGGTGTAATGAGTCTGTTGATTGGGTTGATAGAGAGGAGGATTGTGTTTGGAGTATTTGTGGTCCATCTGCTTATAACGGTGAGTTTATGAAGGGTTAATGGAAGAGGAAGAGAGCTAACTTGCGTAGTATACGGTGATGTGTTGACGCGGGTTTGTGAGACTGTTAAGGATTCGGCTGGAGCGAGTAAGACGGCATCAGCTGTAAGTTTGAAGATTTGAATTTTGGATGTGTGTATTCTAATGAGGAATAGACCTCTGATAAGGAACCGACTCAGACATCGGCAGAGATTACCAGTCAATCTGAAGCCAAGGAGACTTCACCACTGAAGGGTGATGCTAGTAGTGAAGAGGCCACTACAAGTCGAGCACCAGCCGAGACTGCCAAAACAACGGAGACTTCAGCATCTACGAGTGATGCCTCAAGCGCGACTAGTGGAGAGGCAGCTGCTACGAGCTCCGAGTCAAATGGAAGCAGGAAAATGGGTTCGTGTATGAGCGTTCAAGCCGTCATGGCCGTTGGTGCGGTGTATCTTGCTGGGATCGCTTTTTGATATCTATGAGACAAGAAAGCGTATGGCATGGACATTTGATATTGAATTAATCACGTTTATTAGATATATAAAGATGGGGTAAGCCATGTTACTGGTTGGTTACTTGGAGAGAGTATTACATCACCTTTCAGTCTGTATCAACCTAAACTACCCCATTGCCACGTCTATACAGCCGTCTTAAACCCAGGACCCTTATCAGCTTATCAATGCTCAATTGCAGATCAGGGTCTTGAAATGCTGAATGTTACAACGCGTCATCGTTTCACAGCGGAACGCGGCACTTGGTCCAAAGTGAGTGTGGGGCCTGAGACCGATTTGGTATATCAGAAATCATCCCTGGTTATCTCCCTACTCAGGGCTGAGGGAACAGGATATGATCTGCAAATCTAGACACAAGTTTGATATAGCTTCAGACATGCTCCATATTGCCCATGGGGATATGACATGTCCCTTGGACCCTGAATTGGCGGCAAATGATGCAGTTTAAGCTAGCATTTATACATCTGTCGGTGGAGGTTTCTTTGAAATACATCTTTCTCCATTACTCTATAGCATTTCTTTAACCCGTTCAAAGTCGATGCCATGATAGACACATGGCAAGTTATCTTTACCAGCTCTGCCCTTGCTGGGTACTTACTGGCCTTACTATGCGATGATAACCGAAAGCTCATATTTTTGACTACTTTATTAGCAACATCATGTCTAGAAACTACATGTTGGTCCTTTTACCGGATCCTCATTCGTCCTCGATTTTTCTCACCGCTTCGCCATATACCTACACCTGGAGGAACCCATTGGCTTTGGGGCCATGGAATGAGGCTGCATCGAGAACCGTACTGCTCGCCGGTGAGGGAATGGTTAGTCAGCTCCCGTAGCTACACGCTCACATTTCTCTTACGATATTCAATACAGGAACGAAACAATCCCAAACGATGGTCTACTGAGATACCTGGGCTTCTTCAACGCTGAGCGCATTGTCCTCACGTCCCCCGAGGCACTGCACGAGGTCCTCGTTACGAAGAACTACTCGTTCCCTAAACCAGCCAGTCTAAGAGACACGGCAGGGCGGTTTCTTGGCTTAGGTCTTATTCTATCCGAAGGTGATGCCCACAAATTGCAGAGGCGAAGTATGAATCCTGCGTTTGCACCGCGGAATATCAAAGCGCTATATCCGCTCTTCTGGGATAAGACTCGAGAGATGGTCGACAAGATTACAGCTGGCCAGGCGAAAACGATACAAGTTGAAGATTGGGCCTCAAGAATCACCCTGGATCTCATTGGAGTAGCAGGTCTAGGCAGGGATTTTGGAGCAATACAAGATGAGAAGAATGAGCTGGTTAAGACATACAATGTAGTCTTTCAACCATCAGCTCAAGCCCGAATGCTGCATTTCATTGAGAGTCTGGTTCCAGCGTGGGTTCTTCCCGCTCTACCAATCAAGCTCAACTCGGATATTGGCTACGCAGCTCGATCGATACGGGAGACGTGCCGAGAGATTATTTCGTCGAAACAAAAGAAGTTGGCAGAGAAGAATCTGGATGATATGGATATTATGTCAGGCGCTATCCGGACTGGGACATTTACCGATAATGGGCTAATTGATCAGGCTATGACATTACTTGCTGCTGGTCAGTCATCTCCCTCCTTAGACATTGACTGGTGCTAACAGATTCTAGGCCACGATACCACAGGCTCAGCTTTTACATGGGGCGTCTATCTCCTCGCTCGACATCCTGAAGTTCAACAAAGACTAAGACAAGAGATCCGAAACCGACTTCCTCCACTCAAAGAAGCTAAGGAATCGCCAATTTCCAGCGTCAACATCGACAGCATGCCATATCTCCAAGCCGTCTGCAGCGAAATCCTGCGCTTCTATGCCCCAGTCCCACAGACTCTCCGCGAAGCAGCTGAAGATACAACTATAATCAACCAGTTCATTCCAAAAGGTACACGCATTGTCATTGCCCCATGGGCTACAAACCGCGCCTCAAACCTTTGGGGGCCAGATGCGCGAGTGTTTAACCCTGATCGATGGTTATATGAGAGTGCACATGGTGGTGCGGCTGATAAATATGGGTTCATGTCGTTTTTGCATGGGCCGAGGGCTTGTATTGGACAGAGCTTTGCAAGAGCCGAGTTGGCTTGCTTGTTGGCTGGTTGGGTTGGAAGTTTCGAGTTTGAGTTGGGGGATCAGAGGTTGATGAATGAGAGGGAGTTGGATATTAAGGGGGGGTTGACGGCTAGACCGGCTGGTGGGTTGCATATAAAGGTTAAGAGGCTATCAGAGTGGTGAGACTTGGAGTTAAATACACAGTAAAAATTATACATTGACATAAAGAGATAATTTACGAACGTCAAATAGAGTTATTCACAATTCCTCCAAAAAATCACCGATTTGAACGCTTGATGCGTGGGTATGCTCTCCAGGGACGCTTGCCACACATTCCAAGGCGGAAATGTTCCTCGTTGAAGAATCTATGATTTGCCTCGGCTTGGCTGAGATGATGTCAATGATGTCAAATGTTTTAACCAACTGGAGCAGTTCAAATTAGTTTCCTTGAAGTGGCGGATACGCGGCACTACTACATGGATGCTCTGTATAATTGCCGAATTGGGTAAGAGATCAGACCTAGACAAGATGATCTAAATTCAACAGATCTGAGCTGAATTATCTTTTTCCTTCTTTCTTTCAATTGATACATTCAACTTAACAAAAATCACGATAGAAAAGAACGAACACGATGAGCTTCGAACTATCTACATCATACGAGAGGTCGTTGCTCCGTCCTCTCGTCTTACCTAGCAATAATCCCTCTACCAAAGAGACGACGAACGTTACCGCTGAGTCTCAATGGCGCACTTCAACACACATCTTCCAAGGGACTGACGACCGCGACGAGACCGCTGCGTGGCCACCAGCCAAGTTCAACGACGACCCTTCAAACATTCCAAGCGATGAAGCATACAATATTCCCTACCATGCTGGTAGCAACAAACCCAAAGGTGGTGTGTTCAAGCTTTACTCAGGTCAAGAAAAGGGCCAGAAGACGCCCAAGGTTCCGGTGCCTAAATTGGTAGCAAAGCGGTACATTCCAAACACCCAACCAACCAACTCTGGAGAGGGAATAACTCTTGTTACACTTACGGGTATGGGAGTACCCAAGGAGATGTTTGAGCCGATGCTTGAGGACTTGTTACCCCGGCTACGAAAGTCTGGAGTTAAGGTTGAAGAGATTTGGTCGATAGACATGCCTCTGAGCGGCGCGACGGCCAAGGTTAACCCCGTGGGCTACTTATACGCCAACGAGAAAGACATCGTTCGAGATCTGCTGCTTTTCATCACAGCATATCTCCCTCGACAGCCTAGTCAAGATCTACCCAAGCATCTCCAACCTCGCAGACCAACAACTCAACCTCGACAACCCGCTCGGCAAAACCTCCACATCCTCGCCCACAGTCTCGGCGCCCAAGCCGCCATCCTAGCATCAGTCCACGCCCCGAATCTCTTCAGCAGCCTCATGGTAATCGACCCCGCCATGATCCCAGCCGGAAAGATCAACGACGGCATGGCTAAACTCCCCAAAGAAATCTTCTGTCTCGGTCTATCAGAGCATTATCCCGATCGCACAGCCGTTGAAAGAGCACTACGTGAGAATAAACGGACTCGAAATTGGGATGAGCGAGCTATCAAGATGTTTACGCAACACGGGGTAGTACCTGACGATAAGGGAGGAGTGCGACTTGTTGCTCATCCACGGCTGGATTGGGCTCTGTGGTATGATAAGCAGACACCTGCGGAGTGCTATGATCGGTTCACGGATATTAGTGTTCCGTTGCTTGCTATTATGCCAAAACGGCCATTTGCTGTACCGGCGAAGATGTTTGAAAAGGATGTTGGAAAGTTGAAGGAGAGGGCTGATGTTCGATGGGTTGAGGGGGGTACGCATCAGGTTGTTTACGAGAAGATGGATGCTTGCACTGGGTTTGTGGGGGATTGGCTGGGTGATTTGGCTGGGGAGAAGAGAGCTCGGTTGTAAGGATCTCAATCATTTTCTATATTCCCATTATTACATTATATCTTCTACCTACCTGCCGTAAGGCTCATAAGACGTCTTTAAATCATATACTTGAAGTTATAGTACCTGAATTTCTTAAATTTTATCTAAACTTTAGTATTCATTAATCGATATATATACAAGAACATTAGGCGCTTGCACCATCATGAGATCATGTTCTAATAAAAGGATTTGGCAAAGCTCCATTATTGTGTCTCAGCGCGAATTTTGGGCCTTCAATTGGCTGCAGTTTATGCATGTTGGTTGTATGTGTTTCATCTGCACCCTGAATCCTGGCATTGGATACAAGACAGGGAATATTGCTGGACGTAGCCGCCAGCATTTTAGTTAGCGAAAAGCACTACGACTTGGTGCGTTGCACTAACAATTATCTCAATAACCCATGTAGCTTACTCTGATTTCCAAGTACTCTTGCAGGTCGCAAGGCATTCTCGGCGTCAAGTTCACATTGATAAAGAGGCAATCCGCTCTGTGCTCAGACTCTTGTATTTGTCGCAAAACATACCACATTCATTATGGAGGAATATTCCAACACCATACGAGACCGCAAACAACATGAGGTCAACGTCACCGCAATACAAGACCTCCACACCACACAAAAACCAAAGCATGGCCCCATACGATCTTGGCTTTGGGAAAGCCTATCGTTGCTCTTCGCGGTAGCTCTTCTCATAGCTACAATCGCCATCCCAGCACATTACAACAACCAAGTCTTGCAGCCATGGCCCTACGATATCAGCCTTAACACTATTATCGCCATTCTCAGCACTTTCATGCGCGCTTCTATGCTTATGGTTGTTGCTGAACTTGTCGGTCAGATGGGATGGCAGGCTTTGCGAAAGCCTCGTCCCGTGTCTGATCTGCATCATTTTGATAATGCGAGCCGAGGTCTACTTGGAGCAATCAAGCTACTTTGGTCGGTGCCTCCAAGATTTGGGGGCATTATTGCTGCTCTTCTTATCATTCTATCCCCGGCAATCACTCCCTTTGCACAGCAAGCTGTCGCCACGGTTCCTTGCTCAAGAACAGTCACAGGAGCCCAAGCCTCGCTCCCCATATCACATTATGTTCCCCGTAAAGGATCGACCATCTCAACGAGCTCTGCCTCCTACGATCTCGCGGGTGATATGAAGGCCACCATGATAAACGGCATCGTTAATCCTAACGGAAGAGACTCAGCAATTGTTGGAACTTGCCCAACTGGAAACTGCACATTTCCGGCCAACTCCCAAGGCGTGACTCACTCATCTATCGCAATGTGCAGGTCCTGCATTGACACCACAGAGCTCATCAAGCTGAAAGTGAGTGGGAGAAGGAGCCACGTATCCAATGGCTATGAAGGGAAGATCTACAACTTCACTCTCCCAAATAACATGTCTATTGTGTCCTTCACTGGTCCAGACTTTCGGGCTGAGACTGGAGATTTGGATTGGGCACTCTCCATAGCTGGCTCCGAGTTTTCCGAGTTGACCAAGACAGCCGTCACGAATGTGACTATTCTGAGTTTCACGGCGAGTGCTTGCAACACAACTGGTCTGTACAATGCGACTTGCCCCAAGGACAAGTTCTCGTCAATTCTCCCTGAAAGTATGCAGTTCACGAATACTCTCGCCACTTCATGCACTATTTACCCCTGCGTGAAGCAGTACAAAGCCAAGATAGAGAAGGGAGCTCTTATCGAAGAGATTGTTCGCACTCAGCCGGCTCTGTATGAAAGCGTCGATGCCCCCTTGGCAGGAAATCGGACGGCTGTTCCACCGTCTTGTGTCATCAAAGGCAAAGAATATAATCTCGGAAATTTCTCTCAGTCTGATACCCCCCCAACAACAAAGGTCTCACCCCTCACTATCAACGGCACCAACTACACCATCCCGAACGAGTGTCTTTACAAATTTACGTTTGGATATAACCAAGCATTATGGAGGTATATGGAGACGTTGTTCTCCAGAGGCGTGTGTGCTATCAGCCCTCTGGTCGGGAAAGAGCCTGATTGTGCTGAGCAGTGGTGGCTTCTTCCGCTCATGAACTCCTCCTTTGCCGATCTGGATCTTGCCTTTGACCACCTTACTACGGCTATGACGAATAGTTTTCGCAAGCAGGGATACCTTGGCCCTGATCTGGAAGATGAGACTGATAAGGCCATTGGTGAAGTGGCAGAGATGGCTATCTGTACTGTCTTCGACTGGCGCTGGGTTCTGCTGCCGGCTGGTCTGATGGCGATAACGATGGGCTTGTTGATATTTGCAGTTGTGCAAAGCTGCTTGAACCCTAGGATGCCTGTGTGGAAGACGTCGATTCTTCCATTGTTATTCTATGGGCCTAATATTTCGGATGATCGGACGCAAGAGACGGACCTGGATAACTTACAGAAAGAAACTCGGAAGATGGTTGTTCAGTTCCAAGACCAGGATGGTGTTAGACTTCGTCAAGTAAATACGAGAGGCATGGAGAGTTGAAAATAAGGACCTAGTTAGCTCGAAGGATAATAGATAGAATAACAAGAGTCATCAAGTCTTCTCTTATGTTACCTAAGCTTTAGGTACGTCTTAGAAAATATAATTGGATGCTAGACACTATACGTCATGCATGACCGAAAGAGATATTTAAACAGGCAGTAAATCATACTTACTTCACGTTGTTACGGCTCTGATGTTCAATTGCAATCTAAATTGACGAAATATATTTATTGCCCAGCAGGGACTGTAGATCTAAGTAATATGTGACATGTTAAATCCCGTCCAAGCAGTCAATGAATCCTTGTTCCGTAGCTCCGTCTCATGCCCAACGAAAAGTGGATTACTTCTGTTACTACCTGTTAGCCATTGTATCAGTTGACTTGAAATGAATCCTTACTCCGCAGTTCTTGCAAGTGCAGCTTTGGCCGCAGTTACAAGAGCTAGCTCCACTGCATCCACAAGTAGATCCGCAATCGCAAGCCATGATGGTTTAGGTTAATCAGTAGAGTTTGCTTTGAATATGTGTAAAGAGTTGCAAGGTATGAATTATGAAGAAGTTTGAGTGAGTATCATGAGGTTAGACACCTAAGGGGGCTTTATATACCCCCAAACCCCCGCATCTGCATCTGGAATAGGTCTCATGATGATATCAGCTTGATCATGACGCATTCATGACTACTTCTAATAAGGCACGGTCTTCGGGCCGTCGGTATTTATGTCATGGGACGAAGATAGACTTTGGCTTTGCCAAACTTGGCTACACGGCAAGTCACAAGTTGGTTGCCCATTTATCTCTACTACTTAAGACTCAGGCACAACTCTCTAATATGAGTGATCTAAATCTTGACATATTTTACATAAACTTTAGGTATTCCTGAATAAATTTAAATAATGTTTAGGGCCTATACTTCTTACATCTTCTAAAGAGTTTTTATATCCTAGTAGAGTAATCTTGAAAGGTATTCCCTCTCGTGCCGCGGCCTCCATCCCACCAGAAAGGGCCAAGATCTCCTCCATCTTCTTTTCCTTCTTATCACACAAGCATGATAGCCTCAAACCATAATTCTTTTAACATTCTAACTGACTACATAGTTACTACGTAACTTGAAATATCCAAGTTTCATTTCCTATCATAGAAGGTGTTGATAGTACGGGTAAAGCCTCTCTATTTTGCGACTATGAGCTCCTCTAAAGAGACGCGAAATGTGGAACGCTCTGCTTTAGTTGATGACATTGACATATTGGGAAATTGACTAAGATTATCTCAAACCTCGATCTAGCTGTAGAAGTGATAGCTGCTTGGATCACTTGGACACCAAGCTCCGGATTCCATGGCCTATTCTCATTCTCCTGGCCACTCTTCACTCCCAGTCCTCCAGCCTAACCACTCTTCTCCTCAAACTTCTCAGGATAAATCTTCTTAACAAAGTACCTAGTCGCCAACTGATCAACAAACTCCACGACCTTGACAACCTTTGACCCATCATCATTAAAATCCAAGATCCACGCATGCTCCATAACAAGTCTCTCCATCCTTAAACACTTGATCAGACTTGATAGTAGCCGCAGATCTGCGAGCTTCCACGTCGATGGTCAAGTTAGAAACCTCAATTGTCTTTATAGCTCCCTTCTTCAGGTTGTTGGCGATTCCACCCTCGCAAGCAGAGTTATCGTGAGAGAACTTTTCAGGGACACCGAAGAAGTCTTTGAGGGTAAGAGGACGGTAGAAGCGTTGGCAGTTCTCGGCAACATCACGGTTGATGATCGAGGGGTCGTTTTGTTCTCCTACTTCAACGTAGGCGGCGAAGAATTGTCCAGAGTTTTGCTCAATGGCCTCTCTGAGGTTTCCGTTAGAAGTCATGTTTGGCTGTTGCAGATTGTAAGTTCTTGAAAATGATTCTAAGCTTGATGGTTTAATCCAGTGTTTCTCTGGGCTCTTAGCAACATTTTATAGACGTCTGATTGCCACCTCTAAGTCATGCCCGGGTCAGCTTACACAAGTTCCAGATACAAGGGCTAACCATTGGCCATATATTTCTGCCCAAGATCTCACCTTGTAAGACTAACCTGCCCAAGTTTGGTAAAACCATGCCAGATCGAGAAATTTATTCGATGTTCATGATCTTGAATACTCTCCCAATTGATGCAAATAAGACAGCCTAGAGTGTTAATGACATGAAGTTGGAGTTGCACTCTGATCTGCACTCTACCCTTTCAGATAATTCTCTAACGGCAGAAGGAGGGATTAATACAATGTATGATAAAATAGACCTTATATAGATGTATTTGTAAGTTTAGGGAGGACTCAATACTGCATAAAAGGTCAGTCGATTCCGTACCATTCTTCAACCCCCGAGCCAGTATATGTTGAAAAAGAATTGCAGACCGCATCACGAACCAATAATCCAATAAGCCATGTGAGACTTGTATGCCTTTTAGATCGTCAGTGGTCAATTTTGCCACGGCGTTATGATATAGACAAGACAGATGGCTCCAGGGTAGTCTTGCACCCAGTATGAGAATGGGGATGGAAGCAGTAAGAGCACATTTTAACATCTTCATACAAAAAGTCTGATTCACTGCCTTGGAAGAGGAAAGGATCGGAAACGGGGAGAGACTAATAATTCTATACAGCATGAAAGGGTTGCAGTAATTGACGTGTAACTACTCCATCTGGCTAAGAGTGGGCGACACAGAAAATCAGTCACAGGACAAGGTTCGTTTAAAGGTAATCAGTAGGGAGTCATTAAATATATTGCTCAAACTCCAATTCATCATCATGTTTCCTGCTCATCAAGCGACTGTAACCTTGGTTGTAACTCTTCAAAATTTGACTTGCCCTCCTCATTTGGGTATGCTTGAAACACCATCCTCCTCATGAGCCGTCGCGGCGCTCTTCGACCAGTAAATAACTCAAATTGAGCAAAACCTTGCTCTGGCAGCATATCAAGACCATCCATGCTGACCCATCCGCGATGGGACTCTTTTCGGAACTGTGCCAGGAAGGGCGTATCTAATGTCTTGTATGCGAGCTCAATGGCGACACCACCAGTCCGGCTTCCCAGCCATTCGTTAGGGAGCGTGAGTTCGGGGGCGGGGACATTTCCGATCGGATGAGTTGGGATGCAAGAAACAATCACCGTCGGTAGCCGGAACTCTGTCGGCCAGGCATCCTCGATTGACTCAATCACATGGAAGCGAGAGTGTTCGCTCTCTGCGCTCAGTACGCCGTAATCCTTCCTCTCGAGCACTTGTGTAAAGTGCGATACCATCTTCTCGGCGTTCTTTGGTGTGCGATTGTAGATAACAATATTCTTGATGCCAACTTGGAGCATGGCGTAGACTGTGGCTCTGGCCATACCGCCTGCTCCGATGACAAGACCACAGCTACTCGACACGACAGCATTGGCGGGAGAGAGGCCGCGACGAATGCATGCCCGAATGCCAATCCAGTCGGTGTTTTCGCCGTAGAGCGCCTTGATAGGCCCTGATCGATTGGTACTGTCGAAAAAGGCAGCGCCAGTCGGAATTGTGCCGTCTTCATTCAGAGAGCGGATGGGGATAAGGGTATTGACAGCACCAATAGCTCTGGCATGTTTGCTCAATGAGTGAGTCAAGGTGATAATCTCAACTTTGAATGGAAGGCCAATTGACCCGCCGCCAAATTCTGGGTCTTCAATTAAATGTTTGATCCCTCGGAGGGACGAGCAAGACACTGGCTCGTAGGTATGTGGAAGTCCGGATGCCTTCAGCGCTGCTTTGTGCATTGCGGGCGATAAACTGTAGCTAACATTGGCTCCAAAAACATACAGCTTCATCTGATCATATATAAATGACGAGAAGAGAGCTTCTGTCGCACCCACAGTGGTAATGGATGGTGTTATTGGTGGCTTGGGATTCACCCGCTCCAATGAATGTGGCCGAACAACGGTAAGTATGCGATTGAAGGCTTGGGAATTGCGACCCAAAGGCCCAGAGTTATAGGAGATGAGGGGAATTTTCGGTCCTTGTAAAGCGGCGACCGATGTTTTTAAGCAATGGATACGGAAGTTGTCTTCCATCGATACCGCTGGTCGAATCAATCTTGCGAGGTGGCAACCCAGATTGTTAGCCTTCTTATACCAAGACATCCATATTGAAGATTCCCATGATGGGGGATCTGTGATAATGAAACAATTACCAATGATCTTGGTTCTCTTTCGGATCGATAATATGCGGGAGATGTGGACATCTTCAAGTCGAAGGTCGACGGTCATCATCTCCGGCGCGAGACGTACGGCATGGTGAATGAGGTCGAGGTAGACACGCAAGACTTCATCACTTGCTGTGTGAGGGAGAAACAGGTGGAGGATAATGGGTAGGATGGTGCTTCTTCTGACAACTCCGACACCCTTAGTGATATCAGCAAGCAGCTTTGCGCTGGCTTCAGATGTTAATGTGCCTTGCTCAGCATGCTCAGATAGATCATGGACGACAATTTGAACCACGTCTGCTCCGATAACATGCTCTTCGACATCTACAGAATCTTTCAGGACATCTGTCAGAGGAATTGAGGTGGCATAGGTAAAATTGCGTTCCTCTGCAGGGATCCTCGATAGTGGAAATGCAGAATCCATAAATGGTATTGTGCCTGCTGGATAGACAAGCGACAAGAACTTGAGAAAGTGCCGCTCAACGTGTTTCAACGTCAAATATGGAGCCGGTGATCTATGCGCCGATGCTCGAGAAAGCGACGACTTGGCTACCTTCTCAGTAACATTGAAGAACTCAAAGTTGGTGCAAGACCTGAAGATGGCATTGCTAACATCAAGAAGATTTTGCACCTTGGTGTTGTCGCGGAGCTTGAGGTGATTCTGAATGGCATCGGCATCACGCACAATGTGGATAACAGGATTGGTCGCTGCAAACTCTCGGAGGAGGCTCTGCACGCGATTCTCCATCCAAGAGCAGACAAGAATACAGCCAGTGGAATGGCGCTGCAAAGTGCCCTGTAAGACCTTGGCTTGCTGTTTGTAACACTCAGAAGACCCATGCTCAGACTTGTAAGCGGCACTTGAAAGACCCATGGCTCTCTGGAAAGTCGGTTCAAGATCAATGACTTTGCGACCCATGGCCGAGGATGCCATGATAGCTAATGTCGACTTTCCAGCTCCGCGCATACCAAGAAGGACCATTGACGCATCTGGATTAAAGTCTGGAACCTGCCCCGTCAAAGGAGGGAAGGTTGGAGACGGCGTGCGAGTAAGACCATCGTGTTGGTCGGTATTGGAGGGAGCTGCGGATTGGGAATTGGCCCGCGAATTGGCTCGAGAGGCGGATTGGGATGGAGGTTGAGATTGGAGCACGTCGCTCAGTTTAAAAGGTTGGGATTGTGGTGTCGAAGGATCGAGGTTATCACGGGGAATTCCACCATTGTAGTGAACGTTTCTCGTTCGGCCATGGCCGTTCGGTCGTAGCAAGGTATCCTCACGGCCAAGCATGGCCCCGATGGACCTCTTAACGCCTGCCATTTCGTATTTCGTGTAATCTGGACTGTGTTGACCAGTGTAGTGTTAAGACGGCGCCATAGCCACCTGGTTATCGCGGGCTGTACTCTGAAGAGGCTCTAAAGAAGCATGGACTTTGTTGAGTCGGAGAGGATGGTGTGATGTGGGCTTGTCGAGGAGCGTAGAGTGAGTAGAGTCCGTCTGTCAATTGTCAAGTGGGTGGGCGCTGGGCGCAGGAGCTCGGCAGATCCCCCGCCAGACAGTCTGGGGCAGGACCGTGACAATTGGTCGGGAAAGTGTTTATCCGACCCACTCCGAAGCCCTGTCCAATTACATCGGTGATGATTCGGCCGTCGGATTTGGAGGCTGGAACCTACAGACAATCCCCAACCCCAAGAAACTCAGAATTATTCCAGGGCCCCAGATTCTCCCCGCATCGCATCGCATCACGTCTCATCGTATCGTATTGTACCGTATTGCTTCTTTGAGGTGCTGCATTTCAATCCGGTCATTGAACTGCATGACAATGGCACAGTACCCGCGTATCTGACCTGAGCTTTTATTGACATGGGACTTGCATCTCCATCCACATCGTCGTCACACTAGCAAGCATTCATTCTGTTCATCAGCACTCAGGCTCATCTCCCCTCATTTTTCTTTTCGTTTCGTCATGCCTGCTGGCCTCACGGCGCAGGTAGCTCATTTATTCTCTGGTCCATTACATCCAAGCAATGCCGCCTAGGAAACGCGAAAACGATGCGGATACTACCAGCGCTCCCGCGACGACAGCTCCCGCCAAACGTCAACGAGTCTCTCTTGCCTGCGATTCGTGTCGCACTGCCAGAGAGAAGTGTGATGGCGCCCGTCCTCACTGTGGAACATGCACTGCGCAAAACAGGCCATGCTCATATACCCCTGCGTCCCGCAAGAGAGGTGTGCAGACGGGCTACCTGCGAACCATTGAGTTGTCGCTCGCCTGGCTTTTTGAACAGGTTCCTGGCTGTGAGGGAGCTCTACATACTCTCCTTACACAGAACGACGGAGAAGATGGCACCCGTATCCTCGCGACAAAGGACAAAGCTGGCCATCGCCTCTATCGCCGATGGAGTAAGAGTCGAGTCCATAAAGACATTGGCAGATTGCTGTCGGATGAGAAGACACCACAGAACGATACGTCGGCGGACGACTCGGGGACCGAAGATAGCAGCCCGCTTGGCCCTCAATTGTTTGACGGCAAACCATCTCCTGGACTGTCGATACCAGGCATCAATCCACCACAAACGAGTGTTCCGGCAGCCTCTTACAGCTTCAACGATCCAGATAGGCCACAATTACCTACCAAGCTGACATTGCCTCCACACTGGAAACGGCTTGTAGACATCTACATGTCTTACACTCACAGCTGGTTCCCGATCCTCGAGCCTGGAATCATCACACGCACAGCCTCGACGTATCCTCCAGAGGGTCTTATCATCGAAACGAACCCCTCATCGGCTCTTCACGCTCAACTTTGGGCTGTCTTTGCCGTATCCGCATTTCAAGACGCCGCTTCGTCAGAGCCATCACACCATCATGGATACTCCCCCGACGAGATTTACTCTATCGCTCGACGACTTATACCCTCCAACGACGAAACCCTCGAATTGGCGCATATCTCTTCACTCCTACTTCAATCGCTAGTACTTCTTGGTCAGAAGAAAACTATGCCAGCATGGCTGCTTATAGGCCGAGCCTCGCGCCTTGCTTTGTATTATCGGGCAACAGCGTCTCATATGTTTCCTGTCAAAGATGGCGGCGAAGCATCTTTAAACCACAACGAAGTTAGGGTGCTTGCGGGAAGCTTTATTTTGGATTCTCTGGCTTCCCTTTGCCTTGGACAGCCTCAAGTGACGTCGGGCATTCGATATAGCCTTCCCCGTGTGGCTGCAGGGGAATCGCTCGACTTGAACGAGCTTTGGGCTTCTGTTTCGGGATTCGGAATGGTGCCTGATGATGAACAAGAATCAACACCAGATTGTGCATCACCACTCACAACATTTCAGCAACTTTTTGCTTTCTGTAGACTTTGGGGCGCCAGCATGGATGCAAGGCTGCATAAAGATCGCAATTCCCAACGAATCACCCCTGAAGACCTTGTTAGGAGTCTGGATGCTCGATTTTCGTTTTGCAATTCCCTCATTTTCGGCGGGTCGACGCCAAGGGTTCCTTCGGCATACCTCCTCCAAGGTATGTTCTTGGCAATAACCTTGGACTTGGTGCCCGGTCATCGGCCATCCCTCTTGTCTAATTTCATAGAGGTTGTTGAGTCGTGTCTGGAAAACTTTGGGCCAGGTGGAACGCCACCAATCATAGCCATCTTGATGGAGATAGTGCAGCACCACGGCCATGGAAACCGAATGCAAGAGCACGACCAGACCAAGTGGAATACGACAATAGAATTGCTCACAGACAGCTGGAAGCCCAAATTTCAAGGGCTAGACGCATCTAAAAACAACCAGCACACTCCTAGTTCTGTGGATCCCTCACGCCGCCCAATAGTCAGTCCATCATTTATGGATGAGTTATCAACCGCCTCTCATCCCTCACATCACACTGACCACCCTGCCCCTATCACATCCGGAGAACTGGAACATGAGCTTGGGCGAATGCAGCAGCGGCAAAAAGAACAACAAGCATTATCATACGAACGACAAAGATATCAAACTACGGCTGAACGTAGCCCAGCTACCTCGCAGTCTCTATACACACTTACACCGAACCTGACCTTTCATACCCTTCATACTCCTTCTCTTGACGGACAAATAGGATCGTTAAATCAACACTCGATGCCAAGTCAGCTGCTAGATTACGATGCTATTCTGGATGAACTTGGATCCATAGACTGCGCGGACGGTATTGATGTGGATCCTCAATTTATGACTAACTTGGGCTTCGCGCCAGGATGTGATCTGGGCGAGATGTTTCAAGGCGATTTTGGGACATGATTTAATGCAATTTAATCAATCTATTTCACACGGGTACATATTCACCCATGGTCCATGTGCACTACCTTTACCTGTGAGGTCTTGGCTGTTCGAGACGCGGCTGACTGGCGGAGCGTGTCAAATCTGGTCAAGCCAAGAACCTTGGGTCAATAACATCCACTTCATCCTTGGAGAATGATATCTTTTTGCTTACGCGGTGTGCTGGGTCTATTGAAAAGCCTCCAATAAACCTCGGAAGCATGCCGACATCGCCGTGTGACTGGAGAACACAAGGATAAATGCTGAGAGTTTGAGAATTCATCCCCGTTTATTGACGAAATAAGGTTAGATCCGCGGCCACATGGTGGTAATGATGCGGAGACCCCAGAACTGTCGAGTCAGGATGTGCCACCCTGGATAAGCCTTTATCCTACGACACGAGCTCTCGGTAACATGGCACTTGGGCGCCCTGTCTATAGGAGCAAAAGAACTGATGACAATCTCAAATCTCATGCTTCGACGGAAGCATATTCTTCCCCCACAGATCCAACCCCGCAAACCCCGGACTGGATCTCCAGCACTGGAGAAGCAATTATTCGGTTGATGGATTGAGTTGGCCCTTGCTGGCCCAGAACCACACTAGTTTTTGGAGACGTTGACACCTAGACTAGGGGGATATGGGTCAACTCGCACTGATATAAATCTTTGCCCCCCACTGACTTGGATTGTCTTTTCGAATCTCCAGTTCATCCACAACCTTCTTTGCAACCTTATCTCCCCACAGCTGCAACAGTTTTCAAGCAGCAAAGTCAAGTCTGAACCTTGCAAAGCCTCAATCATGGGCATCTTGACTCTCAAGGAAGATCGGCCTACGCCGAAGGCCGTCTACAACTGGCGCGTCTACACCTGCGCCGCCATTGCATCAATGGCTGCTTGTACCATTGGTTATGATTCCGCCTTCATCGGCACGACCCTTGCTCTGCCCTCCTTCGTCGCGGAGTTCAACTTCGCAGGCTACGAACCTGATGCGCTGGCTCTGGTCAAGCAGAACATTGTGTCTGTCTACCAAGCCGGTGCCTTCTTTGGCTCTCTATTCGCCTACGTCAGCAGTTACTTCATCGGTCGTCGATACTCTCTCATCCTCTTCTCTCTCATCTTCGTGGTTGGTGCCGGTATGATGCTCGGCGCCAATGGTGCCCGCGGTCTCGGCCTTATTATCGGTGGACGCGTCCTGGCCGGTATCGGTGTTGGTGGATGCTCCAATATGACACCCATTTACATCTCTGAGCTGGCTCCTCCCGCTGTTCGAGGTCGCCTTGTCGGTCTTTACGAGGTTGGATGGCAAATTGGTGGTCTTGTTGGTTTCTGGATCAACTACGGAATCAACCAGCACCTCCCCTATGCTCCTGGCCAGAACGAAAATGTCTGGCTGATTCCCTTCGCTGTTCAACTCATCCCTGCCGGTCTGCTTCTTATCGGTGCTATCTTCATTCCTGAGTCACCTCGATGGTTGTTCTCCAAGGGCAAGCGCGACAAGGCCATTTCGAACCTTTGCTGGATGCGAAACCTTGACCGAGAGGATATTTACATTGTGGAGGAGATTGGCTTTATCGACGCTGAGATCGACCGATTCAACAGTGCTGTTGGTTCTGGTTTCTGGAAGCCTTTTGCTGCTCTCAAGGACCGCAAGGTTCAGTGGCGCTTCCTCCTTGGTGCTCTTCTCTTCGTCTTCCAGAACGGTAAGCATCTCAACATCCAATTGATATTCAGTGACTAACATATTCTTGCAGGCTCCGGTATCAACGCTATCAACTACTACAGCCCCACTGTCTTCAAAAGCATCGGCATCACCGGTACCAACACTAGCTTTCTTACCACCGGTATCTTTGGCGTTGTCAAGACGACTCTTACCTTTGTCTGGATCCTGGTTCTCATTGACCACGTCGGTCGCCGAATGATGCTTATGATTGGTGCCACTGGTGGTGCCTTCTGCATGTACTTCATTGGTGCTTATATCAAGATTGCCAACAGCGAAGCCAAGATTGCTTCTGGCGAGAAGGTCAGCCTATCCTCCGGTGGCATCGCTGCTGTCTTCTTCTTCTACCTCTGGACCGCTTTCTACACTCCCTCTTGGAACGGTACCCCCTGGGTTCTCAACTCCGAGATGTTCGACCAGAACACCCGCTCTCTCGGCCAGGCCAACGCCGCCGCCAACAACTGGTTCTGGAACTTCATCATCGCCCGCTTCACCGAGCAGATGTTCAACGCCTGGGGCTTCGGAGTGTACATCTTCTTCGCCACCCTCATGGTCATCTCCATCATCTTTGTCTTCTTCTGCATCCCCGAGACCAAGGGTGTTCCCCTCGAGGCTATGGACAGACTCTTCGAGGTCAAGCCCATCCGAAAGGCTAACCAGACTATCATGGAGGAGCTTAGGCTTGAGGACGAAGAGTTCCGTCACAATGCTGGTGGTGTTGATCTGCGAGATGAGAAGGCCAATGCTGAGCAGATTGAGGCTAAGGCTTAAAGGGTGATTGGTACATGAAGTGGGTGAAGTTTAATTAGAGACTAGGTTGAATATATCCTTTCATATCTTGACGTGTTTATCTTTTACTTTTTGATTCGACACTTGTGTAATTTTTAGAAGTTGATTCCTTTCTTCCAATGTTTGTTGTTCTTTTCTTAACACCGTAGTTACAATTTGTTATGTTGATCGGCTGCCCATAATTATTACATTACCAACTCCATAACAATATGCAGCCTAATACCGTAACGACTCAAGAGATTGGCCACGACCCGTGGGTCCAAGGCTTGTTTTTCTAGCTATATAATTAGAGCGAAATAGGTCTAAGCCGGCCATACTCTTTACCTAAAGTAATCTTAAGCTATCATAAACCTTAGACAGCTTGAACCTAATTTTAGAGGACCTATAGGTCGTGGCCAATTTCTTGAGTCGATATGGTATTAGTAGTTTAGCTCCTTGTTCTACGTGGGGTTGTATTATCCCATGAAGGTCCCTGAACGGTGTTTCATCAAATTTGCTACAATTAGCTATTTTAATCTCTTCAAGAATCTCAGTCTCTATCTCAACTACCTAGTAAAGCTTCTATGGCTCTCAATCTAGCCTCACTGAGTGAGTCGTAAGCGAGCCTTCTCAGATGCAAATATGGAAGTATTGTCGACCTTTTGAATGGCCCCTCAGAGCCCTTGAAAGGGTCCTCGTCACGGTAAGCTGGCGAGTTGAAGAAACCTCTGCCCACGACTTAACCACTCCATCTTCAAGAGAGAATTCCAAGCGTTCCTGGGAGCATCGCCACGTAATCTCAGCTCTAGAATCATCCTGGACGTACCGAAACAAGCATGCAAACCCATCGCCGGAATACCACAACTCCATAGTTCGCAACCGAGGCAGGTTCTTTGCCGCTTGGCCGGCCAAGGTCAAGCAGTTTGTTACACTGCTCTGTTTTGACCTATGGCTCAGAGTTTTAGTAAACATACAGAGATTCTCAAACTAAGATTCCTCGCATCTTCCTCCAGATGTGATTTCCTCGAAAAATGGGACGATATCGAAGTCGGTCGGTGGACGGAAGTCAGTGAAGCGGTGGCATGATCTAGCCAAGAGGATAGATAGTGGGAGGCTAGTGGCCTTAAAGCTACATGAATCTGGAATCTCCCTCCTACTAAATTTGAAGCTTTTGCATGTTGTCGGAAGAGAAGTCATCAGCTGTGCTGACATATCTGCATCAAATTCTGTTAGCAATATTCCCCCCAAAAGCTCGGTTTGATCAATACCTTCTATAAGTTTCTTCTGCTGTTCATCTATGCGCGCTACTGTAGTCGCATAACAGAATGATTCCAGTGCCACAAAGCTCTTTCGACAGAGTTTAGCCAGAGACTCGAGCCCTATGACTCTCCGAGTGATAATACAAACTGTAAGGCCCTTGACTATCGGTATAGAGGGTAGATTACGTGCTGTTTTCGAACAAGAGTGTTGTTTCTTGACGAGGGATGGTTTTAGCTCCAGTGGTGCTCCTCGAAGTCGTTGTATTTTCTCATCCCAGTCTAGCCCACGGAGGGCGGCCATACGAAGCCTCGCTCTACCTCTGTTACTTGTTGCCTTTTGGTGTCGTGTTCTGTAAAACTTCGCAACGGCGTCAAACAGATTCTTTTTCTTTCTGAAGAGAGGAAAGAATCTATCATGGAGCTCATAAATGTACTTATGGAACTCATAGTCGTTGGGCGAACGCGCGTCAAGGTCAAGTCTCAGCCCACCATAATCTCCCAAGATGATAGGATTTTGAGAAGAGCTGCCATAGCCTGGGTAAAGATTCGATTGTTCTGGGTGATGTTTGTCGCACTTTCGGGCTTGGCGGCTATGCGATGAGTATAAGTCATGAGGTTGATGCGAACTCGTAGGTTCCTGATGTAGTCCAGCCTAACCACATTGTCGCCCTGAACAGTTCTAGCA
This sequence comes from Fusarium sp. NRRL 53497, assembly GCA_013184445.1. Lineage (NCBI taxonomy): Eukaryota > Fungi > Ascomycota > Sordariomycetes > Hypocreales > Nectriaceae > Fusarium > Fusarium sp. NRRL 53497. Next base: position 503,584 of record JABCJZ010000091.1, read on the forward strand.
AAAGCGGGTAGATCTGTATTGTTGAGGTCCAAGTCTCGAAAAGTTTGTCTCTGAAAAAAGTCTTTCCATTCTCGCGATACAGCGGCTAGGAGAGGTGCTATGGGGAATCCGTACCCCGGCTTTTTTCTTAGAATTATGCACCGCAGAACCATAAGACGAACCTCTGGGGGGAATGAGTTCCAAGAGGCCATGTTGAAAGTTGAGCGAAGAGAAGGAGTGGAGGTGGCGATGGGTTTGGTTTAGGAGGACTTCTTATATACCCCAAGCAGCTATAATAAGGTTGGTTCATGGTCGAGTCATTGTGTAAATTTGTTTGGAACTCATTGAGGGAATATTCTTGTGACTCATCTTTAATTATTTCAAAAAGGATAAGAAAGTAAAAAACAAAAATAGAGTTTTCTTAATGTGCCACCTTTTGGCCGCGTTGGCATCGTTGAGTTCCGATGTTCTGGCAGTGGTAGTAAGGTAAGCAAACGAAGGAGCAAGGATTAGTCGCTCAGACTTTCTGAGGCTCCTTGCTGCACGCTCCTTTTGGCACCTAAGTTGCGAGATCCTTAAACATAATAAAATAGCTATTTATAGAAAATTTAATAAAATACCATTCAGGGACCTTCATGGGATAATACAACCTCCCTGTTGTCCGTGATAATATCCATCCGTCGATCAACTGCATCAAAAGCCTCATCTCTCTGAAAAGCTCTAGGCCATCCGTAGTCTCAATACAACTGCTTGATCTACTGGATACCGTAATAATTCAAAAATTCGGCTGTTCTAAGTCCCATGTTGCAGTCGCCTTACTTCGCAAAGGTAAAGCCACTATATCCTAATTACATTACGTTTTGACAGAGCGGCCTGCGATAGGATCACGACTAGAGTCGCAAAACCTAGGATAGTCGTAAACGTCACTGCCATCTAATCAAGCAGCATTGTTAGTAAAGTGTAGAGTTATATGAGGAATGCCACTTGCCTTGGAGTTGCCATCCCACCAGCCATCATCTCTTGGTTTTGAAGGCCCAAATTCAGTGCCAGCCCATATCAGAACCGTCAAACCGACTACCATACAAAAGATGGCCAGGACCAGAAAAGCGAGGCTGAATTCCCATGCGTAGACCTGCAGCCAGCTGGGTATAGCCTTACCATCAGATCGTCGTTTTCGACCAAGGCTGTCTCGGATCATGCCGAGGCCATCAGGATGTGCCGACAGTCGGTGAAGGCGCATGCTCTGGACACCTGCAATAACTACTGAGAAGAGTGCAAAGACGAGGCCACCGAACCACATAGTTCGCACTGACCAGGGCTTGTTGCGGCCGTTGGGGAGGACATCTGGCCAAGAACTCGTCGAGCTGAGACAGCTTGAGAGGAGGGCACCCTGTTGCAGACGCAGAGTTAGCAGCGTATACGGAAAGGATATGCATGAAGCATACAAGTGTTCCGACAAAGTTCAGTTCCTGCACTTTATGGTCACGCCAATTCTTGGTCAGTTCGTCTTGCTGGGTCTGGTCGTCTTCATTCAGCATCTGGATGATAGTGTCGCACGCTATCGAGTTCCCTTCTAAGAAGTTAAAGAGCGGCATGATGGCGAGTGTCGTTCTGGTCTATGTTAGCCTTAGCATACTGGAATCTCATTATCAGCTATAAATGACTCACTTAAACGTTTCTGTTTTGCCTGAGAAATTATAAGCTGTTGTTTGTTATGGCGACGATCTTGAACCTGAGGAAGAAGGGAAGCGAGGGGAGGGGGGTTTTATTTACCCCAATACTTGAGATTGGAGAAATGATCTTGCTTCCCACATGACTGCCAAGGTAGGCGTATATGTCGTCATAAGGCTGTAATCTCGATTTGATTAGATTGATAAAATGGGATATAATAAAGTAGTAGTTATTTTTAACTAAAAGTTACGCTAAAAGCAATGAATGGTATGACTTTCTCTTAAGCCAACTCGCTGCGGCAAAACTCAAATTATGCTGTTGTGTAATAACACCAGTCAAAGAAGACAGGCCATTAAATCACTCAAAAGGATAAGGATAAGAGGGCGACATGGTAGCTTGATATTTGAGGTTTCTATTCAACTTGATTCTTGTTCTACTCCCTTCGAATTCGGGATGCAGCTTTCAGGGGATCGATGATCCAACTTTGATCCAAGTCACTTGGATCATCCCCTTCTGAAGTGAACCATACAACTTCGAATCCCATGACTTTGGAATTCTTGGGGAACTTAAACGAAGATATCTTGTTGTAGTCTGCGTTTCCAATATAGAATGCGTCGGACTCGGAAACAATAACCCGATGTCCCTTGTTGAGAACCTTTTGAGTAGTGCCTTTATGCCAGGTTTGTATAATCCAATCTTTGGATAGGTTGATGTCCTTTCCCTCATCAGTAAGAGGATCATCCCATAAGATGACTGATTTGTTTGGAGTGAGGGTTTTAAGCCAGTTGAGGAATGTCTGGAATAGTTTGTTGTCGTCTTTGGTCTTCCAGATATATGCCACTTCATCGCCGCCAAAGTGATGGAGGGAAGACCCAAAATAATTGTCAACCGTAGAAACCAAACTTCGCACATGTTCGTATGTTTGCTGCCGACTCTGCCTGATATCTAGTTGGGCGCTCGGGTTTTCCAAGTCTGGCGTGCCAACTACTAACTCTCTTTTCCATAAACCCCTTGCAGAATGCCGTCAGACTGTGCTCAAAAACGCTGAAGGGGTGATTCCATAACATACCAGATATCACTATGGCCAGGCATGTCTGTCTCCGGATAGACAAGAATGCCCAGGCTCTCTGCATGACATACCACACGGCGAATATCGCTGGGTGTATAATGTGTGTGAGTTCGACTGCACTTGATGCTTGCATCTGTTAAACCACCATCTGCCGGGAAATACAGTGGGAAGCTCTCTGCATCGTATATATGCCAGTGAAAGACATTGAAGTTGTATTGGTGAAGCAAGGTCAACAGATGAAGGATGGCTTTAACAGGAAAAAACTTCCTCCCGGTGTCTAGCATGAAGCCTCTGTGAGGATACAGATTGGAAGCCATTTTGCCGCAATTTCAATCAGGATAGATGAGGAGTCAGAGAGCGGGATTTTCAATTGATCGTACGATATGCTCCAGAGGCGGATGGAGGAGGAAGGATTTTCCGATATGCAGTCAGCAGCTGGTATGCAGTAGTCAAGACTCCAGGAGGACCAGACTGTAAAAATATTTTAAGTAAGTCAAAGTTTTGCCCTACCAGACTGCGTTCCATACTCTTTATAAGATATCATGAACCCAGAGTTCAGCGTTAACTGACCTATTAAAAGCAACTGTGTCAATTTGTACACATGCCTGGCTTAGGAATGTGACTCAAGTAGTAGACTGACAAAGCTGAAAAAGGAAAGCTAAAAGAAGACTAAGTATATTCTCGGCCAGGGTTCACAATCTAAGTTTATCCTATCGTGCAATTTCGCATGCCAGAGATAACAGCTAAAGTCACTTCAAGACCAGCGCACAGAATCGCACCTACACTAAATTCTGACTACAATAAAGTACACTCAGCTGCGACATATTATCTTAGTAGTGCTGGAGTGAAGTGAAGATTCAACTTGGATAAGAGTCTTGGCGATGATGTTGCGCTAGGGGAACCAGCAAGAGTCAACAAAGGCTTAGATGCAGACGAAGTGGGTTGGCTGAATTACGACATATCACCGCGATGATTGTCTAGAACAACAGTTAGCTGAAAAAGAACTCAACATGATCATGAAGCTCATTTATGCGTCTCTATCGCCAACAAAGAACACTCCTCATGGAAAGACTCCAAATAATCTCTGGCCATCTTCAACTCTGTCTCGCCTACTACACGGAGCGAGTACAAGCAACGTAAGAGTTGATTTGATGAGCTATTGAGCCATATGTATTTTCTTCTTTAACATGTTATAGCTTTGGCTGAAACTTGCTGTTGTTTAGTTTCTCCCCTGTATAAGCTGGCAAATCCTGAACGAATTGCTCCCACGCTTCATCAGATATGATCGGCGCCGAGACATAGCCTTTCTCCTCGCCGTCTTCCATATGCTTCAACATAATAGGCACAATAGCCTCGAAAGCCTCAGCCGTGTCATGAGTGAAGGTTCGAGAAGCTACTAGTCCTTCAAGAACATACCAGTCAATATGTTCTGTAACACAGATTCTCTCAAACATGTCGATAATCTGATCGCTGACGCCGCTGGCTAACGCTGCATCATAAGCCATTCTTTGGCTCGTAGCTTCGATCAAAGGTTTGCAAAGTGGGAGGATATGCCGGTCGAACTCTGCGCTGCGGTGGTTCTTGTAGCCCCCAACTGCCTCGACTTTATGCCTCGCCTCATCCCAGAGGTATTGTTCCCTCTTGGCTAGTAAAGAGGAGGTATTGTGGGTTTGAGGCAGACTGTACCTGTTTCCGAGGATTTCTGATGCGAGTCCTAGTTCCCTGATTAGATCCATTCACGTATTCGGATTTTGGCTCTTCACTTACGGATACAAGTAACTAGCACATCGCCTTCTGCTATGGCGCCACCAGCTGCTATTAAAGCAATCTCTGTCATCTGATTATGACCGAAAAGGCCTTGCCATCCACCCCGTTCGTATATGTCAGTCATAACCCTACTTGAGTGGTACACTCCAGCCTTGAAAGTCGCTGCGAAAGAGTGTCGAATATGGAAGGGCTGCTTTGGGTCCAAGAACTGGTTCACTGTCCACTTGCCGTAGTTGTCATAAATAATACCCGACACCCAACCACATACAATCGGCCTCTTTTGGGTACTGAAATTCAGGATAGGAACTTGGGACGCCGACTCGCCGCCAGGTACTGTGCGTCTTTGGCTGTATTTGGCCATGATATAGGCGCATATCTTGATTCCAGATATAGTCGCCAGTGTCAATCCGATAGTGCCCACGGAAACGCGCCAGGTTTGCTGGAAAAAGTCAAGTCTCTCGCTTTTGGGTCTAGCGGGAGATCCTAGAAGTGCCCCGGGCGGAAGACGGACGTGATCGAAGGTGGTAATCGCATGATCTAGAGGACGACACCCGGTTCGTGTTGGCAGTGGCCGTGACGTGATGCCTTGGTACATTTGCTGCGAATCGCTGAGCCATACGATGAACGGCTTGACACCATTATCGTTACCCTCCACAATGAGTCGAGCAAATACAACAGCTACCAAGGGGACGCCTCCTTGAGGCGACGTTGGAGGCATGCACTTTGCGGCAGCGCTTCGTGGAGTGTGAAGGTCAAAGCTACCATCTGACTGCAAGGTTGCAGTCGTCTCCATATTACGGGCGTCAAGACCATGATCGACCTCAGCTAACATGAACTGTCCACATGCTTCAAAATTGAGAAGCTTCTCGATTAGTTGTTGGACGTCAGGACGCTTTTGACTGAAGCTGCTCAGAGTGCCGATGCAGAGATTGAAGTGAACCGAGACAATTATCCAAGCTGTCATATCTCGAGCCGCAATCACTGGCACGCTCAAGTTAGAACAAAAAGCTCGACTTCAGGATATTGACGATAACCTACAATCTCGGTGAAGTTCCCAGAATTTAGGGCTCAGATTTCGAATGTCTTCCACAGTAAGATCTGATCGATTTAGTTTAAAATTCCGTGATGTCCTTATAGACTTATAGAAAAGACTAACTAGCATTCTGGCAAATTGATTTTATTCTGGCATATCGCAACGCCACGCCTGGTGAGGTACCAACATCATGCTGTGGATCGTCTTTCCAAAGGGGTTGATGTAGGAGGGCCTGCATAGACATGATGAATGTTCTGTGAACAAGTGAAAGGGCTGAATACTAGAGACAATCCTTTGGAAGATGACTTTAGAAATGTGATTTTGTTGGCTTGGTGGCAGGAAGAAGAGGGGGAGGAAGAGGCCATTAGCACTCAGAAAGCAAGACTGTGTTATCGTACGATAGTGATCACAAAGAATACATATAATGAAATCGATCTGCATTTGGAATCAGGCTATTCTGCGTCTTCGTATATTGACGAATCTGGTTCGTTCCAGCCATCCGACGGGCATAATTGCTGACACCGTGCCGTGCCATCTCATAGACCCGTAAAAGCAACCTGCCTAGTTGGGTAATTTTGATGGAAGATCTGCTGTAGCATCCGCAGCCAACATTAGGTGGTAGTCTTCCGATGCAGTCGTTCAACTGCGTACTGTAAGGATTGGCCGCTAAAGATGTAACCTACCCAACTGCAGACAACCAACAACCTACCACGAAGGATTTCCCCGCATTCTGCTGATGTCCATCTGCTCCTAGACGAGGTTTCAGTCGAAAGTGGTGTCTTGAGATATCGCTTTTTGTCCTTTTGATATTAGCTGTAATTTTCGCTATAAATTCAAGAATTCCAACTCCCCACGAGATTGCAACCTGCTGCCCCATAGGAGCCGCGGCAAAGTGGCCGGATACTAACTGCTAGAGCTAAGTTTAGGTACAAGAACTAGCTTTTGCTATTAGATCTATCTGCAAATAATATATCTTGATTATATCTTAGATATTATATTTTATAACTTAACAGTTACTATAATTTAAGTAAACCTAATAAGATAACTCTTTTCTCTCTTTTGAAGATGTATAAAATGCTCTATTTCTTTTACTAAGATACTCTAACTTAATACCAAGAAATTCCTTAAAATAAAAGATCAAACAAGATAGCGACAAACGTACCAAACAACTACCGCTAGAGCTTGAGTAAGATCACCATACAAAGTCCTGGCAGTTATTTCCGCCTATACCCTATATCGAGCAGTATCTGGAATGGTGAAGTAGCTAAGTGGGCCTATCCGTAGATAGCGACAAAGGTTTAGTAATGGCGCAATTGACCTACCGCAGGAATGAGTCACACATATACTCTTTATTTAAAACATTACCGCCTAATTCTTATCTTGAAAATACCCAAGCATGTTTTTTGTATCATGGCGGTAGGTAAGTCGTTGAGAAGCTTTAAGTGACGGACGGCTAATCTACGACAGACAACCTACGCACAACTAGTTCTCTTCGGGGATTCCTTACTCCAGAACTCGATCGATGTCCAAGATGGGTTTTCCTTCCAAGCTGCGCTTCAAGCCCGTATGTAAAACTTCCGATTTCTAGGTTCACACGCTGACCCGCTTTGTAGGGTTGATTCGACGACTTGATGTCGTTAATCGAGGATTTGCTGGGTGGAATACCAAATATGCCCTGCAGTACTTGCCTGACATATTCCCGAAACCCACCAGTTCTTCAACGAAACTGGAGTATCTTGTACGCTCAGCAACCCTAAGGTAACCCAAAGATCGACGAGGCTAATTATCCATTCCTAGGTGGTCCTGCTAGGTGCTAACGATGCCATTGTGCCTCATCCAGACTCTACGAGAAACGTCCCTGTAGACCAGTACAAAGACAATCTAGCAAATATTATCAACCACGAGAACATCAGAGCTCATAACCCAAAGATATTTCTTGTGACACCACCTCCTGTCGATGAAAAGAAAGTGAGGAGCCTTGGCAACGAACCGCGCACAGTAGCTCACACCTCTCTATATGCTGAGGCCGTTCGAAAACTTACTGAAGAGAACCCGGATATCGTCCTTGTCGACTTGTGGGATTTGATAACCAAAGGATCATTGGGCTCACCTGAAGGAAACTTCAACCATTTATTTGTTGACGGCTTGCACCTAAACGGAGAAGGGTACCGGCTATTCTATGAGCTGATACACCCCCTTATCTCAAGACACGATTCAGCTCAATATGTTTACCCGGATTGGAGAGACCTGGCTAATTAAGTTATTTATCAGGAAAGGAGGATATTAGGAAATCGTTTCGGTAGTGGAAATATTTAAAAGAAACACAGTTTTGTCTTCTCGTAGCAAAAACTTGTGATATATCCCTAGCATGCTTGTTTTAACATGAAATACAGTATACGGCGTGATAATAACCGTTCTTACTGGCCGCAACTATAAGTTTTGAAGATATATTTATGCGCATGGATATACCGGTGTGGGATAATACTATTAAGTTTCACACCAAGATGTACAAGATCTATCCAGATCGCATGCTCGCCTTTAGCTACAAGGCTATAGGATTCTCAGCCAAACAGGCCAAGAATATCCACAAAGACCTAGGTAAGAGGGGCGTCTATTAGCAGGTCCAGCCTATCTAGAGTCTCTAGGATCTGCATATTAAGGCAGAGAAGTATAGCAAGTTTTAGGCCAAAGAAGCTATTATAAATTATATTTAAACCATATAAATGCCTATTTTAAATAGGAAATTTATAATTAATAGTTTTAAAAGCTTAATTAGTATAGACATTGCTTAGTAAATAATTTCTTTAAGACTATTGCTAAATAGTCTATTACTAAGTAATAGCTGTGAGGTGAATAGAGATAGTCTTTAGTTATTGCTGAAAGCTTGTTTTCGCCCCTTATTAACCTACCTAGCTACCTGTATAGATATTATCCTTGTTGATTAACTTGGAGATAACTGATGAAATGCTATAACCTTGGTAACTAGTGCCATAATCACACACTGTGTCTAAATGGGGCTGGCTGTCTCATCTGTAGTGCGAAGCTGACAGGTTATACATAGTGGGTGATTGATAGAGATAATACTAACCTTGCAAGGTAAAGCGGCGGTCTCCCTCCCCGCATAGCATAACCAATGTCCCTGCATTCTCACCTGGAATGGCATTCAATGACAACTTGAGCAAGCTATCGCAATTAACATCCACTGGCTATGAACGAAAATGCGATACTAAGCCGTATCATGCCATTCCATAATTGACGTGGAACTATAGTTAAGCACACGTCTGCGCTTCACTCTCTTCACCTACCCAGGCCAGAATGAATCACGCGCGAGAGACGTCACCTGATGAAGAGCCACCCCAGAAGCTGCCGTGACCCCCCTAAATGTTTGTTAGCGTATGACTTCAACGCCACTAAACCACTATGTACGCGAGCTCGAAGAAAGAGTGGCCGAGCTTGAGAAGGAAAACCCGAATTACACCAGGGATCACTTCTCGCCCACTCAGCTTGCAGAGATTACAGAACAGTTGTGGGCTTTGTGGCCAAGGAATAATTTGACCGACACGCTAAGACCTGGCGGAATCGATCAGACCGCTTAGTAATAGGAAATCATGTTTTCCGGTTCTACCCCAGCAGTGGCCTAGCTTGAGATAGGAATAGTTAAGCTTTTTTTAGGCGCACGGGTAAGGTATAGTAAAAATGACGGTAAAATATGTAATGACAATCAAAAGAACGGGATTGGGCTGCTTAAAGAATTACAGGGATAGAACTAATATCATCGTGTTGCCTCTCTTGATTCTTACTCCCTCTTTCTTCGTAAGGCTCTAAGCTTCTGGAAACGGCCGTTCACGTAACGTAACTATTGGTACACAACCAATTAAGGGGCCCTACTACTAGACATGGCAGCTACTTCACCGTAATGCTGAATAGTGATTTGTTTGCAAGTGCTTGGATATTGACTGGATAAAAAGACTCCGAGTGCGTTACTCTCACTATCCAGGCAAGATCTGACTGATCGAGGCGGTGCATCATTACCCACAATGATATCCAATCCAAGGACTCCAGGTAATTCCCTTTTAAAGCCATCCCATCCCATTGGGTTCACTGGAGTAGATACTAGGATACACACCCGCCTTGTTGTGCCGGATAGCCGAGATCACTATGCGTCACAGAGCATATCGGTGTGATAAAAGCCATAGGGCTTTCAAGACTAATTTAGTTTGATCCATCCAGCCATATATCTATGTTTCTCCCATTGCAGGAAAGTCTAAGACTTCAGTCTTGCAATATCAACAACTACATTTCGTTGCGCTGTACTTCTGACAATTCACAGAAACCCGATACAATATTCTCATTTCAGACTACCTAGGTGCAATCGTCAGCACACGTGCCCTGCCTCTACATCACCTGTGGCTTAACACTCCCACCATGGAGCAAGTCAGCGACCCTTTGAGCCTCACTTCTCGACGACGCGAAGACGTGACGCAAGAACAAATCAAGAATGACTATCCACAAGGCAACGTCAAACTGCTGAGGAAGTTCTACACCCGACAAAATGCACTTATTGACCAGTTTCTTGGTATCGATGATGAGGAGAGAGCCCAAGCCGCAGAGGAGGCGAGAGTAGCGGGCAAGATCAAGTTTGCAGTCAATGCATCCTTTGTGGTCAACTTTTGTCTTTTCGTCATTCAGTTGTACGCAGCCATCTCGACGGGATCGCTGGCGGTAAGATCATTGTGTCGTATAATAGACACCAACGCTGACTCAGGTACTAGCTATTCGCTACAGCGGCAGATGCTTTTGTGAGGAATATTCCTTTTCCAATCGGTGACTCTCTAACCTGTCTCTAGATGGACCTTGTTTCCTCCTTCGTGATGCTTATCACTTCCTGGCTAGCGGCCCGCCCAAGTATCTACAAGTATCCCGTGGTATGTTACCTTGAACCGAATAGCCTTGGGCAGGATCACTCATGTTAGTTTAGGGTCGGACACGGATTGAAACAATAGGTGTCATTCTTTTCTGCGCTTTAATGACAACAGTCGCGGTTCAGCTCTTGATCGAGTCTGCTAGAACCCTTAGCACTGGCAAGACTGAATCCAAGGAGCTCCATATTATTCCAATCATTTTCGTGTGTATTGCAAGTAAGTTGGAAATTATCGTGTCGTAGATTCAATTGCTGATAGAGATTTTAGTCTTCTGTAAGGGTTCTTTGATGCTGTATTGCATGACATATCGCAAGTATCCATCGGTGCATGTGTTCTTCGTAAGTGAAATAAATGGCAGTTCATAGTTCTTGCTAATGATTCGACAGATCGACCATCGCAACGACATTGCTGTCAACAGCTTCGGTCTTATCATGTCTGTTGTAGGTGACAAGTTCATCTGGTACTTGGACCCTATCGGTGCCATCTGCATCGCACTTCTGATCCTCTTCTCATGGATCTCCAATGCTTTTGAGCAGATATGGTTGTTGGTTGGCAAAGCGGCTCCTCGGGAGTTCGTGGCCAAGTTAATTTACATGAGCATTACGCACGATGAGCAGATCTCCATGGTTGAAACCGTGAGTTTTACAAAAGCATTCTATTCATCGAAAGTGTATTGACATACCAAGTGCCGTGCGTACCATGCAGGACAGAAATACTATGTAGAGGTTGACATCGTCATGGATGAACATACATCTCTCAAAATCAGCCATGATGTTGCTCAATCATTACAGCGCAAGATTGAAGGTAATAAGTCATTCTTTTCATCTCACATCAATCTGCTAATACTATTGTAGGGCTTGCTGATGTTGAGCGCGCATTTGTTCACGTTGACTATGAATGTGAGCATAGCATCTACGAAGAACATAAGCCACTGTACAGCAGGAAGGTCTAGATTGATGGTTTGTTTTTAGATGTTTGCAATATATATCCAAGAAACTATGAACCTTATGTGTGATTTACATATTTGATCTAATTAATCCCAAAAAGAAAACAAGCCTTTCTGCCCTGCTGCGTCGTGGTCAAGCTTTTCGGCGTGTTGTATATTTTTGATATAATCGTACCTTGGTAAGAGTCCAGGATATTCTATCTTCATACCGTCGGTCTTATCGGTAACTCTACCTCTTTTTTGGCTGCTGCCTCCTTTGACTCAAGAGTTTCTGACATGCGCAGCGCTTTCCATTTCTCCCTCAAGGGGAGGGAGATATAATAAAGCTAAGTCCTTATTCTTTATACCTGGTTATTACCCTCACCAAGTACTTTGATATCGTTTCGCTCGGCTTTCTCTATTAGTTCTGCTGCTTCTTCTTGTGTTCTTGCAAGGAAATCCTATACGCTAAAGCCTTGGCGATGACGATCTAATCATTCCTTTCAAAGGCATGACTGTCGACTCCTAGTAAGATAGCATAAAAACGCGGTGAAACGGAGAAATGTGATGCAAAATTACTTCTTTATAATAAATCCAAGTAGTAATGTTACTATATTATACATGATACTGGCCTTTGAAACCAGGAAGAATCTCGGCTCCATCTTCCTCCTTGTACACCTTACCCTTTCGCTGCTGCCATGTCTGCTTCAGCGTCGTGAACTCGCCCATAGTCGGCACCCTGTAACCCCCTGCCTCAAACTCGTTCTGAGTGGCCCCCTCACGCTTTAGGACTGGTGAGTCAACCGTTTTCAGTACAAGATCGTTCTGTGGACGCGCAAAGTACAACAAGCCGAGGCGATCAACATGCTGCTGATCCTTGGGTGGTAACGAGACCTGCTCAGCGGTCATTGGTTAGTATAGCCTTAATCTGCTTATTTGTTCTTGGAGCAGCGTTAGCACTTACTCGGTGCACTGTTGACTTGATGTAGCCTCCGGTCAGGAAACTCAGAGCATCGCATGTGTTAACAGTCAGACTGCCGTCCAGCGGCTTGGCCCATTTCCACTCGCCAGTCTTGTGGTCTTTGATCTGAAGCGCTGCCACAGGCTGACGGAAGAGAAGAGTGATAGTTCCCAGATCAGTGTGTCCCAACGACCAGAGTCCATCGGTTAGCTTCTTGACCTCCTCTGAGCTGAATTTGGAGTACTTCATGTACCGTAGGTGAGACTCGTCATGTACGTTCCACTGATGAAGCTTGGTCAAGAAGTCGGGCGGCAGTTCTAAGGCGAGAGCAATCAGGTGCAGCAGCGGGTCGAGGACCTTATTGTGCAGCTCCTCGGAGAATTTCTCGATCGAGGTCTTGTTCTTTTGCAAGAGCTCAGGAAGCGGCTGGGTAATGTGGCCATCGTTTGCTGTAAGAGGTGAGCACATTCCTTTCCAAACCCGTGTTTAAATCATCAAGGTAGGCTTTGTGCACGTACTCGCCATGTTCCAGACCTCTGTCTTGTCCTTGATTCCTCCGCTTAGAACGCGCCTCCCAGCCGGCCTATAGCCATTGTAGTCGCCTGCGTCAAGGTTTGGTTGATACTTGAGCTTCTCCTCGAGCGGGAGTTCATAAAACTGTTGTCCGAGAGCGAACTGTGTGTCAACCTGTTCCTGTGAGATACCGTAGTTAATCACATAGAAGAAGCCCTTTGTCCGTATGGCTTCAAGGAGTGTCTTGGAAAGGTTGGCATTGCCTTCCTTGGTGCCGTATAAGGAGAGGTCGATAGTTGGCACTTGGATAAGAACACTGTCAGGAACAAGAACTCAGGACATTTAAACGGGGCCAGTATTTATAACTTACATTCTGCCCAATCCAGATTCTCCGTTGTCTCAGGGACATGGTTGTATTGGTAGAGTTGTGTTGCAGACGGCATGGTGATGGATGGCTGCTTAACGTGGCCAGTCCCTCTTAGTATTTCTTAGTGGAAGATGCAATAAGTTATTATAGTTCTGTTCTTCGAAACTTTTCTATCTCTGCTATCACACGCATCTGGGAGCCACTGAGGCTTTTATCAGTTGGTATCCTTTCACTCAGTATGCAAAACGAGAACTTCTCCATTACAGACCCCGCACAGTAGATCTCCCTACGGAGACTATTCCCGTACATATTTTCTAAAAAGGACGATTAAATTGGCGTGATGGCATTCCGAGATGTCGCAATAGATAAGTAAGCTATTGCATTCCCCACACTTTCTAGATGCACCTATCTGTTGTTGGCTGAATTAGGAGTCGTATCCTACGTGGGGAAGATGTCGCCATCTCATAGTGGATGTCGTTTTTCCTATGTAACACAAGAAACTCCTCAGTATTCCATACGCCAGCCTATGAGATTCGTTACTCTATCTATAGGAGCATTAATAAATATCGGAAAACGTTTAACGATGTTTGATCGACGATTTTCCCTTTAACCGGGCTCTAAATCAGTATCCGCGGACTCAAGATATACGCCGATGCATGTTATTCTCTATGGAGACTACGTCTAAGCGAACAAGCTCGCCATACTTACATCTTGAATAGAGATTTAAACAAAAGTCTTTTAAAAAAGGGGCGATAAGATAAGACTATGCGTGACTGGTGAATGCCATAAGGTCGTCTCTTTCCAGCCGCAGTTGTAGATCTACAGACTGACCTGCTACAACGCTCTCGCTGAACGTGTCCTGCACTCATCAAAATGGGCGTAATCGCAACTCTCAAAAGGAACAAGGTTGGGGCAGTGGTGGTATCTGTCTTTGACTGGTACCGTACGTTGACTGATGTTGGCCTTGAGGACCCGGGCTGACTATTAAATAGCGTCCCATTACTCAAAAGAAGAGAGAAAGCTTCTTCGAAAGCTTGATCTGGCTATATTGATCTTTGGTTCCTTGAGCTGTAAGCCCGAAAGCACTTAACTTTCTTCGAATATATACTAACACTTGCTAGTCTTCTGCCGCGTTAGGAGTCCCCCGAGATAACAAGTCTGCCCTCCGGATATGGTACTGACCCTTTGACCCTAGTTTCTCGGACAGCAAAATATTACAAACGCATACGTCTCTGGCATGAGAGAGGATCTGAACGCCTTTGGGAATGAGTTAAACTACTATGTTGTTGCTTGTAGGTCGTTTGGACTAGCTTCTAAGGTCATGGGGTTGATCTAACAATGTCTTGTGCAGATAATACGGCATATGTCTTGGGTCAGATCCCTCTCATGACGCTACAGACAAAAGGCAAACTGTAAGATATATACCTTAACTAGCTGCTTCAATATCCGTTGAACCCAATCGAGCTGACCACAATAGGGCACCGTACTTGCTTCCCTCGCTTCAGGTCCTTTGGGCAATTATTGCCTTTTGCCAGTCAGAGATACAGCATAGCTGGCACCTCTATATCTTGAGGGCTCTGACTGGATTCCTCGAGGCGAGTTCATTCGGCGGCACTCATCTTATCCGTAAGCTTCCCAAGCAAGATTATTAGCAGCTGAGCTGCCACCCACTCGCAACTGACTAACATGTATTGGTCCAGTCGGCTCGTGGTTCAAGGATGAGGAACTATTCAAGAGAGCAGGAGTCTGGTTTATGGGCAATTCTTTAGGCTCCATGTTCTCTGGATACCTCCAGGCTGCTGCATACCGAAACCTCAATGGTGTGTTTGGGCGTGCTGGCTGGAGATGGCTCTTCATTGTGCAGGGAATCATCACCCTACCTTTGGCCTTTGTCGGATTCGTCTTCTGGCCTGGCCTGCCAACTTCTCCCAAGAGGTGGTACATAACGCAAGGAGAGCTCGCTCTTGCGATTAAACGCATCCCCACTGTCGAGAAGGAGGGTATCACCTGGAAGACGTTCAAATACACTTTGAACCGTCCCATGTGGTGGATCTGCGTCTCGTGCTACATCTTTCTTTGCCAGGCACATTACTGGGTTTGTCCATTTCCCGAGCTCCTTGTATATCTGATACTTGACTGACCAAATACCATATCAGACTGGTTACATGGCCCTCTGGTTGCGCCACGCTGGCTATTCTATCGAGCTCGTCAACATCCTGCCTACGTTTATTGACCTTCTTCGAGCCATCTCCTCATGGCTTGGCACAACTCTTGCGGGCTGTCTCAGTCTTCGTGGACTCTGGACGTTTCAAGCGTCTTTTGTCTTTTTTTCTTGTATCGTCCTGTCTGTCTGGGCTGTGCCTGACGGCCTGAAGTTTGTTGCCTTCTATTTTGGTGGCTTTTCCGGCATGGCCTCGCCGATTCTCTACTCGTGGGTTAACTCGACTCTCAAAGAGAACTACGGCGAGCGGGGTCTTATCATCTCGTCCATGATGACGCTGGGCTTTTGCAATCAGATTTGGATTCCACTCTTCACGTTTCCGACGATTGAGGCACCTCGGTTTCCCCATGGGTATCCAGCTGCGACAGTATTTGAGTTTGCCATGTGGGTGATTCTGATGTGTGGAGTGTGGTATATGAAGAGGTGGAAGGCGAGGCACCCGGATTTGGAGATGCGTCTGGCTGTGGCTGACGGTCCCGTCTCTAGCTCTGGGGAAGGGTCCGAGTCTGGTGAGGCTGGTGGTTCAAGAGCCGAGACAAAGGATGTTAATGAAAATATCAGAGCTCGTTGATACTAAGGGGGTCTGCATAGCATTAAACCACAAATCTAGCCATTATCGAAGTTAGATGTTTAAGTGTCCATATAGCAATAAGAATATAGTCCATGGTGCAAGCCACACGATATCGGAACAAAAACCCTACTTTTCTGGGGGCATCTACTATGTAAGGTCTCTTAGCCTGGGTCGTCCCTGTAGCGAGGGACATAGAACTTGTAGGGCATAAGAAAATAATTGCGGGCGAGCTTACGAAGGGTAATTAATTGCCATCCTATATTGGGAGCACCTGCGGCTCCTTGTGCCCTAGCTCGCTTAAGCCCGAGGATGCCAAAGACATAGCCCCGTTAAGGAAATTACCCTTACTATAAGTCTTAGTGCTATGTGTATAAGGATCATATTAAAGATTAATATCACTAGTTATATAGTTTTTAACTTGTAATATGCCGCAAAGAGATATTATTGTATGCTAGTTCTAAATTCTAATTTATTATTAAGTACTAGTTGCACTTGAAAACAACTCCAACTTTTCATGGATTATATATCCTCCTGAACGATTTTCTCCCCCAAAACCGCCCCAGAAGCATATGATATAATATACCCTAGCATCCAATCTAGGTCGAAGAAATATCTGAGCCTCAAAGTAAAAAGTTCAGAGCATAAAGATCAAAGAAAAGAGTAGCCGAGAGTGAAGATAAAACACTAAAGGACTCAAGGCTAAGCAGTTTGATCTAATCCATCTAGATAAGAGAGCTCAGAGCGACGCAGGGCAGAGCGAGGTTGACGAGACCACCAGTAGCCTAGAAATAGTTAGTTTTACAATCAGTAATTAATAGTATATATATTACGTACAGAAGAGCCGCTGTTTTGGCAGCAAGCCGCATTAGCAGCGCACTCCTTATTAAGGAGGTTATTGGCAATGGCGATAACATTGACATCGAGCTTAGAGCACTGGTCAAATAGGCTCAGGCCATTAAGTACACCGGCTCCGTTACCGACAGCACTGCCAGCTGGCTCGTTGGTGACCTTATTGCAGCAGGTGACCTGCATGTTGTTGCCACAAGCCTGGTTGGCCTGGGCGACAGTGATTTGATTAATGGAGGGGTATCTCTTGACCTCGGGGGCAGCGAGGACAGAAGCAGCCAAGAAAGCAATAATGGTCATGGAATGCATTTTGAAGTTTGGGTTTAAAGACTGGATGCAAGTAATGAAGGTTTTGTGAGGTTCTTGGGAAGATGTTGAAAATGAAGTGAAAGAATGAGTGAGTGATGATGAGAAAAAGTTGACTCTTTGAGCAGCGAATGTCAGTTTTATGTGTGAATTTCTTCCTTGGTTTACTTTAATTTTATCTCAAAAACTTGAATCATTATCTCGTTAATGGCTAGCCCAATGCGATAGTGACATCGAGTGTACGAGCACGTTGCTCAGGCTTACTGGCTCCCTGGGAGCTTGCAAAGCATCGTGATCATTGAAGGCTGCTCAGGATGTAAGGAATTTGACGCATACGCAAGTGAAAGTGTGCGTCTACATTGTAGAGATACATCTGCATTCGACCGACTAGAGAGGCATTGGAAGTATCAACTCTCTCCAACCATCAAGTTTGCCCTTGCTTTTGTCTCACGTGAATTGTGATAAAAGCAAATACTGTTTTGACTGACCCACCCTACCACATATCCGGTCACTAGTAGTTATGTAAGGGTGATGAAGCCAGGGCGTGTGCTCCACGCGGAGTCTTTGTTTCCGAGAGACTCACGTGAGACAATGGAAAGGGTGAAAATGATGGGAAAGTGGGATTGCCATTATTTCCATAAAGCCGGTTCGACGGCCAAGACAAACATAGACCTTTACCCGTCGTGGCTAGTGTGAAACATGGCATGGATAAAGTAAAACACGGCAAACACGTGAGACATGGGGGGGAAAGTGAGACACGGCACGCAGGTCAGATATTTCCTGGTTTTGGAGACCCAAGGAATTGACCATGGGGTAATTGACCGAGAATATCTCCGATTGTCCCTCGGGTTGGCATTTTTCTAACGTCGATCTTTTCTCTCCTGTTAAACTGACTCGACATTCTGTATAACATTCTACAAGCACTGCCTACGCCTCTGTGAGGCTGGTATGCATGGCAATTTAATCAGGAGCCAACCAATAATGGAATCAAATGCCCTTGAGGCTCAAATTACCTTCAATACTGCTATATCAGTATTCAAAGGGTTTAGTCGGGCATTGGGTACTTGTGCGAATCCTCTCCCTGGAATGTCTTGCCACCCCTGTTTGACACACAGAGCCAACAGCCTACTGATCTTCCCCCGTTGCGCTTGATAACGCAGTGACTGTATTATGATATGAAGTGCTGTGACTACTCCCCTAACGTGAAGAGAAAGAAGACAGCAGGAAGAATGTCGAGTGAAACGGAAGCTTATGACATGGACTTACCTTATTGTGCTTTAAAGATCATATTCCTTTATCTGCGAAAGTTAAACTGCAACGTTCCTAAGGAAGAAAGTCCATAACAACACGACAAGACGTGTTTAATAACCATTCCCTTTGCAGCCTTATTAAAATGAGTATTTGTAGACTACATTGCAATGTACTATAAGAGAAAGAGCACAGTATCATTGAGAATAAACTTGACTGGAAGAATGGAAGTTAATTGGATCTCTGCTGGGGGGGTTAAGTCTGAGGGCAAGCCGGAGTCACACGTCTATCAGAACTTATAGAAAAACAGGCATGAGGTTGCTATATTCAAGAGAGCTTGGTCAAAGATAGAACCATACCATAACTTGCTATACGGCGGTATCCTCAAAGTTTGGGATAATCCAGATCCTCCAACCCAAGTATGCCAGCAAAAGCCCAACACATTTCCTTAACGATAAATAAGACCTATTAACCCATACTGAAACGATTGGAAAACAACAGATGATGAACTCGCTAGACGTAATGATCAGATCATGACTTCATATAAAAACAAAGTATACACTCAGTACGTGCCCTCGCTCATAGGGCGAAAGCGGCCACAATAAGACCATTGATCATAATAAGGGGAGCGCCGAAGCGCGCCGCACCAGAGATAAAACCAGAGGTGGGGGTAGGAGTAGCAGGGGTTGAGAAATGTCCCGGGGACTGAGTAGGAACAGGAATGGCGTGGGTAGCGGGCTTAGTGTGAACGGGAGTGTCCAAAACAGTAGTGAGAATATCCTTGTTACAATGAACGATAGAGGTGTTGTTGACAGGGGTGATGCTGGGCTTATGAACCTGGCGGACAGTAGAGGACGAGTTGATCTTGGAGCCGTAGGGCACGGTGGTGGAAGACTCATACTCGATTGTGTCTTGTCTGTTGTCGGTTTTCTTCAAACCATGGATTTTGAAGGGGAAAGAGTACTGGAAGATTTTCGTATTAGATTCAAGCGTGAATACGAGGCCGTAGACGCTCTTATCTCCAAGGGAAGAGTCGACCGCCCAGCTGTAGAATTCGGCATTGTTATCGATGCCGTCTAATAACAAATCAGTCAATCAAGTTCTTCCAAGTGTATGGGGTGGGGCTTAATTCACTGGCGATGGTCTTGATGTGTTGTTGAGTGTTCTGGGTTGCGCCCCCGATCAGAGAGATGGAGATTTTGTCGCTGGAATACCTAGCTGGAGCCTGCCATGCAATTTCGAATGCCTCGCCGGCAGAAATTTCCTGCCATTTGGCGGGGGTAGTAATGGTGTCGAAACCCGTGGTCTGGGCCATAGTCTGGGCGGCGAGGGCCATGAGAGCAGCACTATAGACAATAAGATTCATTTTGCCAGATTTATAAATTGTAGTGAAAAGTTAACAGTATCGAATGATAGAGTGCGAGGATGGTGAAATAGATTCATATTGGCGGCTATTAAGTTAGCTATATAATATATTTATAAGTTAAAAGCGTTTGAGTCTTGAAGCCCATTAGCAATGGCTGGTATGTGTGAAAAACTTGAAAATCCTAAGATACAATAAAGAGACGGAGAGGAATGACAATGACGATGGAGTTTAGGCAATGAAATGCCAGGCGTAGACAGGATATGAAAAGAGAGAGGCTGAGGTATATTAACATCACGGATACTCTCCTTATATTTGATACCTTTTCAGAACGCAAACTAAAATTCATGTTTCAAGGGCAATCTAGATAGACCAGCCACACTGGATGAGTGAAACCACGGATTGCCCTTCCTGACGCTACAACCTGTATGGCTTGCGCCCCTGGATGAGATAAAAGCCCAGCCTTCAGCAGTCACTCAGCAAGTAGATGTTTTACGTCATATGTCTCTGCTAGCAAATGTTTCTAAGCTACACGCCGTATTTCGCAGCCTGCCGTGTCTAAGCTGCAAGCCGTGTCTCACTACCTGCCGAACCGTTGGTATATAATTAGGGGTTAGCCTGTACACTGACTCCATTTAGCTTGTCTTATATTATATTGAATTCCTTTGTTAGGGAAAGACTACTATTAGGCCAAGAAAGTAGGTCTAGTCTAACCGACGGTAATGAAGAAAAGCCACTCTGTTTTTTATAATTAAAAAGGCAAAGTGTACGAGAACTCTAAGAAGCACAGAGAGCAAAGCTGTTGTGTAAAAGTTGCTTGGCACTTTTGGAGTTAGGAAGAGCGAGGACGATAAGGCTATAGCCTGGGTAAATAGATAGAATAATATATGGATTAATGGCACTTAGTGCTCTAGTTTTTAAAAGAGGTACTTAAGAGCTTTAGGGTAGTTGGTAAGAAATAAAGCGTATTAAAAATCTTATGTAATTAGTTATTATATCTTATAGGTAAGTAATCCTCTGTTAGGACTATTGTGTATTATTATATGATATTTTAAAGAAAGTTAGTACTTTACATCCTAGCATAGTTTAACTCTGTTAGATTTACTATGACTACAAGGGGCCGCAAAAGTAGGGATAAGCCTGAAAATCAGGTACAGGGGTACAATATGAAACGGGATTCCGAGAAAGAGATCCCCTTTCAAGGTCATCTAAAGGTGGGATGTTGTATCAGTACAAAACTGGCTAAACAATATGTTGGATAAACACAAAACCACGTCCTTAATATGTTTTTCAAGTAAGGAAACTTGCGTGCTCTTAGAAGACCCTGGATTAGATCAGTCTTGAGGTCTTGATCACTATCATCCCACCACACAGTAATCTGTGTTAGTCTCCTCAAGGTTTTCGCCACCAACAAAGGATTATTAGACTCTGGAGAACCATGTCCGTCCACGTATGCCATTACGAACGGTGCCACGTCGGTCAAGCTACTGCAAGACAATGGATCTCCTCACCCAGCATCAAAGTAAAAGCAGCGCGCTCCAATCATGCTTCGATATAGCTGCAGGTTGCATGGGTCCGTGAACTCATACGCCGCAGATTGTAACCATCCACTCATCTGTTGACTTAACGAATGCTACATGAGATATGCATGTACTCTCGGCCATTTCTGCGTTTGTAAATCCATATCGACTTCGCATGAGTGTTGGTATCAATAGGGGATCAAGTTGGATCATGTCATGAAAAGTCACCGATCTTGACAGCCATATATATCGGACCAATCTATAACAATGCCTTTCACAATACACGCATCCTATCAAACTATTTTTCTTCATTAGGTCTTTCAAGTTTTTATCAATCACTATGGAGGATAAGAAGACAGGCTTCCAGACTCAAACTGAGCCACATCCTACTGAATTAGTAGAAGGAGGGGTAATATATATTTCCCTCAGGTTATACTGTACGAATACTTGCTAACATATCAGTTCAGAGTATCAATAAAGATATTAGCATCCAAGCTCTTCGAGATGCCATCCCAAGCTACTGCTTTCGTCCTTCACTGTATTGGTCCATGTTCTATCTTCTTAGAGATCTCGTCTATTCGATCATCTGCTTTGGGGGGTTCTACTATCTGCTGCATACTGAAACTCTGAAACAATCGACTGTGGCATACTATACCACCGTCAACGTGTATGGCTTTTGCCAAGGTGTAGTTTGGACAGGTCTCTGGATCATAGCCCACGATTGCGGTCATAGTGCCTTTTCGACCTCAGGCATTTTGAACGACACTATCGGCTTCATCCTGCATTCTTGGCTTTTAGCTCCATACTTTTCATGGAAATCGACGCATAGGCGTCATCATATCTATGCCAACAACGTCGAGAAAGATCTTAACTATGTCCCTCCAGGACGAGAAGAATACGCTTCCAAGATTGGAAAAGCTGTTGAGGCACTTGATGAAGTTGGCCAGGATGCCCCACTCGTGCTATTTCTACGAATTATCCTCCAGCAGGCGATAGGATGGAACTGGTACATTCTTACTAATATTACCTGTCCTTCCTCGGCTGTGGTGAAGCAGGGCATGTCAGCTTGGAGGCATAGTCACTTTGATCCATGGGGCGCACTGTTCAGAGAATCCGAGGTATTCTCTATCATCTTGTCAGACGTAGGGTGCCTGGCGACCTTGGGTGTTCTTTATCACTTGTACCATGTCTTTGGTTCTTTTGAGACACTGTTCTGGGCTTATGTTGTGCCCTGGTGTTGGGTCAATCACTGGATTGGTGAGTTTACTTACCCGACTTTGGATATATTAACATCCCATGGAAATAAATAGACCGCTAACCGGTATTTACTCAGTCATGATCACTTACCTTCACCACACACATCCGTCACTGCCAAAGTACTCTGCCGAGTCATGGACATTCTTACGCGGTGCCACTGCCACAATTGACAGAGACTTTGGTATCATTGGCACTCACTTCATGCATCACATTTCCTCAGATCACGTCACCCACCATATCTTCTCTCGCATCCCACATTACTACACTCCTATTGCCAGCAAGGCTATCATTCCTCTTCTGGGCAAGCATTATCACGGCCGCGCTCAATTTCGCTATGAAGACCTTCAAATTGCCTTCCGAGATTGTCAATGGGTTGAAGGAGATGCTGAAAAGGATGTCAAGTTTGGTTTGCGCAGTGAGACCCAGGTTAATTTGACGCCCTCTCATGAGGCTTTGTGGTATCGCTCTGGAGTAAGTCCTGCGCCGGAGTATAGAATGCGTAGCTCAAAGCTTTGATATGTTGATGGAATTTGATCATGCGTTATATTTGTACCGTCAAGTCTCAAGAGATTCGGTATGACCCCTGGGTCCAAGACTTGATTTTTAAGCTATATGATTTGAGATAGGCCTAAGCCGGCTTTACTCTTTACCTAAAGTAATTTAATGCTATCATAAACCATAGATAGCCTGAACCTAAATTTAGAGGACCCATAGATCATGTCGAATCTCTTGAGACCTTACGGTAATAGCTCTTATAGAGTGATATTGTTCCAAGTTGTTTTCAAGAGAGGTGATCGTGCTGACCACTCTACGAACAGCACCTAGTAGAGTTGCGATATGATCCATAGTTCTCGCGAGAGCCCCAACATCATTGCTGTACCTCTCCCTTCCAAGCATCATACTTGTGATAAACATCCTTCCTGAAAACATCTTTCAGATCAGAGGCAATCTCCCCATCAAGAGGTAACTTCGCAAGAACAGCTCCAATACCACAAATATCATTCTTCCGATCAATAAACCACGCCAACGTCAATCCACCTCCCCAGCTCATGGTATGAGCACCATACCACCCCTCAACATCCTCCAACGTAATCACACCACCGAGTCCATGACCAACCTTGGTTTCTTCGCCGACACCGACTCGGAAGAAAGGACCCAGTGGGCTGGCCAGCATACCCTGTTGACCATTCATTGATTCAGGGCTGAGATGCTGCTGAAACATATCCTCCACGGTCTCAGGCTTGAGCAGTTTGCCGTCGTTGGCTAGGAGGGATTGTATGATTCTGAGATAGCTTGGAGCAGGCATCGCAAGGCCATGACCACCGAAACATCCATCTGTACGTGTGTTGATCTCTGATCCTTGACCCATGACAGCTCGGCCAACACCCTCTGGATCATCAGGGTTGAGATCGACTAAACGCTCACGCAAGTCCTCTCTCGTAATGGGGTAGAATTGAGCATCAGGTTTCAAACCAAGAGGCTTCATCATTCGTTCGTGAACGTGCTCTTCCAGCGTATTTCCTGTCAAGCGCTCAACGATTCTACCGGCCCAGTCAAGACCAGATCCGTACATCCATCCACCTCCAGGTTGATGTAAAAGCGGATAGATAAAAGTATCCTCGACCTTTCTCTTCGCCCCGTCCTTGGGCTTATACTTTCTACTCCACTTTCCAATATTGGGTTCTAGGAAATCATACGAGGCACCAGCGCTGTGCGTAAGGAGCATTTCGAGCGTGATAGGTTGAGAAGCTGGTTCAAGGATAGGTTCATCGTTTTCTGACCACCCAGTGAGGACTTGCTTCTCTAGTAACTCGGGTGCAACCTTGGATAAGTCCCCTGTAAGAGTGAGAAGACCGTCATCAACGCACTGCATAGCTGCGATGGCAGCTATAAGCTTTGTAGCTGAGGCGAGACAGAGAATATCATCGAGCTGCTGTGGACGTTTCTCGCCAGAAAGAAGAGTTCGTTGTCCAAGAGCAGTGTTGTAGTTGAAATCTCCTTTGGAGTTGGTGGCACAAATAATGCCTCCATTGATCTTGCCGGAGTCGATGGCAGCTTGGAACTTCTTCTCGATAGTCCTTGACATTGTGAGAACTGAAAATGATTTGGGTCTGATGTATGGAAGACGAGACACAGGTTTGAGAGGGAGAGTTGAGGGGTGAGCGATTATTTTGAATCTTGATAGCATAGCAGAGACTGTTGCTTATTTATGTTGTTGGTTGATGTAAGACATGCAAGTAATCATCCGAGGGGAGTCTAATCACGTGGGTGGATAGGTGCAGCCAGATGTTCGCTGATTCAGCCAAACAAATCGCTGCGTTTCCGAGCGGGCAAATGGTACTCAACTTTCTATTGCCTCGATTATTCCACTATATGACCGATGAGTCAACGGTCAATTTACATGTAAGAATATGGGTTTGGAAATTTTAGACTATTTCGTTGTTAAAGCATTTACGGCATAGTTATCTATGGCAGAGAAAATGCCATATCTATTCTTGGTTTCTTATCTATAATCAATTCGCCAACATTATTGGAGCAAGTTTATCTTCTTCACAGACTCAGTTAGTGGTTTCATAACCTTGAAGACCATACCTCTCTTGTTTTTTCCCATGTTTAACCAATACAGTCAAAAGCTCCTTCACTGAGTTACTCCAGTCAGCAATTGACTCATAAGTTAATTCCTTCGACTGCCTTGAGATAAGGCTTATGCTTACTTGCCAGAGATTGGCTTTTATTAATCCGGCTGCACCACTTTGCCCAATCGTGACTAGCTGTTGGGTTGAGCTACTCCAAAAACCGGCGATCTACGCAGATCAGTCGGGGTAAGCAGTCGGCCTCGGAACAGTCTTACCGATACAGAGGCAAAAAGACAACTATTCTGACAGAACAAGGAAGAAATCAGATCAAGGCTTAAAAAGAAGATTGAAAAGGATATCTTGTATATATATTTTAGATCTTTACTCTGGGGTCTTTCTATATCCTTTCTCCAAAATAGGTTTACTTAACTGGCTGCTAGATGTATCGTTCCTGGTGAAAACTTGGAAAGTCTGTACAAATAAGAGATCTTAACTTGGTTTTTATTTTGCATAAGAATACTCGCAGTGAAATTGAAATCTGTTATTGAATTAACAGAAGTGGCGTCTAAATGTCGTTCTACATAGTTGTCAAGCTAATTCATCAACTCGGCAAACTAACCTCTTCGCCGAACATATATTTCTCAACTCCAACGTCACTCCCACCTCCTGTTGTAACGTCTCCCACTCTTCAAACTTGCCAACTTTTACCATGGCATCTGGAGTGGCCTTCATACCTCCGCCGGAAATGGCAGAGGTCAACAACCCCAACCAAACAATCTCACCAGAAACCCAACACATAATAACCCGCATCAACGCGGCCTACGACTGGACAAGTCCCCAAGACCCCGACAACCCACGCAACTTCCCCCTCATCACCAAAACCCTCAGCATAGCTTCTATCACATCCTTAGCCTGGGCATCCTGTTTCGCCGGCGCAATCTACGCTCCCGCCCAAACATCCGTGTCTCAAGAATTCCACCAAGGTCATTTAGCTTCTGTTCTCCCTTTATCGTTGTATAACCTCGGTATGGCGTGTGGTCCACTCGTTGGCGCGCCTTTATCAGAAACATATGGCAGGAAAACAGTCTATGTCGCTACTACACCCATCTTTCTTGCATTTCTGTTGGCATCGGGGTTTGCGAAGGATATTGTTAGTTTATCCATCTGTCGATTCTTCGCGGGCATGTTTGCGTCGCCGAATGTTAATAACACATCTGCTACTATCATGGATTACTGTGCGCCTCAGTATCGGGGTGCGAGTTTGGGGATTTACTACTCTATTCCTTCACTCGGTGCGGCTATTGGACCACTTGTTGGTGGCTTTGTTCAAAGATCGCTAGGGTGGCGATGGACGCAGTGGGTTGCGGTTATAATAACCTGCGCTCTGTATATCCCTGTTCTGTTCACGAAGGAGACGTATAAAAAGGTCGTTCTGCGACGAAGAGCTATCAGCATGGGGCTTGGGGATAGCTCTTCCCAACAGACATCTGTGTCCAGAACTATTCGACACTTCTTCACGGTTCTCATTCTCCGACCGCTTCATATGTTGTTCACTGAACCAATCGTCACCCTGGTCAGTCTCTACAACGGCTTCATTTTCGGACTCTTATACACATTCATCATATCAGTTCCCTGGATCTTCAGAAACTACTACAATTTCAGCGCAACTGCTGAGTCTCTCTCCTATGTGGGAATCACCCTCGGCACTCTCCTCGCCTGCGCTCCCTTCGTCCTAATCGACTTCTCATACTATCAAAAGCGTCTTATCCGCTGGAACCAAACCCACGATAGCAACTCACCCTTACCACCAGAACATCGTCTCATCTCCTCCATGATCGGAAGTTTCCTGCTCCCATCCAGCTTGCTCATCGCAGGATGGACAGCTGAATACCGCATCCATTGGATTCTCCCGATATTCTTCCAAGGCATGACGATGTTAGCTTGTCTTCTTATCTATGCTGGCGTGAATCTCTTTATGCTGGACGCGTACGGTCCTCTGTATGGTGCTTCAGCGTCTGGTGCGATGATGTTGAGCAGATATTCTCTCAGCTTTGCATTTCCGATGTTTGCTTTGCAGATGTTTCAGAGGCTTGGTGCGGGTTGGGCAACGACTATCTTGGCTGTTTGTACTTTCTTGATGGCACCTATACCGTGGTGTTTCTTTGTATTTGGTGAGAGAATCAGAGCAAGGAGTAGATACGAGTCAAGCTCTTAGATTTAGACAATCTTGTATAATCATAAATATTTTATATAAATATAAACTCAAGCAATGCACGCTCATATGTTTTAACCCTGACCCAGCCCAACCAATCTACAACTTGGACTCAGCCCTCTGCGCAACCTTCTCCGCAATAGCTACATGCACCTTATCAATGGGCATCTCATCAAGACTCTTCTCCGTCCAATACTTATCCTGCTCCAAGCCCTGATAAATCAACGCCTCCGTTCCCAAAATAACCTTCCACTCTTTATCCTCTGCAATACCTCCCAGCCTCGTAAACGGCGTGGGATTATAACACATCTCAAGAATAGCTCCCTTCTGCTCCTTATCCAAAAACGTCTCCGTCACAGCACGCGCGCGAATCTCATCTTCTGTCTCGGGCTCAAAGTCTGGTACACATGCGACTATCGCACCAGGGCCTTCCAGTTCAGAGGCTTGTGAAGGTGTCTTGACGTGTAGTAAACCCTCGCCGTAGCCACGTTCAGCACAATCTGCGATCACAGCGGCGACTTCGGCGTCGTCACGGTTGACGAGGTAGATTGTCTTGACCTTCATCCATTTTCGAAGAGCGTAGATGGCACTTCGTGCTGCGCCGCCGCCGCCGACAACGAGAGCGGGTTTGTTGTGGAAGACGGCATCGGGATTATCAATATTTTGATAGAATGAGTCGCGAATGCCAATTACGTCTGTGTTTGCGCCGCAGAAGATACGGCGACCGTCCTTTTCACGAAGGAAGAGGGTGTTGCAGGCGCCGACGTCACGGCACTCTTCTGTGAGCTCATCCAGGTATGGAATGATGGCGACTTTGTTAGGCATAGTAACCGAAGCACCTATTCATGTGAGTCAGTATAATTAATCACACAGCAGTTCAATTGAGTGAGAAACGTACCGTAAAAGTCGGGATGTTGCGCCAACTTCAAAAACCCAGGGATATCAGCCGAGTCCAGACGCACTTGACCCCATTTGAGGCCAAGATCTTGATAAATAACATTATGAAGAAAAGGCGACAGGGAAGCGGTCAATTTCTTCCCAAAGAGGTAGCCATGGCGTTGCAGCTGTGAGACTTGGCTGGACTGAAGAGAGTCCCCAGAAGGATGAGAGAAAACTTCTTGCACAGACATGATAGGTTGATATGATAGTATATGGTAAAAGAAAATAGGAATAGTAGTGGTCTGATTGATCCTGGAAAGTCACGAAAGATAGGTCCGCGAGGTCTATT
Source organism: Fusarium sp. NRRL 53497 (assembly GCA_013184445.1). NCBI lineage: Eukaryota > Fungi > Ascomycota > Sordariomycetes > Hypocreales > Nectriaceae > Fusarium > Fusarium sp. NRRL 53497. The sequence continues at coordinate 532,139 of JABCJZ010000091.1, forward strand.
CAAGTACTGCACGTCGTTGGCTGTCCAGTAGGAGGGAAGGCAATGGAAGAAACATAACGTTCCCCAGTTTCAGTTTCACAGCCCCCGGGGCCCCGAAAAACCCGGTTCAAGGGTTTTTCCAGTGAATATCCACCCGCAGATTAATTCTATCATCCGGCGTTGCAACCACCAAGTGTCGCCCCCCCACCGGATAAAGACTTAGCCACCTCGGTCCCGGGTAAGAAATAACACCACCACGCGTGATGTAAGTCGTTGTGTGGAGAATCATGGAAATTGCCTTATCATGGTGGGAATGGGTATTCTCTTATACAATACTGTAGCGGCTGTTCCCGCCTCGTGACGGCTTTGATGACGATGGATAATTCCTGGTGGTCGCATCTCGATTAAACGGGGGGGTTGTATTGGATGAATGATTGCTTTATCATCGACTCTTCAGGGGATTCTCCGCTTTGCATCTCTTATATCAAGTTGCCACAGCATCAGTATTAGTTCATCTCTTTAGTTATCTCACTATCATATTCATCACATCCCATATAAGCAACTTCTAGTTGAGTGTCATCTCACTATATTCCTTGAACTTTCATCACATCGACAACCACTCTACACAAACAATTTCAATTCAATAACACCACAGTCATGGCTCACAAACCAAGCATATGCACAATGTCCCTTGGCCGGTGCTTCGCCGGCCACTCCCTCCCCCACAAACTCGACATGGCTGCAAAATACGGTTTCCAAGGCATAGAAGTCTTCTACGAAGACCTCGTCGACCTCGCAAAGTCCCTCCCCGGAGGCGACACACCCACCAACCAAATCACAGCCGCCCGCACAATCCACGATCTCTGCGCCGCCCGCTCCCTAACCATCATCTGTCTGCAACCCTTCATGCACTTTGGTGGTCTTCTCAACCGCGCCGACCAAGCACAACAATTTGAACAACTGAGACTGTGGTTCGATCTATGTCACGCTCTGCACACGGATCTTATCCTGTTTCCTAGTAGTTTTCTGCCAGAGGATAAACTCACCGATGATGTAGATGTCATCGCCGCTGACTTCACCGTGGCGGCCGATATGGGGCTTCAGCAGCAGCCTGTGATTAAGTTTGCGTTTGAGGCGTTGTGTTGGGGTACGAGGATAAATACCTGGGAAGCCAGTTGGGATATCGTCCGACGGGTTGACCGTGAGAATTTTGGCGTGTGTCTTGACAGCTATAACATCCTTGGACGAATCTACGCTGATCCAGCGGCCGTCTCTGGAAAGACGAGCGATTGCGAGCAAGTCACTATGGACTCCATCAAGAGATTGTTAACAGACGTTGATGTCTCCAAGGTTTTCCTTCTCCAGGTGGCTGATGGCGAAAAGCTCAGCTCGCCTCTGACCGAGAGCCATCCATTTTACAACGCTGAACAACCGTCGAGGATGAGCTGGTCTCGTAACGCAAGGTTGTTCTACGGGGAGACTTCATACGGCGCTTATCTCCCATGCAAGCAGCTTCTTCGAACTGTTGTTCAAGGCCTCGGTTTTGAGGGATGGTTGAGCTTCGAGGTGTTTAACAGGAGGTTTACGGATACGGACAAGATTGTACCGGAGGAGACGGCCAAGAGGGCAGCAGAGTCGTGGGAGAAGATGAAGGTTGATCTTGGTCTACGAACTTCGGATGATGTTCAGCCGAGATTACAAGCCATGTTGTAAAGATTAATTAGCAATTGTCGTTTCTTAGTATAATACCACCAGAATGCATTGTATTTACATCATGATCCTGAAATTCAGATGCCGAACTGCACTCAGCAATCGCGCTGTATAAATTACCGTTCTTAAACAAACTTCATTTCTCTTTTATTCCACCATAAATGCATTATCTTACAATTTTGTCCTCAGCTTCAAATGCTTCACAGCATACTCAATCGCAGCCGAATACCCATAAACCCCCAACCCACAAATCACCGCCTCCGCCTTATCACAAAGATAACTATGATGTCTAAAAGCCTCCCTCGCATGAACATTCGTGATATGGACCTCCACGAACGGAATATCAACTCCCACCAGGGCGTCTCTTATAGCCACGCTGGTATGCGTGTAGGCGCCCGCATTGATGATGATCGCATCGACGTTCCCCCGTGCTTGGTGGATGCGGTCTACTATCGCGCCCTCCGAGTTCGCCTGGAAAGATGAGAGCGTGGCGGAGAGGGAAGATGCTTGTTTCTCGGCGGATGATTCAACGTCGGATAGGGTTGTTGAGCCGTAGATGTGAGGTTCTCGGGTGCCGAGTAAGTTGAGATTGGGACCGTTGATTAGGAGGAGACGACGAGACATGATGAAATGTGTGAGTTGTTATTTTAATTGTGATTGTTTTGTTTTGTTTTGTTTTGTTTTGTTTGTTCATTCAGTATAACCTCGTAAACTCATCACTTTATGAATGAACCTTCGCAAAAGCCTAACTCCGCCATCCCCAGCTTTTCTTCTCCACGTTCTCGGCATCCCCCGCAAGCCCGGCTAAAACTTCATCCCCGCCCGATCCGATCTCTCCTCACTTGATCTCCACAGCGTATTCAATTCCCCAGGTGGAGACTACTGGCCGAGGCTGGGGGGTCGCCATTATCTCGCTGTATGTAAGATTGGCGAGTACACGAGGCCTGAGTTGAAGAATTGCGCGCGGGACAAAGAAGTTGATTGATAGGTCTAAGTTGCTATAGACGGCGTCGTCTTCACGCCCCTGTAATCATGACTCCCTGAACATCATGTAGGTATTAAAACAGCCAATCGCGCGACCTGGGTGAGCTTTGCTGGAACTCGCTCACCACTCCGACGCGTCTCTCGATGATGCACCGCCAACGCGTCGCGCTTGTGAGAGCAAGTAACGCCTGAAGAAGCCCGGTCAGCTGGATAACAGATGGACGTGCAAGAGTGATGGTGAGATTCAATAGTTCGCGTTCACTTGAACGACTTTCTCGCTTGTATCGCCAGGGAGCAGGATAAATTTTTAGACAACTTCACGAACTCAGTTTCTCTGATCCCGATTAGAAGGGATCAGTTATCATCATTGTCCTAATGAGTACCCATTTAACGAAGCTTTTCCATTGGTTTTGAACCACATCTGATTGGGAAAGGTTTCAATTTCGGCTTGTGGGGGTCTTCTCTACTTGTTATATTGCTGATCACGTGACGCTACTAGCATGATTTAGGTTAGGGCTTTGGTGGATATGTGGGCCTTGGGCATCGACTCCACTCCTGTACGCTCTCTGTGATCATCACAAATCTTTTCCACCTTTGCACTACACGCTTCTACGATGGCTACTTCAACTTCTTACCAAAATTCCTCTCCTGCATTTGCAATATAACGAAACTGCCCTTTCACGCTTCGATTCAACGAATTTTCTCACGTACGTTTACACAAAACTACCGATCATCTTTCAAAGTCTCGACGGCCCTCGCCCTATCTTCAGCTCCTCCAAACTATCCCGATTGTTAGCTTGATTTGGATGCTTAGATTTGTCGATGGAGGGAAGAAGGAAGTGTCTGTGGAGGTTCTTCACGAAGTAGTTTTATCCCTCCTGGAATTGAAAGCTTTTCTGGTTGAGATGACGCAGCCTTGTGTCTTGTTGAATTTTGGTTATTGACTCAACCCATCCTGAAGATCACCAGGGTCAGATTGTTATATCAGCCATTCTCTTTTGAGTCTCTTATTAATGGAGGATCAGTTTGATCTAGCATTCCATAAGCCCTCTGGCTACGATCCATACCTTCCATACGAGGTGTAACGTACCTAGTGCGGCACACGCCCTAGATGTCAACCTACCTACAAGGAAAAGTGGTAAGGTCACTGCGAACTAATATCACTCACCAAAGGCGCGTCAGTCCAACCGCAGCGACACCTTGTTTTATATTTCTTTCCTTCCAGATTGTTCTATTCTATTTGATGCGCCTCCATGCATCGAAGGGAATACGCACCTACCTACAGCAAAACCTGGTGCTGGTGCAGCATACCATCCCCAGACATCCGGGAAGGAACCACCAGTATAAGACTCAACCCACATCACTTTCCATTGTCTCACGACAAATCAAGGGTATATAAACCAAAATAGCAAAGGTTTTTAGCATCACATTCAACGAAGCTTTTCATCGCTGAAGCCGAGGCCATGTTAACAGCATGAGTGTATAACTGTATATGAGGGCAGACTGTACTCCCAACGACATTGTTCAATTCCGAGAGAAGCTCTTCAGAAGCTTTAATAACTTGAGGTCATGTTCCTATGAAAAAGTGATATTCAGAAATATGTGGCTCTATCAAGATATACGAAATTATTTTGGTGAATTACTGACCACAGATTGTCTTACATGCCTTATAGACACGGACTACCTTCGATTGTACACACAATAGGTGGGAGGGTAAGTATATTATGTCTAAAGCCCATTCTAATAGTATGACCAATGATAAACAACTCCAGTACTAGATAGCATCCCTTCATATGGGCTTTTCTTGTTATCAAGACCAGGAATCGCATGCCACTGGCACTTGAGGCTAAGGATATGGTACTAGCATTGGGTAAATCCCCACTCTTCTGCTTCCGCATCCTCGTCCTCGTCCTCTATCATCCCCATGTCTCGCATCTCCGACTTGAGCCACTCACTTTGATTTTCCAAAGCCTCTATGTGGCTAATTCCAAGCGCAAGCTCATGAGCGAACGACCACGAATTTTGCCTTTCTTCAGAATGATCCATCTCATTCATTGCCATGGATACGCGATCATCGAACTCGGTTGCCTTGTCGAAAGAAGACACCCACGGCATGACATAATTTTCAACGAAGTCCGCGAGTATCAGAAACCACAATACTTGCCGTTTCTTGTAAGCTTTCAGATGCTTGAGTGACTTTGGAAAATCCGTTCCCATCAATCCGAATGAAATGCTTACGCTGTCTGTAAGACAGTTAAAATGACGAGATTTCTCGCAGAGTTCTCTGCAAATCTCGGGACCGGTCTTGGTATTGAAACGATCCATTAGCCGGCCGTATAGTGCATCCATTTGGAATACCTGTTTACTTGGAGACTAAACTCAAGCGCACCAAAATCCATTTCCGTTCCCAGAGCTGAGTTCCTGCCGCTTTGGGCTGAGCGAGGGCTGAGGTGGGCCGAGTAAACCCATTTTGGGATCATAGATCACGGCGGGCCGTGCCCGGTTTTGGGACGAAGCCCACAAGGGCAGGCGGTTGTTGGGTCCATGGTGGTGAATGCGCCATGGATCCTTTCCCTGCCTCCACATCAGCAAACTAAGACACCAGGATGAAGACATCATGCCTTCTATCTCTAAGTTTATTTCCAGAATAGGGTTTAGGGAGAGACATGATAGTCGATCTACACAAGGGACTCCTTCAACGGCTCCTGCCCTGATTATAAATCATCCACAGGGCCTAGACGTGGTATCGGAAGGAACCAACCCTGCCGTCGAATTAGTATTATCTTAGCTATTGATTATAAGTGCGTTGCGTAATTCCCAACTAGCCCCCTTACAGCATCGTCGTTGTTCATGAACTTGACGGCCATCGCGAGAAAACCTGGACTGCCGAATAGGGAGTTCACTGGCTCCGTGATCTGCTTCGTATCGATATCCCCGAAGCACGCATCCTTGCTTGGGGCTACGATGTGAACACACACGCCGTTTCTGGCACGTGCTGCTCCTTTCTGTACGATCATGCGTGAACTCTGGTGTCCGATTTGAAAAGGAGGCGGAAGTTGACCGATTTGAGGGGCCATATTATAGTGGTGCGAAGACATACTGACGTGCGGGTAGTCCTCGGAACGGCCGATCATCTTTATTGCACATGGCCTCGGGGGTATTGTTGTAAAGAGTGCAAGCGAAAAATCAGCCTGCCTCGGCGTAAGGGTATATATAGGATCTTGACTCCCATTAGTAACGATAGACCTTAAAGTCTTAGGCGAGAGTAGAATTGAGAAAATAAAGAAAATGCCACTATAGATAATTAATAGCTAAAAGATAGACCATTAATTAAGAGATCTAGCTAATATATTACTAATAATTAGTCTTATTGCTAAAGAATATTAGTAATCCTGTTTAAAATGTATTTATTAGCTTACTGTAATTAGTTTAGGTTATAATATCTCTAGTAAGGTCGTAGAGAATTAAATAAAATAAATATATAAAAGCTATAAATAAAGCTTTAAGGATCCAGAAAATATACTTCTTTATTAAAAGTATTACTTTTTTAAAGGTATTATTAAAGTAATTAATACTTAAGGTTATATAATAGCAACTAGATAAATTAATACAGTAAAGTATATTAATAATAGGTTTAACTTAATTTAAGTTATATTACTGCTATATATAAAGATTATAGTAGTTAGAAGTGAGATAGTTTCTGGCTTAAATAATAGAGTCTATATTCATCCTAATAAAGATATTCCCCCTTCTCTGGCTGACTGAGTTTTTTATACAGAAAGATCCTGGCATATGGGTACTCAAAGACGGCCTAGGCCCGCTGAGCCCAGGAGCCCGTAGGACAAGAGTACAGAAACAAGGAGAGGGAGGTTGCAATATGGAGGCTGAACGGTAGATAGAATATCCATTTCATGCTCTATTGATATAGCAAATAAGGTCACTAAACGAGACGCCTTTCACCTTCTTATCCTTGTCTTCCCTCCATTTAACATTACTAGCTACATGGGTATGGAAAGCAGGTTTGGGCAATAATACCAGCTATGCCGATGTAATGTTATAGAACCAAATCTACAAAGATGTACTTTACACGATAAGAGGTTCCGATAATGTCACGTAAACTAAAACTTCCACCGCTTTTTTACCTAGCGCTAGAGTTTATCTTTAAATTATACCACCTGGATCGATCTCTGGGATGACTTTTGTCTCAGTGAAGGCAGATAAGTAGCTGATTGCACTATCATGAACGAAACCAGCTTAACAATTTCTAACCTTACCAGCTGAATCCAGTCAACTTTATTTCCACATCCCATCATTTTCGTTCTATGGTTCATCCAACTTCTTTGGTAGCTTCATAGAAAGGAAGATTCAAGCCAGTCTCGTGATCAGAAACCCACCAGTTTTCAGCTGCAGCCTTGCACCTGTCGCGACCAATGAAAGCCAATCCGCATGTCCCCGTGACCGCTTGGCATAAAGCTGACGCGGATTTTCGAACCCCCAAAACCTTCGCGTTTTTAACCTTCCCAAATCATTGACAGATCAGCTTCCGGAGAGCATTCTACGTTAGAAACTATCTCGCCTCATGCGATGGAGCGAACGCCGAGGCAACATCAGCACTATGGTGAAACGTCAGATGCCCCTCATGAGAGCCAGAAAAATTACCGCCACTGCCCTCGAGATGAGTTTCGCCTCTCATACAATGAGTACACCATCGCTTGGATTTGTGCGCTGCCTATTGAGATGTCTGCAGCCATCACCATGCTAGACCAAACCCATGAGGACCTCCCAGGCCTGGACAATGACATCAATACCTACAAACTCGGGAGCATCGAGAATAAACACAACATCGTCATCGCGTGCCTGCCCAAAAATCACTACGGGACAAATAACGCATCAAATGTGCTGACAAATTTGGTCCGCACGTTTCCATCAATTCGGCTGGGTCTAATGGTTGGGATTGGGGGTGCGGCGCCTGGAGCGGTCGACATAAGACTGGGCGATGTTGTTGTCGGCACATTCGTCACGCAGTATGATTTAGGAAAGACGATAGGCGAGGGCGAAATGCACTCTACTGCCACACCTAGGGTTCCTGACCAACTACTCAACACAGCGGTGTCATCGCTCGAAGCCAAACATGAAGGAGGAGCCAAGGAATTCCTGCGCATCCTAAAGGAGAGATTTCAAAGATTAGTCGAGTACGATCGCACTACATTGATCGACAATCTCTTTATTACCTCCTATGATCATATCGACCCCCAGGCAATTAACTGTGATCAGTGTGACTCCTCCAAAGTTGTGAGACGCGATCCACGAAGCACCAAGGACCCAGTCATACATCACGGTGGTATCGCTTCAGGTAACCAGGTTATGCGAAGTTCGAAGCAACGCGATAGACTTGCGCAGCAACTGGACATTGTTTGTTTTGAGATGGAAGCTGCCGGTCTGATGAATATCCTCCCATGTCTTCCTATTCGAGGAATATGTGACTACTCAGACTCCCACAAGAACAAGGAATGGCAGAGATATGCTGCTGCCACGGCAGCTGCATACGCAAGAGAGCTGCTTACTGTTCTCGCTTCACAACCTGCTACCAGGCTATCCAGTGCACGTAAGTCCAGGTAGATATTTGTGTTTCATAATGCTCCCTCGTGGACTCTAAGGTATTTATCCATATAACTACTAACATCAACTCAAGGCCATATCCCCTATGGCATTCCTTTCAGTCTCCAAGATATGCCTGTTTCAGATCATTTCATCGATAGACCTGCAGATAGGGCCGCCCTCGAAGATTGCTTGTTACCAAAGCAAGGTGCAAACGCGAGACGGAAACTATTCATTCTTCATGGACTAGGTGGCATTGGCAAAACGCAACTAGCCGTCGACTTCGCTCGTCGCCATAAGACTGCCTTCAGCGCCATATTCTGGTTAGATGGTCGATCAGAGGACCAACTTAGACATAGCCTTGCAAACTGCGCCACTAGAATCCCTGAATTCAATGCATCAAATCAGGGTTCCAAGGATGAGTTGGACGCTGCGGTTATGGCCATGATGACTTGGGTCTCTCGACCGGACAATACGCGCTGGCTGCTCATTTTTGACAATGTTGACCAAGAGCACCAACGAGGTGGTGCATATGGGTCTTACGACCTTAGAAAATATCTCCCACCTGATCAAGGCTCTATATTGGTGACAACGAGACTATCCCGTCTTCAGCAGCTGGGCGATTCGAAGGAGTTGACCAACGTCGACCACGGTCTTAGTTTGGCTATCATGGAAGAGTGGTATGGAGATAAGCTGGGTAAGAGACTGCGAGCTAATATCTGAAGCACCACATGGTATTGACAAGATCGCCAGATCCCGATCCATCCTCTAAGGAATTGCTCGAATTGCTCGAACTGCTCGAAGGATTGCCACTAGCACTTGCACAGGCAGGATCTTTCCTACGCGAGACAGGTATGGATATTCCAACATATCTCCAAAACTACCATCTACAATGGGACAGACTTATGTCATCTGAGGATAGTCCCTTGGTAGACTACGAGCATGGAAGTGTTGCCACTACGTGGGCGGTTTCCCTTAATGCAGTCAAGGCCGAGAACGAAGATTCAGTTAATATATTGCGTCTCTGGGCGTTTATTAACAACAAAGACCTATGGTTTGGACTGTTTGAAGTAGTTACAAACCGTTTATACACAGATCTGTGGCCCGCGTGGCTTTCCAACATAGCACGCGACACCCTCCGGTTCGCGAAAGCCATGGGCCTCCTCCTTCGCTACTCGATGATCCAAGCTCGTGTAGAGCCTAGAGGAAGCTACTCTATACACCCAGTCGTTCATCGATGGGTGCTGAATTTGGAAGCAGATGCTCAGCAAAGGAGGGAGTTTGCAAGCCTAGCGCTGTGTCTAGTTGGCCATTCAGTCCCTCATAAGACCTCGACGGCATATTGGACGGTGGACCAAAGGCTACTCCCACACGCCGACTCTTGCTCTTTCTGGATTCGTCAGCCTGAATTTAAGCAGGAACAGAATCCTTTTGAGAGTCTCGCAATAGGCAGTTTGGGTCTACTCTACGACGATCTAGACAAGGGTAGTCAGGCTGAAGAAATGCATGTTCAAGCAATGTGGGGTTTAGAAAAGACGTTTGGACGGGAACATGAAACAACACTAGTGATAATGAATAATCTCGCCATCAGCTATGCAAACCTTGGAAAGAACGATGAAGCTCAAGAAATCTTCGATCGAGTACTGCAAGGCAAAGAAAAAGTGTATGGGCATGACCATCCATCGACTCTACATACAATTAGCAACTTAGCCAGCTTATATACAGGCCAGGGCAAGCTTTCAGAAGCAAAAGAACTATGCATTCGAGCATTGAATGGCATGGAGAGGACGCTTGAGCAGGACGATATCCCAGGTCATCTCCCGCGCGATATCTCGATACTGGAAACTACCTTCACGTTGGGACACATCTACACCCAGCAAATGCAACTGGCCAAGGCCGAGGAATTATTCAATATGGCATGCATGGGGTACCAGAGGGAACGGGGGAGCGATCATCCGAGGACGCTTGATGCATTTTTTCATCTTGGGCAAGTTCTGTTCTTGCAGGGCAAACTGATCCAAGCAAAAGAGATGATAGTGAAATCAGTGGAAGGATATAAAAAAACACTGGGTCCTACGAATGAGCGAACTTTAAAGCGCATTTCTTTTTTAGAGGTGTTGTTTGCATCACGGTAAATAGCTACAAGAGCGAACGATATTGGTTAAACGCACAAGATCGCGAAACGCAGAAGCAGCCAGCACAGAGAGCGCAATCGAAAAAATCTTATAAGTCTTATTTTTGCCGTATTCATGCATCCGAATCTCAGCATGAGTATTGAGGATCTATCCATAACCTCGTGACATTAAGATATAAGAATATCCACCATTCGCTAGGGCTTGTGTTATTGTTATGATGGGATGCTCGTTTCTCGGCGAGTTCACGAGACTAGTAAACGCTCACAAGACCCCACGACGAACTCTTGAGTGAACGTCACCGCTTTCTGTCCAGAAAAACGCATGTTCGAAGAACTTTTTTAGGATCTCTGACATCTTTGTGCTTTTTTACAGTGAAAGATAGGAAGGGGCCAGGCTTGAAGTAGTCATAGGTCGTGGCATATCTCTCACCACGTCCCAGTCCCTCTTCACGTCAGGGAGTTGGTAATTATTTGAGATAGGAAAAAATAAGACTTGGACAGCATAGTCAAACTGGCCTTGATCGGCTCACTTGTTCAAAGAACATCTGCCGTCTTATCTTACGATCTTGCTCAAGCTTGGGCATTGTTTGGGATAGTTGCCTGCCTAGCTCAGAAAGATTTGCAATCTTTCTCAGAGCACGAGCGACGGACATCCATTAAATGCTAAAACGAGAGACTGAAAGGCTAGGAATTTATCTTGATTATAGCGGTTTGTATAACTTTCAGCCATCAACGTCTGCGATGTCGGGCCAGCGGATCAGAAAATCTCACATTTTAAGAGCATGGCCTGAAGTTGGCGCCAAGGCAGTGGCTTTGCTATAGACAATGCTGGAGAGAATTTCCCGGGCGTCTCAATAGACAAAGGGAGTCCCTCTGGCGTTCTTGGGATCAGTGCTAAAGATATCAAGATGAGGGCCGTGTCCCTTCAGCGGTACTGGTGAGCTTAAGTTTGTAGTATTCATGAACTATAGACATCGGTCAGTTTCGCGTTGTCTTTTTTTGAATTGCTTCTGAAGACAATTTACCACCGGAAACGAAAATCTCGCTGTCTTTTCCTCCCAGATGTTTTCACTTGGTGAACCGGTGTTCTGTATATGTTCAAGCACTTACCGGAACATTATGTCGGGAGTTCTACAACTTAAGGCGACGTTGGAGCTGAGCTGGACTGGTCAGGGCCTATCAACATTACGAAAGAATGACTTGAATTTGCGGTTACAAACGTCCCAAATATCCCTAGACCTTCGATCTGATCCAGCACTTCTTTGTGCTTCAGCTTTTTGCTATTCGCCGGATTCCTTTCGAGATATGGTTTTCGAATTACCTCTTTATTTTCTTCCTATATTTCTCGAGTGGGCCAGTCCTGAGAATTACTTATCTAAGGATAGTGCGGAATCGTCTCTGAAGGTGCCAGCGACTAGGTCAGTCAAGTGAAGATCGAAAGCAATTAAGAACTCGCGGTTTCCCGCCTGTAGAGATGCCAAAGTTCTTTTATGTGCGGGACGCTTACTTGAAGGGGTCGGTGAGGACCAATGCCTCACTTTGCAGATCGCACGGGATCTAGATTGATTGGCTGAGTCCAAAATCTGAAGGCGTGCGGAGTACAGAAGATCAATAAAGATTGCAGCCAATGGAACCAGGGGCTATGATGAAGCCCACTTTAGAATACATTTCAGTCAACATGCATCTCAGCTGTTTTCGAGCCCCTGGCTCCTGAATGCCGACCACGGCGCTTTTTGAGAATACCCAAGTTACTATTCTACCACGACTTGAAACACAAAGATGGAAACTTGCCAGAATAAATACGATAGTTAATTTAGCCACCAACAGTTTAATATACCTACACCATAGCAAAAGGACAGAAAGGGAACGATAACGCTACACATAGAAGCAGGAAACCGAACGAACTGTATGGCCATCATAGCATGAAAAGTATAAATGCGAACCGCACCACGCACGCAAATAGGGACTCGGAAATTGCCGAACGGATTGCCACTTGACTTGAAGACGAGATTCAACTATGCTAAAGTCCATTTCCTTTTTCAAAGCTAAAGTCGTACCACTCCTAGATAAGTTGGTGGTAAATAGGGGCTAAAACCCCCGGAATCAGGCGGGCTAAGCTTGGCTAAGTATACCGAGGCGTGCTCACTTTCGGGACCGCGTCGGACCAGAACTAGGACATCCCTTATCACAGCACAGAACTCGAGCTAGTAGATGACATTATAGTACATTTAATCGTATTACACGCTATATCACATCACACTGTGTCATACCTCAAAAGCTGAGTTGATTCAAAAAGAATTTTGCCCAGGAGGGAATCCCAGGGTGATACTCTAGTTTAGGTTGCCATTGCGTTTGTGAGAAGTGGGCGGGTTACTAGGAAAGACCAAGAAATTGGGGAACTAGAAATCAGAACAAGAGCCAGGGTTTGACTAGAGCTGATGCGGGCTGAGGAGGGACTGAGGAGGGCTAGTGAGCAGCTGAGCCTATGTGTCGCTTGAGTTTCGTCTCATAATACCAAGTTAGACCTAGTCGAAAATAATGGATGATGAAGCTCCTCTGGGCTACTACCAACGTTATAATTCCATTTGGATAGCCCAGTCTCAGAAACCAATGTGCGTATACGAGCATACCACATAGAATCGTAGTTACTAAACTTTGTAGTAAGAGAATCCGCGCATATAATTAGCTTGCTCGTTAACCGTTCATGCTTTATAATAGATGAAGCCAGGCAAAGATCATCGAGATTTTCGTATGAGTCCAAATAGGTCATAACTGCCTCTCGAATCTCAGGAGGGAGGCGTTGAAAAAGGTCCTCTGTAAAGGGCTTGGTCGGAGCCATGATGGGCTCAGGTGGAGCCGTTATGAGCTTGGGCAGAGAGGTAGTTTGAGTCCTGGTGTTGCAAATTGTGCGACTTTGAAAATTGAGATGACGAGTTTGCTGAGTGGAATGGGGGACAAGGCCTGTTTTATATTCATGGACGATTGTCTGGACACAGGACTGAAAGTTATTTTACAAATTCGCTCAATTTCCACATAACAAACCTACCGAGTTATGTGGAAATTGATAGAATATTCTGATTTAAGGTAATGTGCATGATAACCTTATTGTGCAAAGTAAAGTGTGTTCTTTCAGTTGTGTGACCTAGATCTATCTCTTAGAGATATCACATAAGGTTATGCAATCAAAAGGGAGAGGGAAAGGAATGGGGCTAGGTGAGACTTGTGAGAGCATGGGTCTGGCATGGCAAGGAGGAGACTTTATAGATGTGAAAACAAACGAGGGCCACCTCTGGACTCTCAATTCTTTGGATTTTGGGCACGACGGCCCCTGTCTATTACTTTTCTTTTCTTTTTTTTTTTTAGAAAAAAAAAGAAAAGAAAACTTCAACCGCACATGGCGACATCACCACCATCCGGCTTGGGCTCGGGCTTGGGCTCGGGAGGCCCCTTCTTCTTGGAGCCACCTTGGCCCCGGCGGCGGTTCTTCTTCTTCTTCTTCTGGACCCCATCTTGGGGCCCAGAAGCGGCACCGTTGCCAGCCAACGCCTGGATTCATGTAAGTATAACGCACAGATAGACCAGGTCTCAGGGATGTATGTACTTACGAGAATTGTCGCCACAGAAGCCCCTTTCGGGAGAGACAACGTCACCCCTCCGGGGAAAGACAACTCCATGGGCTTTCTCTCGGCGAGACCTGTCCATTGTGTTAGTGTATCAAAGATTTAGAAGCAGATTAGAGCCATTAGAATAAACATAGGCAGGCAATCATTGAGATACCAAGTACCTAGCCTATTAAGGTAGCAGGTAAATGAAAGTAACTTACCACGGGGAGCGGCTGGGCGAGGAGCCGAGCCAGGGGCCGAGCGACACTCCTCAGGGGTGTGTGTCCCCCACTTCTTACAGTGGGGGCACCGGTGCTTCTCGGGCTTAGGCTTGGGCTTGGGCTCGGCGGCGGCGGCGGTAGTGGTGGTGGTGGTGGTGG